>JASSKH010000005.1:1495000-1945000 GCA_031763025.1 Macrocystis pyrifera | reverse complement strand
ACTACTACTACTACTACTACTACTACTACTACTACTACTACTACTACTACTACTACTACTACTACTACTACTACTACTACTACTACTACTACTACTACTACTACTACTACTACTACTACTACTACTACTACTACTACTACTACTACTACTACTACTACTACTACTACTACTACTACTACTACTACTACTACTACTACTACTACTACTACTACTACTACTACTACTACTACTACTACTACTACTACTACTACTACTACTACTACTACTACTACTACTACTACTACTACTACTACTACTACTACTACTACTACTACTACTACTACTACTACTACTACTACTACTACTACTACTACTACTACTACTACTACTACTACTACTACTACTACTACTACTACTACTACTACTGAACTACTACTACTACTACTACTACTACTACTACTACTACTACTACTACTACTACTACTACTACTACTACTACTACTACTACTACTACTACTACTACTACTACTACTACTACTACTACTACTACTACTACTACTACTACTACTACTACTACTACTACTACTACTACTACTACTACTACTACTACTACTACTACTACTACTACTACTACTACTACTACTACTACTACTACTACTACTACTACTACTACTACTACTACTACTACTACTACTACTACTACTACTACTACTACTACTACTACTACTACTACTACTACTACTACTACTACTACTACTACTACTACTACTACTACTACTACTACTACTACTACTACTACTACTACTACTACTACTACTACTACTACTACTACTACTACTACTACTACTACTACTACTACTACTACTACTACTACTACTACTACTACTACTACTACTACTACTACTACTACTACTACTACTACTACTACTACTACTACTACTACTACTACTACTACTACTACTACTACTACTACTACTACTACTACTACTACTACTACTACTACTACTACTACTACTACTACTACTACTACTACTACTACTACTACTACTACTACTACTACTACTACTACTACTACTACTACTACTACTACTACTACTACTACTACTACTACTACTACTACTACTACTACTACTACTACTACTACTACTACTACTACTACTACTACTACTACTACTACTACTACTACTACTACTACTACTACTACTACTACTACTACTACTACTACTACTACTACTACTACTACTACTACTACTACTACTACTACTACTACTACTACTACTACTACTACTACTACTACTACTACTACTACTACTACTACTACTACTACTACTACTACTACTACTACTACTACTACTACTACTACTACTACTACTACTACTACTACTACTACTACTACTACTACTACTACTACTACTACTACTACTACTACTACTACTACTACTACTACTACTACTACTACTACTACTACTACTACTACTACTACTACTACTACTACTACTACTACTACTACTACTACTACTACTACTACTACTACTACTACTACTACTACTACTACTACTACTACTACTACTACTACTACTACTACTACTACTACTACTACTACTACTACTACTACTACTACTACTACTACTACTACTACTACTACTACTACTACTACTACTACTACTACTACTACTACTACTACTACTACTACTACTACTACTACTACTACTACTACTACTACTACTACTACTACTACTACTACTACTACTACTACTACTACTACTACTACTACTACTACTACTACTACTACTACTACTACTACTACTACTACTACTACTACTACTACTACTACTACTACTACTACTACTACTACTACTACTACTACTACTACTACTACTACTACTACTACTACTACTACTACTACTACTACTACTACTACTACTACTACTACTACTACTACTACTACTACTACTACTACTACTACTACTACTACTACTACTACTACTACTACTACTACTACTACTACTACTACTACTACTACTACTACTACTACTACTACTACTACTACTACTACTACTACTACTACTACTACTACTACTACTACTACTACTACTACTACTACTACTACTACTACTACTACTACTACTACTACTACTACTACTACTACTACTACTACTACTACTACTACTACTACTACTACTACTACTACTACTACTACTACTACTACTACTACTACTACTACTACTACTACTACTACTACTACTACTACTACTACTACTACTACTACTACTACTACTACTACTACTACTACTACTACTACTACTACTACTACTACTACTACTACTACTACTACTACTACTACTACTACTACTACTACTACTACTACTACTACTACTACTACTACTACTACTACTACTACTACTACTACTACTACTACTACTACTACTACTACTACTACTACTACTACTACTACTACTACTACTACTACTACTACTACTACTACTACTACTACTACTACTACTACTACTACTACTACTACTACTACTACTACTACTACTACTACTATACTACTACTACTACTACTACTACTACTACTACTACTACTACTACTACTACTACTACTACTACTACTACTACTACTACTACTACTACTACTACTACTACTACTACTACTACTACTACTACTACTACTACTACTACTACTACTACTACTACTACTACTACTACTACTACTACTACTACTACTACTACTACTACTACTACTACTACTACTACTACTACTACTACTACTACTACTACTACTACTACTACTACTACTACTACTACTACTACTACTACTACTACTACTACTACTACTACTACTACTACTACTACTACTACTACTACTACTACTACTACTACTACTACTACTACTACTACTACTACTACTACTACTACTACTACTACTACTACTACTACTACTACTACTACTACTACTACTACTACTACTACTACTACTACTACTACTACTACTACTACTACTACTACTACTACTACTACTACTACTACTACTACTACTACTACTACTACTACTACTACTACTACTACTACTACTACTACTACTACTACTACTACTACTACTACTACTACTACTACTACTACTACTACTACTACTACTACTACTACTACTACTACTACTACTACTACTACTACTACTACTACTACTACTACTACTACTACTACTACTACTACTACTACTACTACTACTACTACTACTACTACTACTACTACTACTACTACTACTACTACTACTACTACTACTACTACTACTACTACTACTACTACTACTACTACTACTACTACTACTACTACTACTACTACTACTACTACTACTACTACTACTACTACTACTACTACTACTACTACTACTACTACTACTACTACTACTACTACTACTACTACTACTACTACTACTACTACTACTACTACTACTACTACTACTACTACTACTACTACTACTACTACTACTACTACTACTACTACTACTACTACTACTACTACTACTACTACTACTACTACTACTACTACTACTACTACTACTACTACTACTACTACTACTACTACTACTACTACTACTACTACTACTACTACTACTACTACTACTACTACTACTACTACTACTACTACTACTACTACTACTACTACTACTACTACTACTACTACTACTACTACTACTACTACTACTACTACTACTACTACTACTACTACTACTACTACTACTACTACTACTACTACTACTACTACTACTACTACTACTACTACTACTACTACTACTACTACTACTACTACTACTACTACTACTACTACTACTACTACTACTACTACTACTACTACTACTACTACTACTACTACTACTACTACTACTACTACTACTACTACTACTACTACTACTACTACTACTACTACTACTACTACTACTACTACTACTACTACTACTACTACTACTACTACTACTACTACTACTACTACTACTACTACTACTACTACTACTACTACTACTACTACTACTACTACTACTACTACTACTACTACTACTACTACTACTACTACTACTACTACTACTACTACTACTACTACTACTACTACTACTACTACTACTACTACTACTACTACTACTACTACTACTACTACTACTACTACTACTACTACTACTACTACTACTACTACTACTACTACTACTACTACTACTACTACTACTACTACTACTACTACTACTACTACTACTACTACTACTACTACTACTACTACTACTACTACTACTACTACTACTACTACTACTACTACTACTACTACTACTACTACTACTACTACTACTACTACTACTACTACTACTACTACTACTACTACTACTACTACTACTACTACTACTACTACTACTACTACTACTACTACTACTACTACTACTACTACTACTACTACTACTACTACTACTACTACTACTACTACTACTACTACTACTACTACTACTACTACTACTACTACTACTACTACTACTACTACTACTACTACTACTACTACTACTACTACTACTACTACTACTACTACTACTACTACTACTACTACTACTACTACTACTACTACTACTACTACTACTACTACTACTACTACTACTACTACTACTACTACTACTACTACTACTACTACTACTACACTACTACTACTACTACTACTACTACTACTACTACTACTACTACTACTACTACTACTACTACTACTACTACTACTACTACTACTACTACTACTACTACTACTACTACTACTACTACTACTACTACTACTACTACTACTACTACTACTACTACTACTACTACTACTACTACTACTACTACTACTACTACTACTACTACTACTACTACTACTACTACTACTACTACTACTACTACTACTACTACTACTACTACTACTACTACTACTACTACTACTACTACTACTACTACTACTACTACTACTACTACTACTACTACTACTACTACTACTACTACTACTACTACTACTACTACTACTACTACTACTACTACTACTACTACTACTACTACTACTACTACTACTACTACTACTACTACTACTACTACTACTACTACTACTACTACTACTACTACTACTACTACTACTACTACTACTACTACTACTACTACTACTACTACTACTACTACTACTACTACTACTACTACTACTACTACTACTACTACTACTACTACTACTACTACTACTACTACTACTACTACTACTACTACTACTACTACTACTACTACTACTACTACTACTACTACTACTACTACTACTACTACTACTACTACTACTACTACTACTACTACTACTACTACTACTACTACTACTACTACTACTATTTTCAATTCTGTCGAGACGGAAGACAACTACGGTACGATTACGGGCTCTCGCGCCCAAATGGCAAGTCTCCTTTGGGGACTGCAGTCCCGTTTGGGGAACGCACTACTTGGAACTTGACTGGTTTGTGCCCCCAACGGGACTGCAGTTTGCCCTAAAATAAAAAGCTACTGTGAAAGATCGAGGATTTCCTCGAAACTCGTGCAAGCTGCGTGTGATAATTCGATCGCGCGTTCTACGTGTAATAGCTGACGGGTAAATGTAAAATGCGTACAGAGTAGTACTGCGGTGTAGTATAGCAGTCGTGTCGCAAAAAGCGAAGCGAAGAGAAAAGGTGAAACGTTCGTTATCGCGCCGCATACTTTCTCTATGGTTTCTTCTTCCTGGTGCTTCTGGGTTTTCCGTGCAGAGATTCTGCGCATCAGATGATCTGAGGGTATATATACGTAGATCATGATATGATACTCGTATCACATCATGTAATGTGTAAATGTGTGATGTATCATGTACGAGTATCGAGAGGTGATAGGTACCAGGTACAGGCATGTACAGTACTTTATAGTCCTGTGCCATAGCTCTTCAGATGGCATAGATAGTTGATGGGTATTGATGTGTTGACGTCGTGTGTCTCCTACCTTGTACATCGTACAGCGAGCGAGCACGAGCACACTGCTACAGCAGTAGTGTGGGTCGTGGTCGTGTTGTGTGGTAGGACACCGTCAGCAGTTGGTAAGCCTCAATCAAGTGGGATTATGCGGGTTCATATCTATTTTCTTTGTAGCTGGAGTAGAACCCGAGCGCCTCGCCAGCTGTACGAGGATAGCAACACAACTAACTGCTGTGTCGGGCGGGGGTGGAGAGTCGAGAGTGCGGCGGAACTCTTCGGCGATGCGATGGGCGCTTCAAAATTGCCCCTGTTTCGCAAAGCTTTAATATCTCTATAACGCCAACATCGCAGCGGGATCGCCAATCGCCGCTGCCAGCTTCTGCTGTGCCCAGTGTCCCAACGCCCCGTCATCATGGCGCCAAGCGGTAAGGGTTTACGCTGTGTCGCATTCAAGAATGGGCGCCACGTAAAGGTTCATGGATAGGACTGGGATTACGCTGTTGCTCCCTTTCAAAAGTGGGACCCCCTGTGCTCCAATCCCATGTGCTGTGTTTGGCGTGCTATCTCGTGTGTCCGACTTCCTTATAGACAGCACACGTACTTCAGTCTGCTACGACTGTGGAGACTCGTAGCTCTCCCCAGATGTTAAATGTGTTGTTGTTTTTGTTTCCGTCTCTGGCCCAGCCTTGATGTCCTCCGTCTTGGGTATTGAGTTGTGCCACGTACATTGCAGATACCGTAGCATTATAACCAATTTCATGTCGCCATATCGCGGCACGAAGTCAGCATCTTCGTGCACCATCTCATTCGAAACCGGAACCAAAACCTAAACCTAAACATGTTTTCGGCATTTGGTAGGCAGGGCTGGATATGACTGGGGCAGCATCTACGCCCAGTACGTATACTCTTCCTGACAGTAAGCAAGTAAAAACAAAACACGCTTCTGACTGAGGGAGATTCCAGTATTCGAGTACATCGGCGTTCGGCCGTCCGGACCACCTCCATCTTCCATACTGCCTGACTGCTTTATTTATTTTCGTATTCGAAACCTCGCATGTTACGTGATACCAGCAGGGCACGCTCGTCTGGCCCACACCGCCAAGCTGGAACTCGTCCAGACCACGGAGACCGTGAAAGGTTCCATCCCTAAGGTCATCGATGTATCCAGGTGAACACGACAACCTAGTGTGTACCTAACCCTTATTAGCGGAAGGTATTGTTAATACGTACTGTAGTGTACAATGGCTCCGCATGGATGCCTGCCGGCACCCATGCTCCGGACAGGGAAATATTCCGCGCTCGGCCAATTGGTGATTACTTTTAGGCCGTTTCCTATGCGGTTCGATTTTTGAGCTTCAGATTTTGACCCGATGGCATTTTCAGATATGAGCTTGACAAATCGAAAGGGTCTTCCTATGCGGAAAAATCAGATTTATTGTGCGTGTAGAGATTCGAGCAAACGCCGAGACGTTTTTGTGATTTGGCGCCGCGAAGAGACGCGCTGGGTGCGCTGCCCTGCGCGTAGGACCCAAGCGTCCGAGCCCACGCTGACTGCCTCTAGTCTGGTGGCGAAGAGACGTGGCGAGTGCGCTAGAGTCAACCTGTCTTGGTATTTTGTGTTTTATTTTGTGACTGACTGCTGCTGCTGTACAGCACAGTGTAGTCTACGAGTACGTATCCACGGAGAGGCGCATGCCGAGTGCTCTTCTCTTGGTCTCTAGGCCCGAGCCCGCGCCAGCCGACTCTAGTCTGGCCACGGAGGGACGCGCCGCCCGCGTATCGGGCGCGAAGCAACGTCGCTATACAGCTGTATCACCATCCATTTCATCGATCGTTCTGCTGCTGTTTGCTGTCGTGGATAACATCTTGAATTTAGAGAGCATGCCATTTTTCGATATCAAAATCTGATGACCCAGGGTCGTCGGATTTTGGGCCAAAATCCGACGACTTGGGTCATCGGATTCTCAAATCGAAAAATTTCCGGTCGGATTTTGCATAATCGGACTGCATAAGTAGGGTCATTCGATTTTGAGATCGAAAAATACAAATCTGAAGCTCGAAATCGAACCGCATAGGAAACGGCCTTGAGCAAGTTATAACGTAAATACAACCATTGGATCTTACTACGAACATGATCAGGTCAATGCCACGTGGCTGGTGGTGCAGGAAGAAAGCAATGCTGAGTTTCAGTTCTCAGTTTTTGTATCTATCTCACTCGCATTATGGACCAACTTGGATGGCAAGTTTTTTGCGACGTGATTTCTGTCTTTTTTGGCGATCTCTGAAGCCCAAAAATCAGAACGGTCTATTATGGGGCAGGAAATCATCGATACTTTTGATCTCAGTTCCTGGAGGGGGCAGAAATCAGCTCAAATCTGAGGGGTTTCGCACATTTCTCAGGACAGATTACTTGCATTTTGTGTACTAAAGTACCGCCTCCCTTTATCTTCCAGCCGCCAAAAAGTACCCACTCCCAGATGGGTAGGGTGGCTCGCGTATTGAGTCAAGCTGGGGAGACTATTGAGAGGTTTTAGTGGTTTCAACTCCTACACTACCTGAGTCGAGAGAGATAAAATCTAGACTCAGGTGCCTACATCCTCGGAGTAAGCCACACTTTGATGACGGCACGGTCAGAGACAGGCCCGACCAAGGTGGAAGAAACGAACCGGGTTCGAACCGGTACACGAAAACTTGAGAAATAAGTGTGGACAGGGGTGGCGCCTGTGCAGGAGAGATAGCCTCTCCCTCACATGAAAGCGACAGCAGGAGCAGCAGCAGCATAACAGCAAAAACAGGCATGCCGAGTTTCAGTTCGCAGTTTTTGTATCTGTCTTACTTGCATTGTAGAGCAACTTTTATGGTAGTTTTTGCGACGGTATTTCTGTCTTTTTCAGCGATCTCTGAAACCCAAAAGTGAGAACCGTCTATTATAGGCGGGGAAATCATCGATACTTTTGATCTCAGTTCCTGGAGGGAGGGGGGAGAAATCAGCTCAGTTCTGAAAAATGTGAGAAACCTCGTTTCTCACATTTTTCAGAACTGAGATTACTTGGATTTGGTGTACTGTAGTACTGCTTCCCTTCGTCTGTCCAGCTGCCAAGTACCCAATACCCAAGCCGAAGTATCTCACCTATCTACGGCGAGCTGTACCTACTGCCAACGGCGCTTGTGCAGGGGAGATGTCCTGTCCATCACATGAAAGCGATAGCAGGAGCAGGAGCAGCAGCAGCAGCAGCAGCAGCAGCAACAGCAGTAGCAGGCATCTCTGCTGCGGTTGGTTGGTTGCTGTTGCTGCTGCTGCTGCTGCGCAGCCGCAACACCAGCAGCAGCACAACAGCAGCAGCAGTAGCAGCATCGCAGCAGACAACAACTTGCAGTATCCGCCCAAATTACTGCGAGTACGACGCGTTCTGTACGCGCATTATCGCACCATGAAATACTATTATCATGAGTACAGGCAGTAATCGCAGTAAGTAACCCGAGATGCTGCGAGTATGAGCAGTATCGAATACCTATACCTAATATCGATAGACACTACAGAACAACCGCAAAGTACTGCTAGCATAGACAGTATACTCTGTGAACCCCGAAATAATCAGGTTGGATGGATATGCGTGTATCGAACGCAACAGTGTCCACAACAGCACAGAACCCCGATATACTACGAGTACTCGCAGTGGGAGCAAGCAGTCTCGAACCCTCGATTTCCTCCAGTAGTGCTCGCCGAAACAACTTGACGCGTTTTTCACCAGAAAATGGTACGAGTAAGGCGAACATCTTATTTTATTCCTGGTACAAAGGATCGTATCTTTGAAGCCGGACCGTTTCTCCCATTTCTATATTAATTGTAGATACGTGGCATCTGGATACGATTTTTATTTTGAAGTGAAAAACGTCTGCTCTATTTACGACCGATTTGAGTAGTTGACATTCAACTTTGGAAGCTGCATGATACGTCAGACACGCTCATCGGGCGCGCTTGTTACGGATGTTTGGTTTTGCTTTGTACATGTTTGTAGAACGCCTCTGAACTACTGTACTGCTGTTGTAGTAGTGTATTTGTATCTTAATGCGCCTTCAGCGATCAGACCTTGCAGCAGTAGACAGTCCGAGCATGTACGACCACTTGTATGATATTCTCCGATGCATTCGATTTTTTTTTTTTTATCGAACTCACAACACTGGGCCGAATTGATACTATCCAACAACCTTCATTCAATTCCACTGGCGAAAACAAATTACGTGCCGAAGTAAACCGAGAAACACCATATCACTGGGACATCCAACGATCTGGTACCAAGAACGGCGCGATACCCCGAGAAGGCGCGCGTGGTCGACCCACGAAGAGAGAGGGAGGGGCAACGGAAGGCAGCCACCCAGTAAGGCAAGACCGAGGGGGTCGAACAGGCCGATGGCAGCCTGCATAGCAAGAGAGTCGGGAGAAAGCGATAGCATCAGCAAGGCCGAGAGATCGAACCTAGACGAGAAAAAAGCTAAGATCGACTCTGTCACAATAAGCTCTTCGCCGAGCAATACGCAGCGAAAGAAATCTCCAGGACCGAAGAAAATAGAACCTCCGTGCCTCCTCGCCCCAGCGAAGATCCTTCGAGTTCGGGGTCGCTGCACTCTTCGGTGGCGCGAGACTCGGAGATGCGCGCACGGGAGAACACCCGTCGGAGCCCGGCGGGCGCGCGCGGTCGAAAAAGCAAGCGCGAAGCCAGGAAAGCTAAGACGTCTGGAATCCAGCCCAAATTCAACACGAAATGCTCGGAATCGGAAGCGAATGCTTCGCTGTCAATCGCCGCGAAGGATTGTATACATATCTATATATGTGTCCATCGTTATGGAAACCGTGTTTTGGTGTTTTTCGCTTGTCAGGCCAACTCTTACGCGAGACGGAGAACATAGTTTTCTCCGGTAGGCGATGCTACTTCTAGTATTATTAATAGATACCTGGTCTGAGCCATAACCACTGAGCTAAAAATCAGCGCTCACTTCTAGGTTATTTCGGTGACAGTGCAATTGTGCTGCGTGTTTGAAGCGTTTCGTTTTCAAGCGCTGGACATTCTGTTTACGCCACCAGGTGTCACGGCATGAAAATGTAGAAGCCTGCAATGGGAGACCCGCCACCACTTGGTACCGTTGGTTAGCGTTGGGTAGCCCCAGCCTATTGCAGCGCAAAAAACTGTACTCATATTATAGCAACGCTCTGGGTGCGACCTTCATACCACACCCGCAAAACACAGTGAGAGGGCCAGGCCCGACTCGGTTTCGAGGGCCCAAAGTTGCGGCCGACCCTGTATGCAGGAATCAGGAATGGTTGGTGGGTGCTCCAACCACAACCAACGGGGGCCGTTCCGTCTCGCTCTTGCGCTTTTTTTTTCCGTGATGTTGAACTTGCGGGCAGCAGATCGACCACCATCGGGCGAAGCTCTAAGCAGGTGAACGTCGTCCTGGACGTGGCACCCATCAAGTCCATTTCTAGAAGGCACGCGGAGGTAGTCGTGAGTACAGACGGAGGGGGGTACACCACGTTCGTCCTGCGAGACCTGGTAAGCGCGCGACAAACCTTCCGTGATGTACGTACCTTCAAACGAGATGGAGCTCTGTTTGCGGTTTAGTCGTCGTGGGCCTGCGGTTTGACGTTCTTGTTTCAGCGGTGTTGTTGCTATTGTATGATATATGCCTGGCACCTTGTAGTGGATATCGGAGATGCCACCTTGTGGAATGTTGACGTTCGCCGCAACGCGTGTCCAAGCGCGTGCATCGGGAGCAGTGGTTGTGGGAACAAAGCAGGCCTTCTACTGACTGCTTATTCTACTGTATTGCTTTCGCTGTTCTGTCACCCTTCCGCACGTGAATTTTGATTCGCGCGCCGCCGCTTCGGCCACTTCCCGCGTGCGTATGTCGTGTGCTCTTCCCGGGTGAAGAACTCTACGAATGGGGTTTTTGTGAACAACATCAAGATCATGGAGCAGGCCTTGGCCCGCAGTGATATCGTGCAGTTCGGCGGTGCGGCCGATATTCTGGTCGGCGCTCGTTTTGACGGAAGTGGCAGCCACATCAGGTGCGGGTCCTGGTTTGTTCGGTGGTGGTACCTACCCAGTAAAGTAGCTCGCTCTTATTTCTTGGCCGTTTTTTTTTGTTTATTGTGCTGAACGAGCGCAGCGGTCGTGTGCCGCGTGTCGAAAGCTGATGGTCATTGGAAAGGCCACTGGACCGCCTCGGCTTTTTTGTCAGTGCTGACGCCTAAATATATCACCAGAGATATCGTTTTTGTTCACCATCCCCGTGCGAACATCCAGTGTACCACGTCTGCTTGTGGAGAATACCGGCGCGATTAGATGACTTTTCCAACGCAACAGTATCCATAGTGCCGAGATAGCATTACTGTAGCGGTTTGAAGAGTACGATATACTACTGCAACAGTAGTATACTTTCGCCTAGTATTTTTATTACGCGATACTGCTATGCCGGTAGCAACATTTAATGCACGAGCTGCTGCTCTAACAGTATTAATAATGCCGAGAAATAGTACTGCGGTATCTGTGCGAGATACTACTGTCAATAGCACGACAGCTACTGATTTCGTCGGTAGTTGGAGTTTTGTGCTGTCGCCGGTTCGTGTGTGATTAGCAACCAGCACCCTGCGACTGGGCTAGTAGACGCCCAGACTCGCGGCCATGGCCACATGAGCAGCACATGTTCATAAAATATATTGTGCAGATATCGTATATTTCCAGAATTGTGCCGCTACTTTACCTCTGTGCCGCTGCATCACGACACCACCGCTATACACGTATTACCCCAACCAGGTATCGATTCACTTGCGAGGCCGAGCCCCCTCCCACGGAATCACGCAAAAGACGGCTGCCGGACGACCCGGATTTGGAGGTGTCAGCAGCGCCACGGCCGAAGGTCAAAGAAAACGGAGCGGTTCATCCCAGCACTGATTCTTGGTGGCAAGATGATGAAGCGCAACCCTCCTTTTCGAATGGAATGAATGCTCCCAAACTTTTCCGCGCAGACACGGCAAACGCGGTAAGCGCGCTGTGCGATATCTCTAGGAGCGGTCGCGGGGACAGTATCGCCACTAACGGCGCATTTGAAGAGAGTTCGACACGGGAAGATAGCCTTGACGCTCCGGGGGTGGGAAGAAACCGAGGGGAAACAGTCGAAGGGAATTCGACGCGGGTAGGCAGCCTTAACGCTGCGGGGGTGGGAAGAAACCGAAAGGAAAACATCGCCGCCACTGGCGCCGTCGAAGGGGGCTTATCGCGGGGAAACAGCCTTGACACGGCGGGGGCAGGAAGAAGCCGAGGGGGAAACTTTTCCGCCAATGATGCAATCGAAGGGATTTCGACGCGGGGAGGCAGCCTTCACACGGCGGGGGGAGAAAAAAACTGGAGGGGGGGGGCTGAGCAAGGCGCTGCGCAGGAGGAGGAGGCGGGCGATGTCGTCGTGTTGGAGAAAGAAGGCACGCCAGCTGCGATGCTAGAGATGCTCCAGTTGGCATTGTGCACCCTGTGCTCGGAGCCTCTGCTCGATGTCTGTGTATTGCCGTGTCCTCATAGCTTCTGCCGGCTCTGCTGGACCGACTATGTGCAGGCAAAGGGCACAACGTGAGCCCCAGTAGTTTGGATGCATGCGGTGTTGGCTATATTTGTCCAATGTTCACGTGCTTACTTGTTAGCTTTATCGGAGACCTTGTCAGCAAGCAACCAGTTCTTTACGCGGGTGACATCGGATGGCATGAAAAATTGTAGACAATTTGTTCAGCTGATTGATTGCTGTTCCTCGGGGTGTTTGGCATGGCCCTATACCTGACCGAGTTTCGCACACACCACGCTTGTTCAGGAAACCGCTCTCATATGAAAAGTCACAGTGCAGCTCCGTTGCGGTTTGGCCGCCGTTGCTTCAAGCGAATCGCTCGCAAACTTTCCTCGGCGGCTCACGAACTCGCGCGTGACACGAACTCGCGCGTGACACGAACTCGCGCGTGACATGCCCTCCACGGGGTGGCCTTCCTGTTCGGCTCTTGTACCAGGTGCCCCGAATGCTTGAGGAAGTTTCATTCGTCAGAACGGAACCCCCGAGGCTGCCCAAAGTTGGACCTGCTCGTCGCTTCGCTCGTGTCAAAGGTGGGCCTCGGCATGGTGCTGTGTCCGTTTGAAGCGAAGCCTAGCTCTACTACTGCTGTTCCTATAGGTGTGCTGTACTGCTGTACGGGACTGAAAGATATGGCGCTATCGCATCGACCATTTCCCCACACACTTATTTTATGGTGGTGTCCGGTTAGTTTGGTGATGTGCTTCTTGAGTCCACGCTGTCACCCGAGCGTCTCCTGGTCCCCGGGTTTCCAATCACTCTACTCTATGTTTTATGGTAACAGAAAAAAACATCGCTATCTTAAGACCCATGCCAATGGAAGCGCGAAGTCCAAAATTTTTCTTTCAAATATATTGCGTTAGAAAAACAGCCGGAAATATTTTCGTACCGCCACTGTGGGAAGAAGGGGAAAAATGTTTCATTTTTTCTTCTTTTTTTTCTAACAGATGCAGACGGCGCAATTTGTTTTTTCTCATTGCAAATTGTCACACACGCTGATAAAAATCAGCTCATGCGACGATAGACGCTCGATCTCGATATAGACTCAGCCCATGGCCAACCCGCTTGGTGCCGGGCAAGACCAACGAGTATAGATGACGGCCTCGCAGATAGAAGGTGGATCCATGCTCTAGGGGGCGAGAGCCTGCCGGCGGCGTCCTACGGTATCCTCCCAAACCTGAAAAAAAGTCTGTTGCCATTCGAGACGGATCGAGAATTTTTGTCTTCTGTTTTGAGCACACCAGCGACTAATTGTTTTTTTATCGTACGCCTGGCCAGCGCCCGCCACACGTCACTGGCCATTGTGTGAACACGGTGACCCTAGGGTGAGTCGGAGCCCCTAACGAGCGCAAGCCGTTCAGAGTTCATGACACAGTCGTTGTTTTTGTCGATCGATGTCTGTCGAGGACTCGGAATCTCGCCGCTTCGAACCAAAGATCGGCCTGAGTTTTTCTCAAGCCGATCTTGGCCCAACATCGCCCCCAGATTTGCTTTTTTTCGGGCTTTTCCAAAGGTTGGGACCTTTTTTTTTTCTAAACGTGCCCATCGGAAGCGTGTTCTAGATTTTTCTGGCGGATATCTTTGAAATTCAAATTTTATTGATACTTCGCTTTCCCAATGGCATAGGTCTAACACGCTGCGTTTAGAACTTCGGCTGGTTCGTGCTCACCGGGGAGCGATGGGGACGTGAAAGAGGTTCATCACAGCAGCTTGCGTTTCTCTCGAGATTGATCTCCCGCCCGTTCTCAACAGAGGCCTACACCTCGACTTAGAGGTGCTCCAGTGGTCGAAATTGGTCGAAATTTGGGGTTCACGTAATGAGACAAAAAAAAACAACCCCCAACTGAACGCTTGCGCTTCATTTGCGGACAGCTACAGCTCCTCACAGGGAACTACAGCCCGCGAAATTGAGAGATGCTCCTGATGGGGTGTGTGAGGCCGTCGGGTGCGCCAGACGGCAGTCGTAAGCAGCGAGAAATGACTCACGAGGTGTTTTCGTGTGTTCGAAGTTGCGAGCGAGTAGCACAGAAAGCTCGCTAAAACGCCAAAATTTATTTCACGCAAAGGAGCATAGCACGATGGCTACATCACCGATGAGGAAATGTCCTTCACAGGAAGATTGCTGTTCTCCAGGAGGACGATATATCTCTTGAAGAGTCGTCGTCGAAAATGCCGCGGGAGTAAAAACTACGTTCCCATTGTGGATATTAATAGTAAGTTATTGGGCCCAAAACAGTGCTCATCAGGGCTATGAAGCTCAGGATTCTCGTATGTTTGCATCAACCATTCTACAACCTCGACATACGGATCTTGATTGCAAATCCCATACTCTAATTCCAAGTGGTGTGCATATGTTGCCGAAACGCCTACACGCGGGGACTTGACGACGCATTCCTGGGGGTGCTAGCGTATCCTAAGTGATGCCGAACGCTTTTGATACCAGCTCGGCGGGGAACATGTCGCAGCCCCCCGCTCGTCCACCTACCGCATTGTTGCATCGCATCGTATCAAATTACACCATGTCGCATCGCATCGCATCTCATCGCTTTTCGTCGCATCGCATCCCATGGGTATTCGTTACCGCCACGTCCTTTCTCCCCTCAACCGTGCTCGTGCGCTCCGTCCTTTTCGACCCCACAGCAGGCAGGTCCAACACACCGACAACGGTGGGAGGAAAGAAAACGGAAGGTGCATGAGCGGGCGACAGCGGCAGCAGCAGCAGCAACGGCAGCGGCAGCGGCAGCGGCAGCGGGCAGCGGCAGCGGCAGCGGCAGCGGCGGGCGGAGAGGCGGGGGTGGCGGCGGGGGCGACGAGAGCTCCGGCAAACAAGCGAGCAAACAAAAAAACACCCGAAGCGTCGCCTTCGTCAAGGGAGGTATCAAGTCCAGTCGGTGCTGGGGCTGATCGTATGCTCGTTCGGCGCGAGCACGCCGTTGATGATGGTGCTCACCGACGAGATAGCAGTGAATACGGGGGCAGCAGTAGAGGGGCACTGAACGGAAGGGGTTTAGTATCGTCATCTGGTGGCAGTACTGGCAAGGGGGAGCAAAAAGAGGAGGAAGAGGAGGAGGTGACGTTGCAATGCCAAGGGTGCAACGAAGTTGGACACGGGTTTGAAGAGTGTCCCCATCGTTCAGATGACGCTGTTGAGGCGGAATCGGAAGAAGAGGACGACGATGAGTCTGACGAGGACGACGATAGTTACGTTGATGGGGACAGCTCTGATGATGCGTAGGCTGTCCGTCTAGCCGCTGTAATATATATGCGGTACGGGTACGTAGAATACCTGTTGCTGGTTTGTTGTGGAATAAGCTCTCTGCTGTGTCTACGGGATGAAGTACTATACGTATAGTGACTGTTTTGTTTGTTGTGTAGTAAACCCTGCTGCTGTCCCATATAACTTTAGAAATAATTAGCGCGAACCATTAGACTAGTCGATGATTTATCGGTGGGCGCGCTGGCGTTCGTTGTGATTCCGGATGATTCTCAATTGTATACTTCCCGAGTGGCCATTAATGCGAGTGAGCACCGTACGTAATCGTACAAATCGTGTCCATTGTTTGGGTTCAGAGCGCTGAGCTTGACCCTCCCTCCGCGCCCCTGCTGTTGGCCTCCGCGCCCCCCTGCTGTTGAAAGGCCCACATCACCCTCTCCCACCAGGGCCATTATAAAATGCAGTTTCTTCCGATAATCACCACCTGGTACAATGGTACCTGGTATTTTTCTGATAGCACACTCTGGTACCGGGTACATCTTTTTGGAAGCGGTAGACTGCTGTCGCCCCTGCGCCAGAAGTTCGGGGTTTGAATTCTCCGCCCAAATGGACACGTTACTATTTAATACCTGGTACGCGTTTGTTTTCTTTCAGGTCTTGCCTCGTTGCGGAAAGAGCGAAAAAGTGTGAGGTTGAATTTGATTTTATTTTGTCTCTCGGCGGACAGCAGCATGCCGTGTATTATTGTGTTTTCTTGGGGTTTTCGAGAAGGTGGACGTTGTTGATAATATGCAGTACCTTCAGTATAACCGATACTCGTATATGGTCGTTGTTGATGTACAGCACCTTCAGTATAATCGAATACTCGTATTTACACGGGGGACACACTGCTGCGCCATGAAGGCTAGCCTTGCCGTATTCTCCCTTCCAACCTACATTGACAATGAATCGTTTTCTCGAAGTGGGCGTGTGCAGGGCGGGTCGTTCAGCGACATTTTCGAAAACCTAATGAAAACGAAAAGTACGGTATCATTCAAAGGACATTTCGTAAACCCTAACCAGGTACTGCTGTACAGGATGCATCTCACAAAGCTGTCGCTACGCTTACTGGAAAATGTAGCGCCGGGCCTGGGGTAAGGGGCGGGGGGGGGGCGGGGGAAAGGTAGAAAGTCAACCAGTAAACACACAACACACTCCCTGTTCGACTACGTTCGACTACTCTCGGCGTGAATACGTTGTGAGGATTTGATTGGCCAAGATAGCCCGAACCGGGGAAACTCCGGGTCTCCGGGGTGTTTTTTTCAGTTTGAATTTGGAATTTGGGAGTTTGTGAAAAATCAAAAGGCCCTCCAAGCTATAAACTGTAAATCGGCATCTCAGCTGCTGCTGCCGTGCTGTCTCGCTGTCCTATAGTGGAAGCGATTGGCGTGCTGCTGCTTCCCGCCAATGGCCGAGATAATCTACACCACGTCCGTCGTTTTGAAGGAGCCGCTTTGGGCCAAGGTCTGGCCTCCAACAACGTCTGAACGAGGCACCTAGCCAGCACAAAACGGAACAGGGCACGAAAGCACGCGGGAAACAAGATGCCTCTTGCCTCCGCGGCGCGGTGGGCACCTAAGCCCAGCGCTGTCGACTTCACAGTATCTTCTTCACTTCCTCCGATGGTAACTGGAGCCGTGGCCGGAGAAATGGAGCTGTCGGTACCGTGTCTGTACCCGAAGCCAGGCGTGCTGTGCTCAACCAGGTATCTGCGAGATCGTCAAAGCCAGCCCATGTTTGCCGTGAGGATGATGTGGTGGGGCGATGGCGGGCCCGGCACTGTGCTAAAGCCTACTGTGCTGAGTGGGCGGGATGATAATGAGGAGATGGCTCGTCGAGTGAGATCGTCGAGGGCCACCTGCGCCCTGTTTCCTGTACGGTGTGGAGTGGATGGGCTTGTGGCGTATCTAAAGGACATGGTGAGAGCGAGTGATTATTGATTGTTCGAACGTTTAGGTTTTGATACAACATCGTCAGTCTGCTGTTGTTGCAGTCTACGTACGTATCATGTACCGCATATCAGGTAGGACGGTGCATACTACACCCCCGGTGATAACCTTTGGGGCTTTGAAAGCCTCATCCCCCGTGTGTTACGAGTATGCTCCGGGGGTGATACACGTATAGCGTACCATGATGATGAAATGGATGATTAATTTGGGATTTGATAAAGCGTATGACCGGGGTGCTATACTCTATGTTTGACAACATAGTATCATATTAATAGTAGTGCCAGTAGTTGCAAAGGAGTGTGTCTGCCACTCTTGGCAGATCGGGGTGTGACGGAAGGGATGTATTACAGCAATACCTGGTAGGAGTTAGTGGTTGGAGTTTTTGCTGCCAGCTTGTACATATGTTGTGAGGGCTCAGCAGCACATACCGTGCCTAGCTTGTGTATGGGTTCCGCTGTAGGACCCTTGGTGGCACGTGCTTGTGTGTGGGCTGTGCAGTAGGGAACTTTGCGGCAGCAGGAGGCACCACCAGATGGGTGCGGTTTCCGCACAAAATACATGACCGGGCCTTGAGTACCCGTACCCATAGCAGCAGTCGCTGGCGCCGAAGGAGAGTGTTGCCCACTGCGACGGGCCGCGCGTACGCATAGCCTTTGCATCTTCTCCGCCTCCATGTTGCTGGTCTCCAGAATATGTTGTGGTACACTCGCACACCTGGGGGTACGTACTGCGTGCTTGCCCACGTCAGGGTATCACCCAGGTGATATATTGGGGGTGTTACATTGAACATGAGGCACGGCACTGCAGGGGGTGTGGTATACAACGTACCCCGAGACCCCGAGAAAATGGGGTGGTTGTTTTGGGATTTAATACATTTCATCATCCGTACTCCGGGGGTGTGGTGTACCTGGTACACGTATAGGGTGATGCACAACAGCATACGGTACGTGCATACTCGCACGTACGGTTGAAAAACCTAAACCTACAGCTTCGTACTCTGGTGAATTGGTGTACCAGGTATATCGTACAGCAGTACAACCAGTACCTTTTTTGTTTGTTTAGCCTCCGGCGGATTGGTAAAATTAAAGCTTAAGCTCACCACACTTCCACGTTCCTATTTCGTGTCGTGTGTCAATTTAGCCCATAGCTCCCGTTGCAACATACCTTGTTTCACCCAAGACCTCTATATAGCGCATTTCGCCACGGCCGTAGTGCTATTAATAGTAGGACTCCCACGTTCCCACCGCATTACTAAGAGAGCAACGCTCGCTGATATTAATAGAACGAATACTCCTATTTGTACGTCGGCAGTCGATGCCACGCTTCTTTCATACTACCGTCTGTCCCGGGTAGGTTATGATCTTGTACGGGTATTACACAGGCCTATACCTCAGGGAGGCACTCGTTGCGGACATCGTCATGCCGTTCGTGTATGCGAATGTTTCGGTTCTGTCTCGTAAGGCCAATGTATGAACCGAGGCTAGATTGAGGAAATATCATGTCGTTATCTCGTGTTCCCGTTGTCTCGGTGTGTACGTAACTCTCATGGATCGCCGTTATTGCATGCTTGCTACCCGTTTTACACCAGGGGGAGCATCACGCTAGAAGTGCTCGTGCATGAGGGCGGGCCGAAGGGTGCGCGACACGTCGGCCGCTGTGTCATCCCCGTTGGAAACTGGGGTGGAAATGTCGACACACACCGGGACTCGGGGGACAGCGACGTCGTGGCGGAGGGTTACTTTCCTGTGCTCACGCTCGACGGCAACAGGTACGGGGGAGATGTCCGGGTTTGCCTTCGCGCCTGCCTCGGCCCTCGCAGCAAGCTTCGAAGCCTGGTAACGCTGGGCAAGACGGGAGCTGACAAGTCCACAATGGGAGGAGAAACGCAAGGAGCTCTCGAGGCCCTTTATCAAGGCGGGGGGGTGACCACATCCAGCGGTGTAGGTCTAAACGCGGGCGTACAGGCGGGCATCGGGCTTCAAGAGGAGCGGTTCAAGGCTTGGCGGAGCAAGCCAGGGTTTCGGCTTGCAGGCGAGGGTGGGAGGCTTCCTGCCCGAGCGTCATTCGACAGCGACGATCTCAGCAGCGGCTCCAGTGAAGGCTCTCTCGTGTCCAACACTCGACATCCTCGAGAGTCGGCTCAACTTTCTTCCTTCCAGCTAAACGAGGCGCTGGCAAATTTCGATGCGTCCGACACTCTCCCGATCTGGCCGGCACCAAACGGCTCTCTGTATCACCCGCCCGAGACGCACGGAGAGGCTCCGCCGACGCCGCATGGAGGCCAGGCCAGCAAAGGAAGACTCGCCGACACCATTAGTGCTAGTGTTGGCGCTGGCGCAGCAAGGAACCTCTACCCGACCGCATCCATCACTAAAGAAACCATCGCGAAAGGAAGAGTTGAGAGAATCCCGCCGATCCGCGTTGGTATGGCGATCTCTGAGACAAGTATCCCCGCCAACCCCGCAGGCGGGCCCTTGTCAAAGCAAAAGGTCGAGCAAGAGGGGACGGGGCATTTCGCGACCAGCGTCTCGCCTGAGCGGCAAGCGCCTGACCCTAATCCCAGCCGCACGGGAGAACAGCATGTCGCCCGTGATGTCGGCCACGACAAGACGAGTGCGGAATCCATGGCCTCGCCTCCCGTTCGACCGAGATCCCCTCGCCCACACGCGCCCTCAACCTCGACGAGTAGGCCTTCTAACGATGACGATGGCAATTGTCTCACTGAGATTCTCGCCCGCGGCAAGGACCTCAGGGAAAAGATGGCCTTCGCTTCGGGGGGAGCGGCGAGGTACCGCCGGCGTTCGAAGCACCAGCGGCGTCTCTGTCGCAGGCGGAGCCCTTCCTCCTCCTCCTTCCGTCACTGACCGGTTCGCGGGCCTCACCGCGCAGCCTGGTCTGGTGAGTGGGGCCCTCCTCGGCTCCTCGCTGAGGGACGACATCGAGGGCATCTTCGACACACTCTCGGATGACGGCCCTGCTGCCACAGACGAGGCTGGCGTGCTTGTGCGGGACTCGGTGACCAGAGGCAACGAGGATCGCATGGTGAACCTTCTCCTGGAGGCGGCTGGCCCGCCCCCGTCATCGCTGGCCTTTCCTGCGCTTGCAGCTGTGGAGCGCCGGCGTGCGGACTCCCTGGCTCGGGTACGGTTCTTGCGGATCCGCCTGTCGCGGCTGGTCATGTTTGGTTCCATGGCTTCGTCGGCAGAAGGGCACGGGTGGCAGCTTCGCTTTCGCCTGCCCGCATTCGCGACGCCACCCGGACGAGGCCGTGCCGGGGGCCGGAAGACGGGAGGCCAAGCGGGTGGGGGGGAGGGAGGGAGTAGATCGCGAGACGCTCGAGTAGTTTCGTTGCCCGTGCCTCCGAGAGCGCCGAGGGTATCGGCTTCGTCCCGCGGGAGAGCAAAGGCTGTTGTTGGTGGGAGAAGCAGGTCTGCAAGCGGCGCGGTAGGGATCGCTTCATCCGTTCTTAGGGTGCGGCGAGGGTTCGGGGCTTCCGACTTGGTGATGGGCGAAACGTCCCTCCTGGAGGAGATGGTGTGCGCTGTCGACGTGGACGATACCTGCGTTCGCCGGTGGATGGACACCACGGTAGAATTTCTTCTCATGGACGGCAAGACCGACGGGGCCTCCCGTGTGCGACCCGGGCAGCCCAAGACCGACCCTCGCCCGGGAAAGTCGCAGCAACGGGCGGAGTCCCTGACAGTGGGTCCCGGGGACAGAGTGGCGGCGGTAGCGACTCTCCCCTTGCGCGACCTCCTCCTGTCTGAGGAGCTTGGCGTTGCGCCCACGTTGGACCTCGTCGAGGTGTCGGACTTTTGGGCGGCTGAGGACGCTCGGGTCGCCGCCACCGGGAACAGGGGGGAGAAGGGGCCGCCCGTTGCGTAACCCCTACCGCGAGGACGCGCCAACGGCTGCCAGACCTCTGGTGCTGGGTGATCGCGCTGTCGGTGCGCTTGCCGTCGCGCTGGAGTTAGTCCCCGGAGAAAAGGACGTCTCTCCCGAGCACAGCCGCCCGGCAGTGGAGCACTGGCTGAAGAGCAAGGGGTATGAAGGGATGGAGAAAACGGACACTCGTGGTGAAGGGACGGACAAGGCGGGGGAGGCGAGCGGGGTGAGGGGGGTAGGGTTTGGCCAGGGGAACGACGAGAAGTTGAGGTGGGGTGCGGGCTTGGAGCGACCGCTAGTAGGCGTGGCAGAGGAGCAGGGGGCGTCGCCACCCCTTCCAGCAAGGAAACCTGATGAGACCGTGGGGGTGGATTTGCGTGAGGTGACCCCGCTGGAGTCATCGGTGAGGGAAAATGACGAGATGGGGGAGCCATGCGGGCGCGGGGAGAGTCCCGCGGCTCCTCCAGCAGCTCGCCCGGCGGAGTTAGAGGGGGGCCGGAAAGAAGAGAACCAAGGTTTAGCTGTCGGACCGGCTGCGGTAGACTGCTCTGTGGTGCTCAGAATCGAGGATTTGACGTTGTCGCTAGACGTGGGCCAAGGAGTCGAGCATGTGCGGGTTGCGTACTCCTTCACCCAGGTGAGTTGTTTTGAGGTGTTCGTTCGACAGTATTTCTGGTGAGCTGTTCTGGTCGTTTCGAGGCTGCAGCCGCAATGGAACTGGCAGGGGACGCTGGTGGACGAACGCCACGGTTGAAACTGAGGTGATCCAAGCCGTTCAGGTGTTCGCCGAAACGACTCTTGACAGTATTACCCGCTTTGGGAAGGGGAGACGCACACTCCTCGGGAATTTGTTGCGATACACCGCGTGTGTTTTGTTCTGATATATTTCGGCAAAAAACGACGGTGCAAAGCATATCATGGGCTGCCTTTGCTGTTTCACAATCGCGCCGACTCCAGCTGCGACCCCCGCACTTGTTCACATGCTCGGTCCAATCGAGTCATGCCGTTGTCGTCGCGTTCAACCCGTGCTCGACTTAACGTGTTGCTCGGACTCCTTATTCCGTGGCGTCAAGCCAACCAAGTGCTCTGATTGTGTCCGGATGCATCAAGCAGCGCAACACATTTTTCGCGCCTCGCGCAAGTGCCTCCCTCTCTCGGAGGCGTTTCGAGTAAGGTCCTCTGAGTGTCCCCCCGCCGCGAAACTGCGTTGTGCCTTTGCCAGCACAGCACCTACCATGAGGGCCGATCTCCCATTAGCTGACATCTATCGATCGCCGCGCCTTCATTTTGCCCCCTTCTCTGCCCCGCGAAGCAGGTGGAAGGGGGCAACCCTACCCTGACGCACCGTTCCGTGTGCGGTTTTCGGGGCCAGACAGCGGGGCCAAACGGAGGGCAGCCCGTCCCGTCGTTCGCCTTTGACCACCAAGAAACATACCCGGCTCCAGCTGACAGCAGCACGTGGCGCCGCGGAGAAAGCACCAGCAGGGTGTTCGAAGTCTGGGGAGGCTTTGCGGGAGACCATGGGGGCAGCGACGGTGGCGGCACAGGGCTGGGTGGAGTGCTGATCGGACTGGCCAAAGTCTCTCTTCGGGCGTTCGCGGCGTTTGTGCCGGCTGAGCTTCGGTCGGGACCGGCTGGGGGAGGAGGGGGTGTACTCATGTCACGGGACCGGCAGGGGTGCCCGATTTCTCCCTGGCCGTCGTTGCTGATGGTCCTGTGGCTGTCGTTGATCCGTTTTCGGGCAGGGCTGTGGGAGAGCTGCGCGTGTTCCTGGCGCTGGGTGCTTCGGCCGCGATAGACGCTTTGTCGAGCCGTGGAAAAGGTGTCGGCACGTTGGAACGACCGTTGAACGGCTCTCAGACAGCTGCGGACGGAGGAGGACGTAGAAAGGAGAAGAAGCGGGAGGAGCAAGAGAAGCCAAATGCGGAAGAAGACGGCGAGGGAGGGGGCAGGTTTGGAGAAGGCGAAGGGGCGTATGGGGAGGGGGACGTCTTGGGCGACTTGTCCGTAAACCTAGAGCCTCTGGCGCTGGGTGATTCCATGGAAGGTCAGGGAGACCGGCCGAGATGCTGCCTTTGTCTAGAGCCAACATTTTCATGTTCATTGAAGTGCTGTGTCCGAGCAGTTCGTTTTCGCCATCAATAGTGTATTTGAGCCGCGGTACGGAGAATCTATGCTTTCGAGCGTCGTCAGCCGCTGATGCTGCGCTATTAATGGTAGATGAACGCGTACCAGGTACCTGTACACGTTTCCTTGAACAGAATTCTGGCACCGGGTCAGTCGCACGCGCATGTCGGTATCGGTTTTAGTGTGTCTCATTCACATGTTTCATGTTAAACTACTGTAGCCTGTTATATAGGTGCGCTTTCAAGAGCAGCGTGGGCAAAGCGAGACGCAATGTGGTCCCTGGCGTGTGCAACATTTCTGGTGGCGTCGTATTCGCAAGGTTCTGCGATGTGTGCGAAGATGTCCTTGTTGGTTAGCGAGGCGGTACGGACCTTAACCTTCATCAAGACACCCACGGCTTCACACCCTCACCGAGTGCCGTACGAACTCCCCCTGATGATGCCCTTGCCTTCCTCTGTTTGGCTGCTCTCGTGTGTCGTGCCCACGTCGACCATGACCTGTAGAGCTATCAGTGCTCTTGAACCCTGGCCGGGTTCGGAGGGCCGAGATGAACACAGCGCGCTGTAGCGGTGGCTTCTCTGGCCTCGTGCGACATGTCGTTGAGTTGTCTGCAGTGGGCGAGCTGCCCGTGACGCTTAGAAATGAAAGCAACGGAGAAGAGGCTGCCGACGAACCGGTGGGATGTGTCATCGAATACTCTCTTCCTACAGGCCAGGTAACTTTAAGACTCAACGGTGGTTGAGGATATTGGGTGACGGGACATCGAGGCCCTCGGTGACACTCGGAAGTTTACAGGGGTACTGATATCGATCGAGGACCTGGAGCTCACCTCTAGAAGCATGCTGTATAGCCAAAGCGCCATATTTGTAGGTGGTATCATCGATGATCGCCTGTTGCGAGATACATCCGGGTTGCACACACCATTTTTAAAGTTATGCCCAGGAGTGAACCCTGGTATGTATTTTCCATGTCTTGCCACGCCATGCATGCGCCTGCAACGCCGCCGTGTAATGCAATTCTCCATTTTCCTATACACGTATACGTGCGCGTCTGCCGCTCCCCTCCGACATCACGCAGCAGCCCCTCCAGGCTAACCCAGACGTGGAGGGCGCTGGCGACTCCTACTCCGCTGTTGCCATCAGCCAAGCACACGACCTTTGGTGGGATGGCGACAGCGGCATCCTCAACAGCAGAGCGAGGCACACCATCAAGGTCCACGGCGACGTGGTGGGAAAGCTCCCAGACGGCCCAACCCACGACTCCCGAGATGCTGGAGGTGGCGGTGGCAGCGGCGGCGGCGGCGAGGCTGGTGCACCCGAAGATAGGTTGCTGAACGGCCTCCTGGACTGCGTGTTCGGGCGAGGGGACGTCCTCCTAAATCTGTTTTGGAGCTCGCGCGAAGCCGGTGCGGGTCAACGAGAACCGCAGCCCCGTCATCATGGGCACGGGGCGGCAAGACCGGGCGGGAAGGCGCACCGCCCCCTGGGAAAGGCGGTACTTCGGCGCGAGGACCTTTTGCCGTTGGTGCGGCGAACGTCCGCGCGCGTGGTTCTGAGGCTCCCGATTGAGCCGGCCAGCGCGGAAGGCGGGGATGGGGAGCTGCGGCCACCGGAAACGTTGCCGCTGTCGGTCTCGTACCGAAGGGAGCCTTCGGCAGTGGCCAGGAGGAAGTCTCGCGCGTCCAGCGGCCGGCGGGTGGCGAAGGAGGGGGCTGTCGGCGACGTTGAACGTGATGGCAAGGATGATGACGGGTCCCTGCAGGGGGTAGGAGTGGAGCTGATGCGCGATGGGGGCCAAGCGCGAGGTGGGGAGCACCTCAATGGGGATTACTCCTTCGACGGAAGCTTTGGGGCCAACCCCAGCGAGGGGGACAAGGAGGGCGTGGGTGGCGAGGCTAGGGGGGGGAAAGGCAGCGAGGCGGAGCGTTCCGCAAGCCTCTGCCATCACATCGACGCGGTGCAGGATCGCCTGAGGCCTCCGTGGACGGGGGTGCCTTCGTCGGGAACGACCCTCACGATTCCCGAGAGAGCGAGAGGAAAAAGGCCGGAAGCCGATCCCCCAGGACCGATCATCTCCTCCCGGCTCGCACGACTCTGTGCGTCCATGTGACGAGCATTTCTTGGATGAATAGTTCGACATTAGCGACCAAGGGGGAAGGATCTATGTGGGCGAGCTTCGACTTTCCGGGGCCTGGTGGTCATGGCGTAGAACAAAGGAAGCGTGGAGGCGTGTTCGTGTGGCAGCCGGAGGCGGAGGGCGGGGAAACGAAGCGCAAAAATGAGCACTGGTCGCCGCCTGTCGCGGCGAATGAGGAAGGCGCGTGTGATCGGGTGCCGTTAGATTGGAGAGTTGAGGTGAGAGATGTTGGCGTTTGTTGTTTTGTCCGCGTTCCGTGCGTTTTGCCGCTCTTGAGCATTCCCTTGACAGCGCTGCTCAAGCTGTGTCGCTGGAGGACGTCATCGCTTCCGCGCTAACCGTACCGTTACCACCCTCACCCTCCCGCCCCCCCCCCGATATCCCTCCCACGTACATATATCCGCCCGCCGTTGGCGACACGCTGTCCCATTCTCACGCCATTTTCGCTCGTTGCTGCTCACCGTATCCCCGCTCTCTATGGGTCCGTTTATCTTGCCGTTCGAACAGCTACCGATTGCCATCGACGCCGCGTTTGTGGAGTTTATGCACACGCGATCCCTCGAGCTCCGCGTCTGGAGGGGGGCGCGCGACGAATGGCCCAGAGCCGGCACTGCCTGTGGCTCGGCCAAGGTCGCCCTCCGCCCGCTGCTGACGACATTGGACGGTGTTGACGGCGACGTGTCTGTGGTGCCGGAGGGGGGGCGCGGCTCTGGCAACGTGGCGTGTCACCTGTTCTTCAAGCATCGCGGCGTTGGCTCGATCGATGCGAACCTCGAGCAGCGTGAAGGTCGGGCACGGGGATCGGAAGAACGGAGGGTCGAGCATCGGGAGCCCGAACTTGTTCAAGAAGAAGTCGAAGCGCTTGTTGCACGGGAGGGGAGCAGTAACGCCGATGACTCCAACGCCCTCCACGGGGCAGAGGCTGTCGCGGCATCAGTGCGGGTTCTGGGTTTGTCTGCCTCTCAGTCCCGAACACAGGAAGAAGTGAACGCGCAGCCATCGGAGCCGGAGCCGTCGGGCGGCAAGCTTAACGTTTACGTTGAACGTGCGATGCGACTGCTGTCTTCGCCCGGCGGAAGCACGGAACCAGGCGCTTCTCCCGACGTGTTGCCATCGACGTACGTGACCTTCCGCTGGGAGGAGGGAGGCAAGCCTCCCCTGCGCTCTCCGTTGGTGTTGGCCCCCGCTGCCGCTGGTGAAGCAGACGTCGGCTGTGGAGCAGACGTTGGCAACACGGAGGCTTGGCAGGTGAGGCTCGATTCGGCATTGAGGACGCGAGCTAGGATAGTGTCAACACTTTTTGGCCAAAATAGGTCTGGCTGGCTGGGCTCCTTCACCCAAATTCGTTGGAGTACCAGCACTATCAGTAAAAATAGTGTTTTACTATATTACTTCTGATATCCATAGGCTTTGGGAATGATCATCGGGTTGTACTTTTAGCTTTTTTTCTCGACAGCCAGTTTTTTGGGCGAGATGTGGTTGAGCTCTCAGCCAGGTGAGGGGGAGTCTCAGGAACGTTAGGTGCTCCCTCTGTACGGCAAACACGCGTCCTTGACTCTCTCACATGTATGACCCGTGAACCATTGAGTTGAGTTGCTACCCGATAACTTGGAGCCCGATCGCTTGGAGCGACTGGTCTCTTGGTTCTCCGCTGGGATTTCGACGACAGCCTGTGCGTCGCGACGCGACTCACGCCAAGCGTTCCTTATTTCTGCGCGTCCTCTTGTCTGTTGCAGCATTGCTGTGCCAGGTTTTAGTGCTATTTTTTGTGAGAAAATAAGGGAAGCCCTTGCGTGGTACGTGCGTTTGGGAAAGAGATTCGGGGGGGTTGGGGACGAAGGGGGGCATAGTACGAGTTCAGAGATTTTGCCAGATTATGTTTTTGACATCAGGACTTCACTCGTTTTGCGTTAGTTGGGCCCTGAAAACGTTGCGCACACCTCCCGCGCTCTTATGCCGAGGGGTGTTTGGAGAGGGCGCAAGTATTTTTGCTGTTTCCGCCAGCTTTTCGGGGTCTTCGTCTTTTTCTCAATGTTGGGCTTTCTGGGACTCCAGATACCTAACGAACAAGAAAAAAAAACACCCCCACCGAGAACCCCTCGGCATAATGGCACGGAACGTGTGTACAAAGTTTTAGAGTCTAGTTCGAACAACTGCGTGAACTTCTGAGCTTTCGTGGAAACAAGCGTGGAATTTACCGTTTTGTTCGAAATCACTTGGTTTCAGTATGGAATCGACTTTTATCGGTACTATTTGCTCATTATTGATTCTACGCAGTCAATACTTCGAATATTTGCGCAAGCTCTTTTTACAGACATGCCTTGGAGTGGCTACTGTAAAACCGTTTCGTTCAGAAAGAAGATGAAAAAAAAAAAAATCTCCCCACGGATTCGCCTGACTCTTGTTCATCTTTTTGAAGGCCTGTGGTTGGTCGGGACCCAATTTCGCCGGTAGCGCCAGCCCTAGGCTCCTAACAAAAATTAATCGCTACTGGTATGCCATCCGCTTACGCTTCATTACGGCCAGTATGATGCCAAATATGTGACCTTCAAGCTGCTATTGCATGCAGCATTCATTCATGGTTGACGCAATTTGGGGCGTTTTAGTTGAACCAGTATGTATCACAATACGTGTGCGTCACGTAAAGGAGAAGGTTTTGTTCTGCGCCCATCTTACTTTTCGTGTCCCTCATTTAACAGCCAAGGATGCTCCCTGCAAACGGCTCCCAACAACCCCCCCGCCCGCCCGCCCGTCTTTGTCTATTGCAGGGGGCGACACCCGGCGACTGGGAGGCCATCACGCCCCTCGTGGCCAACACGTCGAGCCCAGTCTTCGACCACGCGGCGCAGCTCCACCTGACCTCCCCGGAGGCATGGAGTCGCATCTGTGGGCCTTCGGCGGCGCTGGTGTTTCGCGTTTGGCGTCGCGCTCGCTACAGCTGGTGGGACGATCCGCAAACTCTGGTGGCCTCCGATCAACCATGTGATGCTACCTCAGGCATCGACATTGGAGCTGGCGTGGGGGCGGCGGCGGCGGCGGCCGCTGCTGGCTCGCGGCTTGGTGACAAGCTGATAGGATCTGCCATGGTTGGGCTGGAAGTGCTGCTAGGGTCGTTCGGCCCCGGAGAGGGGCTAGGTTTGCGCGAGATCGATGGGTGGTACCATGTGCTGGACGACCTGAGACGCCCGCAGGGACAGATTAAGGTGTGTTGAGGCGTGGTGTGAGTCTGCGTGGGTAGGCTGTGCCCTGACGTTTCGTGGCAGGGTGTTGGCCATCCCTAGGTTGACACCTCTGCTGCAATACTCGTTGCGTTGGCTCACCAGCTGTGGTCATCGAGGCCAACAATAAAACCTAATGTTCAGTCATCTACAGTACTTTTTCCAAGGTCTGATGGCAGCTTTTGTATCTGTAAAGAATGCGAATCTCGCTTGCTTGCATTGCCGGGGTGCCGGGGCATTGACACCGACGATGGAGCTACACCGCGAAATAATCCGCCGCCCATGGCCCGTCATGTCATACTCATCGCCGCTGCATTCTGTAAAATTTCTCCTCTTACCCCCCCACGCCAAGGTGAAAGTTTGCCCCCAAACTCCTGCGACAGCATCGAATCAAGGACCTCAAGCCTTGGGCCACGCGTCGACACCTCCAGCTCAGCAGCGAGAAGCCAACACGGTGTTTGAGAAGCTGCTATTCCCCGCTACTCTTGCGCCGTCGCCAGGGTCTGGGGTCACCGATGGCGGGGACCGAAACGTTTTGGGCGAATGCGGTGCCTGGACTGACGACTCCGGTGCTTCGCCCCCTCTAGACGACACCCAGACGCACCTCCGCGCAGTACACGCCCTTCTCGACTCCCTTCCCGCCGAGTTCCGCTCAGCGCACCGACCACCACCACCACCGCCGGCACCGCCGTCGCCACCGCCGCCGCTGTCGAAGCTTTCGTCGCCGCTGGTGCTCGGGAAGAGCTCGCTGAAACTTCCGTCCCTTTGCGAAGAGCCTGACGGCGCTGCGAGAAGCCACGCGGCTGCGCGTTTGTCCGGCCGTACGGTGTCAGCGCCAGGCTCCGCGACAGGGGAGCGGTACGGCGACTGCGAGCCGTCCAGCTTGCCGGAGCTCCGGCGCATGCTGTTGAGCCTCGACAGGGTTGATCGGAGGCTGTTCGCGCTTAATTCTTCGGCGAGTCGTGCGGTTGACGCTCGTGCTGAAAGTGTAGGTGCAGACGAAGATCGTGAGGGCGATGGAGATAGTGGGCCGGAACAAAAAGAGATGGACGACAGCCTGGTGGCGGGCCTAGCCGCTGGCACGACCGCCCAGTCCATGGAGACCGCTGAACAGACCGAAGTCGTGGAAGTCGACTCGGACAACGTCGTCAACCTTGCTGCATCTGGACTACAGCGCGTATGGCGAATCTGGTCGAAAAAACGACGAGAGGAAGCGGTGGCAAAAGCAGAGCGAGCATCTTGCGCTCTCCGCGAAAGACTTAGGGACGAGGCCGCGGCCAAGATCCAGATGGCCCACCGGCGAGCACAAGCCAGACATCGTGTGAGGGCGACTGCGGACGAGAGGCGGCGGCGGGAAGACAGACAGCGGTGCCGGGCGGACGCGTGCGCCACGCTCGAGAGGGCGTGGAAAGCGTTCGAGGTCCGACGACGGGCGTCGCGAGAGCTTGTTGAAGCGCGTGCGCGAGTTGCGGCGGCGGCGCGAAGGGCTGAGGTCACCGTGCGCTCCGCTACGGTTATACAGGCGGTCTGGAGAGGTTCGCTGGATAGGGCTGCGGTCCTTCGATTGAGTGCATCTCGGGTCAAGCCTCCCGCGGAAAGCAAGCTTGGTCGAGGCGGGGCCCACGGCGCAGTGGCAAGCGCGACGATGCCGGTTCACCGGAACTTGTTGCGGCCGGCGCCCCTGTGTGGTGAACGCCTGGCCGGTGCCGCGACGACGCCGCGACCCCTACCGTTTGTGATGCCTTCCACGTTTTACAATCAGCTGTCCCAGGACCCGAGGAGACGTCATCGGCTGCCGGACGCCCACCTTGCCGCTACTGAAACGCTGGCGTCTGCTGCGCGACCGCCGACGCTCGCTGTCTCTGCTGCTCATGCGGTGGATGGAGGGATGATAGATACGAAGGAAGAACGGGCTGGATTGCCCTCGGCGCGCTTTGGGCCGCGGCCACTGGCGCAGTCAGCGGGCGCCGCCGTGCGCCCGCCTAGGTTTGCGGATCTAGAGACGGCAAGGATCGCCAGGATTATGAATGGCAACTTGCAGCACTGGGCGGGGGTACGATCGGGCGGGGGAGGGGGTGGGTCATCCTCGAGCGACGATTTTGACCTATAGATGAGACTGCAGACAGTATATATGGGACTGCAGGCAGCATAGATGAGGCTGTACCTTGTAGACAATATAGATGAGGCTGCAGACAGTGTAGGTGAGACTATACAGACGGGGTGAGGGAATTTTTCTTGTTTTTTTATAGTAGTGCAGAGAAAAAAAATACTTTTCTGTGTAAGGAGAGCGCACGGCGATGCCCTCGACCTGACAGAGGTTGTCAAGAGTTATGGCTGCAGATCTAGCGATGGCGACTATGGCTTGATGAAGGAAGTTGAAGGGTATACATGCTGGCTAGACGAAAATCTAAGCGGTGCTACGTTCTACACAATACTTCCTTCGTTGCTGACGCGTTAGAAAACAAGTACCCTTCAGAGATATATAGGCACACGGGGCTAGTACGTCGTATTTGATGAAAGGCAGTGAGGTAGCGAGTGAGTGAGTGAGAGTAGGCAGCCCAAATAAAGCGGACGGCATCCGCAGCGCCCAATGCATCGAGAAGGAACAGATATCATGTACATGTCAAAGAAATGCGCCATTCGTGGCTTGGCTGTTATTGTAGCGACGATTTCCTTCGGGAATATTCTGCTTGCTGAAACATTCCGAGTACGTCAACACACGTACTGTGGACTCTCAATACGCGTGCACGATGTGTACAAACGACATAGACAAGACTGTGGATATATAAGTTGAATAAGTGCCTGTGCACGTAGCACCTCTCGGAAATGAGCCTCTGAAAGGCACATGCACCGGCCCGGGGTCCCGTGGCAAGATTGAAAGCACAGCATGATGCCCTGGCTTTCACGCGATTCAAAAATATGGCTTTTACATACATTTTATTGCCCACGGGCTGACACGAGCAAGTGCTGCTTCCGCATGTTGCCCATCCCACCCCCAGCACCGCCTCTTGCTCTGACCCCCGCCCCCCTCTCGCTGTTGGTTTTACTCCCTACCCAACAGCGCGAGTATAGCTTCCAAAGAAGGATGCTTTCCCATACAGGCTGCCTCTTGTAGAATATAAATGGGTCTAGGAAAGATGCCTGGCTACTACCCAGCATCTCGGGTATGTATATCGCCACCCTCGGCATCGAACCATCAAGTAGAGCTGGCAGCGGCTTTAGGGAAACACCACTAATTCCGCTGTTAAGAAATCAATCCCGCTTCTCCGTACCTTCTCCACTGTTATAAAATATGATACGTGGAACCTCGCCAACATCCCTTCGGTTTCTACATAAACAGAAGCTCTAGCGTCCTGCCACAGGTAAGTCCAGACCACGATTTTGATTGGCTGGTTTCGAGAATTCAAACGAACTCTTCCGGTAAACTATACAGGATGAATTTTGATCGCAACGCGCCCTTCCGACACGTCTCCCAGAACTCTGCACCACGGCCAAAAAGCAAGACGTCCAATGACGTTAATAAAATGCTAAGAAAAGGAAAACGAATGCACCAGAAAAAGTAATATTGTTATAGCTGAAAACCAGCACGTCAGGCCAGCAAGTCAGGCGTGGAAGTGCCACATGAGCCCCCCCCCCTCGTTCCCTCTGCCCGTTCTCAATTTCCAAGAAAGCAGCACTAACCACGAACACCACTGCAAAGGTTTACTTAATGTACTCGGGTGGTTTTTCACCCCGCTGCAGAATGCGACTCTCACGCCGCTGGAGGCGCGAGACAAAAACTAACTTCGCGGATCAGGCATCCGTTACTTTTCGCAGACTACTCGCTCTCTCTCCCTCTTTCCCTCTCTCCTTTGCTCCCCCCCCGCCCCCCCACTCTTTCTGGTTCTCTCTCTGATTCTCTCTCTCTCTTTGACCCCCTCTCTTCGATTCTCTGTCTCTTTTTCTTATTCTCTCACTCTCTATCTCCCCCCCCCCCCCCCCCCCCCCCCCCCCCCCCCCCCCCCCCCCCCCCCCCCCCCCCCCCCCCTCTCTCTCTCTCTCTCTCTCTCCTTTCGCTCAATACCGTAACTCTCAACGACTCTGCAGCGCAAAACGAGATGAACATAGATGTTGCACTGAGAACAAAATGTGCCAGCGGGCAGCGGTGGGTGCACGCACACGTGGTCTACATACGCGCGCGTGGTATTCTCAGGTTCTAGGAGACCAATAAAACCCCTCCATCAACCAGTCATGACGTACGAAACCAACCAATCACTACGTCCAGTGTCAAAAATATTACACAAACACGAACACAACAGCCAACAGCAACAGATTTGATTATCAACTTGGCACAAAAAAAAAGGCTCTGGATCGGCCTTGTGCTAGCGACGTGCTAATAAATAGGCTCGCAGAGGGGAGAAACACAAAACACCTCACAGTTAGTCCCCTCCTACGTGCTCATAAGCGAGAACAAAAACGGTGGTGGTGCAACAGATTGCCGGAATAATACTGCTGTCTTACACTCATTTTGTGTAAAGGGCGTGGGGAATCAAGGAGAGTAAAGACAAGTACATGAGAGTCGCATTGGCGGGCTGGGCTATAAGCACTCCTTTCGAAGAAAAGGAGAGCAAGCTAGGACGGAGGCGCAGCACAGGTCACGTCTTACGATCGGCTGACTTGCGCAGCCCCCCCCTTTCCACGAGCCAAAGGTCATCTCTATTCGATTTTCTGACACACCCTTCGCCCTGCATCTCAATAGGTACTTAAGTCACATAGCGCCGCCGTAGCCGTGGAACTCCCACCAATCCACCTCAAAGTATAACTCAAGTGTAAGATAACAAGACGGAGCACAAGGGGGAAACATCATAAGCAACAATAACATAAGGCAAGAAAATAAGCAAATCGAAGCGTGAGTTTATCAAGTAGTCTGCCAGGTAAGTGCCTGCTTGTAGGCGCGTATGGTACACAAAATCCCGAACATTCTTGACAGCCAACGTGCCTCAAGCGACAAAACAAGATAACCCCCACCTCGAAAGCAATCTCCGAGGGCAAGGGCGCAAGTTTTTTGTGCTTCAGTCTGTCGTGCCGTCTACCGCGTAAACGGTTTTGTGTAGAACATTAAAAAAAAAGTCAAGACACGAAAAAAATAAAAACGGAATGCAAAAGCAACACTAAAAAAAACAACAACGAACGAACGAAAGGGAAGAACCATCGAAAGACGACAGTTCCGTGACCCAAGCCCCCGTGGTTGTTAACCGCCTCTCGCGATGGAAAGACCCCACGGTTCCGACCGCCAGGAACTCTTCGGCGCTATACAGGCAATACTATAGGCACGACAGTAGGCACCAGAATAGGGACTGCATAGGCAATAGGCACTAAAATATGGCACAGTACTTTAACAGGCAGTAGTACATACCAGGTAATAGCACTCTTACATACCAGTTAGGCACTAGGCACTGTAACAGGCATCATAATAGGTACTACAATAGTTGGTACTACGTGGGCAAAAGCAGGCACTACGTGGGCACGAGAAAGGGGCCACAAATATTAAAAGCGCGAATTGAAAGCAAGGAGACAGGTGCTGGCAACGCCAATCGCGATGGTGACCGCAGAAGCTGTCGCCGTCTGGTGGGATGGCGCAGCCGCGCTGGGCGACAGCTGGTCTACCAAGATTTCCTGAAAGCATTGAACGAAAGAAGCAGTTATCAACAGCATTGGCGTCGAAGGGAGGGGACGTATAAGAGAGCAGGGACGGTGGTTTCTGGAAGGGGCCCATTATTCACTCACTACACATATCTGGTATCACATGTATGTGTATCATATTCATCATAAATGCACGTGTGTTAGGGTGTTAATTGACATGCAACCGTTTCATCTGCCGACAGCCAGCACACACCCAGTGTCCGCGCTGATTCGTCATCGTAGCTACGTAGAGAGACATACAAGCTCTGTGGTCACAACTGCGACACAGAGAGACCACAGCAGTACATTGCAATGAAGTAGGAGGAGTAAACAAATTCACAACATAAAGCGGTTAAGACCATGGGTACACGGAAAAAAAAAAACCGACACCCCACTACGCGTATACATCCATTTTCGAGACCCAGACAAGGGCTAAAACCATGTCCAAAACGAGGTACCAGGTATTGAAATAACGTGTTTCGTAAAATCGTCCAGAAATCCGATGGTACTGGTTTGTGTTTCGTTGTAACTGGGACCTGTTGAGGAGTGAAGCACAACAGTGCGCGAAAGCAGTTAGGAATCTCCTATTTCGCTAAGGCTCGAGGCTTAGTGTGATGCCAACGTTGAATCATATTACAATTAGAGTGGCGCTCCTCGCTGAGAACAAACGCTTAGCTGTAAATTCTGAATTTAAAAATGATGCCAGCCTGAAATTCTCGACTCTCAAATTCTCAACATGTTGTCGCGTCCTGCACAGCGGTATCGTTTAGTCTTTTTGTCGCGCGCTTCTGCTTTACCCTAATATATGGTACAATATACGGTAGTAGTTTTTTCTTCGATCCTGACGCTTTTACACCTATTTTTGTGACTGCGGGACCATAAAAAAGTAGATATCTGGTACAACAGCAATCAGCTATTCCTACTGAACTTCGTATATTAATGCTAACAATGTAAGAATCATCATCAAACGAAATACAGCGGTTTTCATCTACATACAGCAGTATTTGTTGTTGCATGCTTTTTGTTTTGAGTGCCCTGCCTGCGGAGGCGCACACGCTCGGTGGGCGGAGCAACGCGGCGAGAAGTCCCTGCCTTAGGGTTAAACCCTATATGCACCTACGAAGGTGCGCAATGTGGGCGAGAAAAAATCCTTGTTGTGAGACGTGGAACAAAGTACGGCGGTAGCAAGGTGCTGTCTCATTTCGGTACGCCCAATAATAGTCCAAACCCAGCTCCCCGTAGAGGTTGCACTGTTGGGCCAAACGTTTCTTGCCGGTTGTTTAGGTGTATGTCCATTATTGCCTCTTTTCGTGACATGCCGTGGCATGCCGTGGCACCATCTGCGGCAAAAATTTCCACGGCATCTTCCACGACATACCACGGAACCTTCCACGGACCTCCACGGCATACCATGGGACCCTAACCCTAACCACAACCCCAACCCTGGGGTTGCCATGGAGTGCCGTGGCGGTAGCCGCGGGGGTTGCCATGGTACTACCCATGGCATGTCATGGCAACCCCCACGGCGTGCTATGGAATCCTATGCCACACCATGGGATGCCGTGGTGATGCCATGGTATGCCATGGGGCGGTACCATGGCAATGCCACGGCATGCCCACAACAAGGTCAAATAGTGTAGAACCCTGCATATTGCTGACTGGGCTCCCCGTGGGAAGAGCTAAAAAAAAAACAAGGCACCACGCGCTAAAGGCTCTGGCGCTGCGGCGTACTGCAGATGCAGAAAAAAATAAGAAACGCAGACTGAGATCAAATTTCAAGTTGAGAAACTGAAATTCAAAGTTCACAGCGAAATAAGAACTTTCGAGCCGTTCAAATCTTATCCTTTCCCACCTAAGAAATTCAGCCCTATATATATATTTTTTTATTTTTTTTTTATCCATCACTTTTACTTCCCAGCCCACTCGTAGGAGGTTTTACCCTCTACGATCTTCTGGACAAGCCGTGGTCACAGGTGTCGTCCCTTCTCCCCCCCGGTACGTGCCTTTATTTTTGTCGCGCATAGGGTTCAGCATTCCCACTGCTCGTCGATTTTCATCGAATGTAGCCAACTCACGCTTTCGCGCTTTCCGCTTATCAATTTTTTATGCAAGAAAAAGTCCCCATGAGCATGCACTCGGTGGGACTTGAACCCACGAAATTGATCTTGACAGGCAAGCGGAGCACCTACCAAGCCACCGGGGACGCCGGCTATATAGGCCAGCATTATTATGTACATTATTGTCTTTTTTCCCGACATGCCGTGGCATGCCGTGGCACCGCCTGCGGCAAAACCTTCCACGGCATACCACGGAACTTCCACGGCATACCACGAAACCTTCTACGGACCTACCTCCACGGCATAGGGTAACCATGGAACCCTGACCCGAATCTTAATCCTAAAGCTAACCCTAACTCTAGGTGCCGTGGACATTGGGGTGCCTTGGGGGTTGCCATTACATGCCGTGGGGGATGCCATGGGATGCCGTGGGGTTAATTAGTGTAGAAAACTGACATGCAAGCCTTTTATAGCCTTGTGTACCACAGCAGTAGTCGCACTACATACTGATGCAGGCCAGGTGAACCCATAATGCGCTTCGGTTTCGCGCAGAGGTGCGATCGTGAACCTTCGTCGGCGCTCGTTTGCTACCACAACGGAGAGGGCGCTGAAAACCTTGAACAACGTACAAGTACGTATATACGAGCGTACTATATACCAGTAGGACAAGTGTATTCAGACCAAAAACTCTCGACCACAGGTCGTAGATCTATGCGCGACAAAAAATAAAGGCACGTACCGGGGGGGAGAAGGGACGACACCTGTGACCACGGCTTGTCCAGAAGATCGTCGAGGGTAAAACCTCCTACGAGTGGGCTGGGAAGTAAAAGTGATGGATAAAAAAAAAAAAAAAAAAAAAAGAAAAAGATCTTGTCCGCTCGCCGCCGCCCTTGCCTATCAGCCTACAGTACAGCAGCACGTGACATGGCCGCCACCGCCAGCCCCGTCGGGCATAGATTGGAGCCTACCGCCACGACTAATCGGGTCACCACCACCAGCACCGTGTTGGCGCCCTGACGATGCGGTCGTAGCGGCGGCAGCGGTGTAGCCTGACCCCACACTCGTTCGTAGCATACTAAAATAAAAATTGATGAGCTGTATACCGAAGCATCTATTATTAGATAATATACTACAAGTAGATATCCCTTGTTTTACTCCATTGTGCTATGCCAGGTAGTAGTTTTACTACGTTGTAGGTAAATGTACACGCGGCACTACTGCTGAACTGCTCCTGCTGCGTGCGTGCGTGTGTGCGTCATTCCGTCCATCTACCATACCCATCGATGCCCAGCGTAGCAGCCAGTGTCCGCGGCGATTCTTCATCCTAGAGAGGCAAGCTCTGTGGCCACACGGCTACGGGGCAAGACATCACAATGTTAACTATGGACCCCCGTAAAAGTCCGAGTACACCATCGCAAAATTTACCTTGTACTACTTGTAGACAACGCAAGCAGTGTCATCTGAACGAGTTACGAGTATACTTGTATTACAGTATTAATAGTAATTACTGGTGACATGCCGACTGCTTCTACTGGATACCTGCTATGACACGAAACACGGAATAGAACTTTAGTTCGTACACAAAAAGCCAGAAAATCAGACGAGATGCGGCAGAGAAACTCGTGCGTACCTGATACCAATTGACGGTGTTTTTTATCGCATACACTTCGTCCGATACCTCGTCAGCCGCCTGCCCCCCAAAGATGAAAATGCGCTGCTCCGTTCTGATGGCGGCTAAGCAATAGCGCAGACGCTTGTAGGGAAGGTCAAACAGTTCGCCGGAGTCTGTCCAGCAGTCTTCCTCGGGGTCGTACCACTTCATTAGTTATCGTTGTTCCCAGAAAAAAAACAAGAACGAAGAACAGACGTTTTTGTCAAGGATCCAATGAACTGTGAAAACAACAATAATACTACAACTGCAGTAGTAGTAGAAGGAGTTACAAAAATGTACCAGGTACGTACATAGTCATAGGCTATCCACTGCTCGCTCGTTACCATGACGTTTCTTCTTTTGCTACTATACTGTAGCCCATAGATATCTGATCTACCAAGGCAAAGCCGGCGTCCCCGGTGGCTTTGGGTAGTGGGTGGTCCGCGTGCCTGCCAAGATAATTTTCGTGGGTTCGAGTCTCACCGAGCGCACATACTCCCCACGTAAAGACTTTTTCTTGCTCAAAATTGATAAAGCGGACAGCGCGAGAGCGTGAGTTTTCGCAACATTGAATTCGATGAAAATCGACGAGCAGTGGGAATGATGAATCCTATGAGCGATATAAATGAAGGCACGTGCCGGGGGGGGAAAAAGACGACACCGACACCTGTGACCACCGCTTTCCCAGAAGATCGCTGGGGGCAAAACCTCCTAAACCTACCAGGTACGAGTTAATAAGCTGGAAATAAAGTAAACGTGATGGAGAAAAAAAAGTGTTCTATGATGCAATGTGTAGCCCTATCCACGGGCGCGTACGGTCATGTAGCCCTCACAGCAGCAGCAGCAGTAGTAGTAGGTGGTGCAAGGTTCACAATCGTTGGTCATACACACATGGTGTGACACCATGACTACCTTGCTGCAATACTGTATGAATCTTCTCTCTCGTGCTCGTGTACCAACTAGTACTTACTATAACAGCACACAGTTTTTGTTTTTTTTAAACAGAGTACTGCGTACGTATACGCTTCGCTTTTGTTTTGTTTTGTTTTTACCGTTTTTCTCGCCTTTTTGCTCGCGTGCTTTGTGTTCTGTTGCCCTTCCTTTGTACCAGGTCCAGGTCCAGGTCAGGCACCAAGCTACCAGGTATTATTCTGCATTTCCGCGGAATTTGTTGTTCTGATTTTACGTTGTTTCACTGCACTGCAGTTGTTTGCCCATTTTTTCCGTACAATTACAGACAAGGGTTCGCACGAAAAAATCCGTCTTCCTGTTCGGGGGGGGAAAGTAATTGTAGACGCACCGCCGGATTGATATATACCTGGTATATATATATATTTATTTTTTCATCATCACTTTTACTTTCCAGCCCACTCGTAGGAGGTTTTACCCTCGACGATCTTCTGGACAAGCCGTGGTCACAGGTGTGTCGTCCCTTCTCCCCCCCGGTACGTGCCTTTAGTTTTTACAAGTATAGGTTCGGTTTACTAAAGTGGGTGTACTCGTACTGCACCAATAATCCGTATTCCACGACCGACACGTGGGAGGACGATTCCTGCGCAGGGCTGAATACATATTTCTGCATCTTTTCGGTCGGAGCAGGGCGCCAAATAGGATCAGATACGCGTGGCATCAGGACGCCTAGGGGGAGCAGGGTGAACACAACCTGCCAGGGTGAACACGCTGCTCCCACCCGGATCTGATCCCATTTGACACCCTGCTCCCGCCCTCAGGGTGCAGAAGTATGAGCAGCTCTGGGCAGGAGCCGCCGGGGGACGTGAACGCGAAGCGCGAACCATCATCCCACGTGTCGATCGCGGAATCAGGATTCTTGGTGCAGTACGAGTACACCCAGTATTAATAAATAGTAGAACCTACAGCAGTAGTACAGGGTATATATCAATCCGGGGGTCGCACGTCAATCTTACGGGTACTGCGTTTTTTCCGGGGTGTCGCATCCTACTTTTAGCAGTCAGGCAGTATCATCCATGTACCTGGAATGTATGTATCATATCTCCTTTTCGTATCCATCAAGGTATATCATGCCGATGATACAACCAGACACGTTTCCTTTGAGGCCCATGTTCTTTTTTTGACATCTTACCTGCGACGATGAAGATACTTATATTTCATTTAAAATTTGTACCCTTCGCAGATTGTTGACCACGGAGGACGACCTGGCATGAATCTCTCCACGAAGAATTTTCACCACGGACTACAAACAAACGGAGAAAACCATAATTTTCCGATCGCCCCCGTAGGCTAGTCGTGCCCTCGAAAGCTGTTGGTGCTGGAAATCCAATGTGGGTTGAACTTTTGAGTTGAACTTTTGTGTTGAACTTTCAAGTTCACTCGCAAAAATAACTGCTGAAAAGCGGCTTGCTTGGTGAAAAATAGTAGCAGCGTGGGTGGGCGCAATTCGATGCAAGTCGACGAAGAAAGAAAGAGCCGAACGAAGCCTTGTCGCGATAAAAATGCAGAGCCAAAACCGCACGTATAGTGGGGAGGAGGGAGAAGAGCCAACTGCTTTGTGAGTCCGGGTCTGAGTTACGACTATTAATGGGCGGGGAGAGAGAAAAAGAGGGCGAAGGTCATGAATGGGATGGGAAAAAAAAAAAGAAAACAAAAAAAGTACCTATAGCGGAGATCCTGCACAGCAGCTGTCTATCAATGGTCACGTGTTAGATTTTTTCGTTTTTGTTGTTGTTGTTGTTGTTGTTGTATCCGTTCGTCACTCGTCACCCTTGTCAAACAAAATACGTAGAAGAAGAAGGTAACATCTCCGGCCTCTTACCAGGTATAATACCCTTCCCCTGTCCCCATCACGTGGTGGGGCGTACGTGATACCTGGTACATACTAATAGTGCAACTCAGCTCACACGTACAATACGAGAAAGTCTTCACCTTCCTCCCCAGCGATACAAGCCTCTCACCCCACCCGTGCGTGTCGTATACATACCTGGTATATGATATATAATACACGACCCTTCTTGTTAACCCCAGTGGGGCTTTTTTACAGATAGATCCTTCTGATGTTTTATCGCCCAGAGCTTTTTACTAAAAGTAGAAAAAAAAAAAAAAAACCCAGATCATGCAGTCAGTCTGTTGCTGGATTTAGCTCCTGCCTCACACAGAACAGCTGCGAGATCGAAAATTTCGTCGAAACTCTCATGTTTGCATGCTGCGTGTCTGTGCGTGTGGTACTATTAACAGTAGTAGTGATATTTCGATCGCGCGTGCTATTATTTTATACGTGCATACCCGGCGTGAGTCTGTGAGTGCGTGTGCGTATGGCGTAAATACATGACATTCGTACGACCTGGTACACATTTCAAGTACTATACAACAAAGTGGGTCGGCGGCTACCCTGGATGAACGATACCTACCGTGTAGGCCCACAAATGAGAAATACCTACAGTAATAGTAAGAACATAAGGCTCCCTTCTTGGGGGACACGCTAAAAAAATCGGAAGAAGAAAATCTTGCTCAGCGGTCAGCGCGAGACTAAATCTTAGATGACAGCCTACAAGCTCCAAGTTTTTGCAAGGAAGGATGCTGTGTCACGATAATATTCCAAGGCTTGCTCACACCACTTCTTCTACTTCTTTGTGGGCGCATAGTGTACAGGGTGCACTACTGCAGTAAGTACCAGGGTCAGCAGGACGACTTCGAAGGCGACGTCGTCGTCAGGTGACAGCTAGGAGGAGCTATATTCATAGAAGTAGACCCTGACAGCGTTTTGTGACATATTTTATGGGGTTGCTAAAGGTTGCTAGGAGAAATCGTCAGGGATATCGCTTGACCGGGGACATGTATCTCACAAATCACCGGGTACCTGGTACCCGGGTACCCAGGTCCTAATAGCCGGCGGGTATTATCGGTTTTAATAGGTTCCACCAGTAGTGGCTTTGGACGCGACGTTCGTATTAAGAGTGATATTACATATCGCATACTACACGTATATACTATGGTATACCATAATAATATCATACACCCAAGAAACATGACAAAATATCAATTGCAAAATATGATTGGAAACTATACATAAAAACAAGTTTCCCGGAGGAGAGAGAGAGCGAACACAAACAAACGCCTGGTAAAAATAGTGGGGTAGGGTAGCTATTTAGGAGGTATCGTGAGGGATATCGCATCGGGGACATGAAACTCATAAACCACCGGGTACCTGGGAAAATACTATGGCCGGCGGAAAATATCACAGGTCATTCCAGTAGATGGAGTGGATAGATGTACGTAACGTATTACGCGTACGTATGGTATACAATACATCCTATTACGGGGGTCCGTAGTTAACGGGACCAAATTTTGTTAGTAAAATTAGGTAAATATATAGGTTTTTATGTGTACCATAGGTCCTGTTAACTATGGACCCCCGTAATATTAATAATATCATACACGCAAGAAACGCGACAGATTATGTACAGGAGGACTGGAAAACAGATGAAAATGGGTTTCCGCGAGGAGAGCAGAAGGCGAACACAGAACACAAAAAACACCGTTATATTTCATGTTAATTTTCCTCCCCTCTTTTCTTGGTGCATGTCCGCTTTTTTGTGCCCGATATCGGCGTTGTCTGTGTGCTGTCCGGGTCAAAGATGTTAGGAGGCATGTCAATGTCAAGCCGTGTGTCTGTCAAGGCTGCCTGTCAAGGCAAATCCATCTGCCTAGACATATGTCCCCTGCCCCCCTCTCTTCGCAGAAAAAGCCTCACTACATGTGTGGAAACTCCTATTTTTTATTTCTACGTTCAGCTATATTACTCATTTTATATGGAGCTTACTTTAAAATATCGAGATTCAGCTATTGAATTGCATATTTCTGTAGATCGGACTCGGCAATGAATCAGAATTCTGAAATAAAACAAAAGTACAGGAAAACTCATTCCTTTTGACAATATTATCAGGCGTTTCTGGAAGAATGGAGATTTTTCTTAGCGTCCCCGGCTTTTGGTTGCCAAGGCTGTCTGTCAAGATATTTGCCTTGACGGTGTCTGTCAAGGGGTAAAAGTGCTGTCTCCCGACATCTTTTTGGGGTCCGGGTACCCGAGTCGGGTCTGCTACAGAACTTGTATCTCTCTAGGATTGAAGAATCGACACGGACACTGACTGGTTGGTTGTGCTTGGTGTCGACCGGTAGAAATAAAACGGCTTGATTTCAAGAACACACAGGCACCAGCGCGGGCTGCGGGCACCATATTACGGTACTGCTTTGAACTACTCAGCCGGCACTATAGAGGGACCCGCTGCTGGACATACTATGCGCAGCAGTTACAAACCAGTCATTTATTCTAAACATGGACAACGGGTTGTCGTGTCTTTCGCTTCTTTGGAAAAAGTAGGTGTTTGGTAGGGAGGACTTATCCTTGTGGCTGGATGAGGCAGGGTCAGGGGAAAAGAGAGTTACATCCTACGGGCATGATATATATATGACATATGTGCAGAGTAGATGTACCAGGTAAGGATGCATATGGTTTGTTGTTTGACGTGTTTATTTTTTGTTTCATGTTAAGATCAAGGTTGCGGGACACTTTGTATCCCTGGACAGGTCTGCCTTTCAAGTCGGTAATCGTTAGTACTCACGTGTGTTGCTTGCTTAGCTATGGAAGAATAACAGCTTTATTCCTTTCGTGCACGCGGAGACTGAGACCAAGCTCGTGCGCCTCTGGAAAACCCCTGGTTTTCCATCTAAGATACGCCTTCCAAGTACTACAAATACGATCCCAGTGACTGAACCCAGGTAATTACCGGGCTTTCAACCTCATACAAAGCAGTATCATAAAACTAGCTCACTCTGATGAGCCGTATATGCAGAATTATGGGAAATTCGTAGAAACCCCGATTCCACGAACTAGAACATGAGTCGAAGATGCGGCTCCTCAAAACCCACTCCCACACCTCTGAACGGCGAGTCAACGAAGCCGGCAAAGTACGTAAAAAAAATAAAGGGAAGACCTAGCCTTAAGGGGCAGGAATAAATCGTCAATGAAAGCCATCGCCATGCCGCCCGTACGGGGGGGGGGAGGCGAGGAAGATGCACGGAAAAGCGAAAAGTGAGTACGGGAACGAAAATAAAAATAACGCGGAAGACAGCAAGAACCACCTAAACCCAGTCCACAACTCTGAAAGCGCGTCCTGGGCCGCAATTGAGCGGCCGAGTGCACAGACCAGTCCCGACACTGGGCGGGGGGGGTAGGCAGGACAGAATACGCAAAAACACATTCCCAACCCAGCCCAAAAAAAAGGAAAACACACCAGAAACATATCGGGCAGACAAAAATTCACCCCCCAAAGTCCAGGAAGATGACAAAAAATAAATAAATATCGAGTGCAGTCAAGAAGCGAAAAATCAGCTATCCACGGCGGCACCTCGAGATTCATCTACGTTACGCTGGACCCCCCGTGTCAACGCGCTAGCCAAGTGAATTTGCAGACACCAAGAACCTCGTACAGCTCTCGTCGAAGTCGTGTAGCACACCACTTGTTAAGATCAAGGTCGCGGGACACTTTGTATCCCTGGACAGGTCTGCTTTTTAAGTCGGTAATCGTTGATACTCACGTGTGTTGCTTGCTTAGCTATAGAAGAAGAGTAGTTTTATTCCTTTCGTGCACGCGGAGACTGAGACCAAGCTCGTGCGCCTCCGAAAAACCCCTGGTTTTCCATCTAAGATACGCCTTCCAAGTACTACTAATACGTTCCCAGTGACTGAACCCAGGTAATCATACCGGGCTTTCAACCTCATACAAAGCAGTATCACAACATTCACAGGAGGTCTTTATTTTTAATTTTCTTCTGTTCCTTCGTCACATTTTTGGTCATTGGCAGTCATCGTCATGCTGCACATTTATTTGTTGGATGGTGAACAAAATAAATAAATGTACTATTATTGTTAACAACAATGATAAAAGTACAAACTGCACAACATGGACTGCCTACAAACATTTTTTTTTCAAAATCATCACCAAGTCTTTTACTTTCCAGCCTAACTCGTGGGAGGTTTTACCCTCAGCGATCTTTTGGACAAGCCGTTTTCACAGGTGTCGTCCCTTCTCCCCCCCGATACTTGCCTTTATTTTTTGTCGCCCATAGGGTTCGGCATTCCCACTGCTGGTCGATTTTTCATCGAATGTTGTTAGCTCACGCTGTCGCGCTTTCCACTAATCATTTTTTCATGCAAGAAAAAGTCCCTACGAGCATGCACTTGGTGAGGTCGAATTTTATGGTATCCCCTCTGCCCTGTTGCGGCGTTACATCCCCTCTCCCCTGTTGCGACGTTATGGTTTGGAGCAATCGTCCCCTCATCATACCTGGCAGGCGTTGTCGCCTGCTTTTCTGATGAGCGCCTCGCCCCTACTTCGTTCAGAAGACATCTGGCGAGGCAAACAGCAACTAATACAAGAGCTAATAACATCGTCAAGCACCTCGTGTGAGTGACCAAAACAGAGCCAAAGGCATCGCCTGCTAGCAGAGTAGTCGGTCCCTAGGTCCATACTGCCTTACGCTTAACACGAACCCACGAAAATTATCTTGATAGGCACGCCGACCATCTACCAAGCCACCGGCGACGTGCATGCTATTAATAATCATAATTTTCATCATAACAATTAAAGACCTTGTGCATAGATAGGTTTCCTTTGTTTCCGGGGATTTCTTATTTCAGGAATGTTTTGAGTGATCAACGTTCAAGCTCATCATGCTGCACATTGTCGGATGGCAAGCACAAATAATATTTATAGAGATACAGTATAGACTGTACATGACTACTGCTGTTGTGTTGTGGTATTCACGTACGTACATTACGTACGTATATGTACATGCAAGTCTTCAAGGTAGTAACAAAATTGCAAGACAAAGAAAGATAGCAGCACCACCAAACGTGCGTGTGACAGATAAGGAAAGCAAGCAGAACACATGTTAAAATCAAGGGTTGTGGGACACTTTGTATCCCTGGACAGGTAGGTCTGCCTTTTAAGTCGGTAATCGTTGGTACTCACGTGTGTTGCTTGCTTAGCTATAGAAGAAGAGCAGTTTTATTCCTTTCGTGCACCACTGAGACCAAGCTCGTGCGTCTCGGGCAAACCCCTGGTTTTCCATCTAAGATACGCCTTCCAAGTACTACAAATACGTTCCCAGTGGCTGAATCCACAGGTAATTACCGGGCTTTCAACCTCATACAAAGCAGTATCATAACACATACCTGGTACATGCTAATAATAAGCACACGCAATTCACAAAGTACCCATAAATGAACGGTTCCTGTTATTACATGGACTTCCCCTCTATTAATAGTAGTACAAGTAGACTACAGACTTTTGGCCCATCTTCGACAGCATGGTTGATGGTCAACACTAACTCCTCACCACATCTTCATTCCGAAAAGTTTCTGATAAAATTTGGGGTTGGGATGACTGCTGCTGTAAATTTCAACCTTTTCGTCAAGCTGATGCCATGGGTCAATCAATGACAACAAAGGTCTATAGCCCTATTAATACTCCTTCATCACATTTGACAGGTAACCCTGGTCCTTATAGACAGGCAGCCCTTCCTGGTCCTTGGCCCTTCCAAAGACAGACGCCGAACGTACGTACGTAAGATCTCATTCGGTGATGGGTCGTATAACACATCGGGTGGTAAAAGATAACACCCCCCCCCTGGAACGATTTTTCGAGCCCGATTTTCTCCAAACCTAGAGGATCATGCATGCATACATACACAGCGAAAACGGTAACCAGTCGCTCAGTTGGGAATATTTCGTCGAAATATTTCGATATATAGACGCATCGCTGGGCGTTTGACTTTTCTTTATTTTCCAACGTCGTCTTCACCAGGTTGGAAAGAAAGGTGGTCCGAAGGGGGAATGTATGCAGTATATGTATAAAAGAGGAAACAACATCAAATAGAATATATAAATAAATGTTGGATGTTGGTGACAGGCCGGCCCGTATAGGCAGCCTCAAATAATTTTATTTCGACTTGATGCTTCCTCGTCCTCTCTTTCCCCTTTTTTCGTGTCTGTGTATCTATGTTAATATTATCTTTCTATATTCATAGTTGCATTGGATGTCGACGGGTAGAAATAACGGTTTAATGTGAAGAAAACAACAACAACCGGCATGTATTCGTTTCTTCCGTGCAGCAATACAAACGGCATACCCTTTGGTATAAATATTGTATGATACTCGTAGCATCATACGTCTATTAAGAGTATTTTAAGTAAACGCCTATTGCTAATATTAATACGTGGAATATCTCTATTATAACATGCATGATGAATGGCGTGACGATAGTTAAGCATACCAGGTATATTATTATTATTATTATTATTATTATTATTATTATTATTATTATTATTATTATTATTATTTTATTTTTTTATTCGTGCCATCCGACATTTTTTTATTTTATTTTTTTATCATCACTTTTATATTTTCCAGCCTAACTCGTAGGAGGTCTTACCCTCCGCGAGCTTCTGGACAAGCTGTGGTCACAGGTGTCGTCCCTACTCCCCCCCGGTACGTGCCTTTATTTTTTGTCGCGCATAGGGTTCAGCATTCCCACTGCTCATCAATTTCCATCGAATGAACAGCTAACTCACGCTCTCTCGCGCTTTCCGCTAATCAATTTTGTGCAAGAAAAAGTCCCTACAAGCATGTACTCGGTGAGACTCGAACCCACGAAATTGATCTTGATAGGCTCGGGGACGCCGGCTCTACTCTGTGCAGCATATATGAGCTTGACTGTTGATCACTCAAAACATTCCTGAAATAATAAATCCCCGGAAACAAACGAAAGCTATGCACAAAGTCTATCTGCTTTCTCTATGTCTACTTCCTCCTATTAATAGTAGTATGCTTTATCTACGTTACTACTGTAATATATTGTGTACCTGTTATATTTATTATCTGCTGTCACCAGTTCAGGGTACTCGGGGGGGGGGCGCGGCAGCAGCAGCATACCCTGGTAGCATTTTGCATTTCGACTATTAATATTACTGTTATAGGTGTGTGCACGACAAAAAAAAAACAAAACGACACCACTTTCCTCGTAAACACCTCTCTGTTGCTTTCCCCTAAAAAAAACAACTTTTTTGGGCCCCACATGTTTGCCACAGATCCACGTTTGTTGTACGATACCTGTAGCCCGTACTTCTCCTATTCGTATAACACCACCCTCCGATGGAGTATTTGGTGCTCTTACTACAGGCAGTGTGGCAAAGCGGCAGCAGTTTTTGTGACTTCTATGCACCGCGACAGTAAGTTTGAAAATGTGGTTGCAGTTAATTGGATTTTTTTCTTTCTTGTACTGTGACCAAGTTATATTTTTACCACTGCAGCCATGAGCAGTACTCTCGCATGCACGAATATCATTATCATTACGCTTGCCATCCGACAATATGCAGCATGGGCTTGAACGTTGACTACTCAAAATATTTCTGAAATAAGAAATTCCCGTAAACAAAGGAAACCTGTGAACAAGGTCTATCTGCCTTTAATGTCTACTTCCTCCTATGATTTATCTACGATACTGTTTCGTCTTTGCTACTTCCTGTATCTCAATGTGTACTCTTTACGTTCTATTTTTAAATCCTAAGACGCATCCAAGCTCCATCCCCACGCCATCGGTGTGGGTCTGTCATCCTCCCCCCCCCCCCCCTGCTCCTTCTCGATTCCTGTCGACCCCTAAGCTGGAGTTTGAATTGCGACACCCTCCTCGAGATGGCGACCTGTGTAGTCACCGAGACGATTTGGAGTAGGCGTTCCTTCACCACTCCTTTCCTTCCCACCCACCCATCGTCCCTCCCCCCCACGACACTATCTGCAAGCTGGTCGATGGACATACTGCCGGAATTTTTTTTTGATAATGTACGAGTAACGTTTTTTGTGTTCTTTGCTCTACAAGCTGGAAAACGGTGTTTTCTTGTTCACATTTATTTGTTTTTACAGATGTGTGATGGAGTCGCGACATCTCCGCCCGCTGGCGGATCTGGTGCCGTCTCAAGTGCCAGGCCCGTAAGACCTCGCGCCAAACCATCCGCTGGCCCACCCTTTTCCTCTGCCCCTACCCAACGGCCCCGGCATCACCGTCAGCGTCGACTACTTCGGCCCGCTCCCCCTTACCCCACGCGGAAACTCCTACATCCTCCTCTTCACCGGCCGTTTCAGCCGCCGACATGTACGCAGTGGCAGCAGCCCAATTCACCGCCGCCGGCACTGCCGACGTCCTCATCGACCAGTACATCCCTATGTGGGGGTGCCCCGTCACCCTCATCCCCGACAACGGGCTGCACGTTACCTCGAAGCTCTCCAACGCCATATACGCACGCCCTGAGATCAACAAGATCAACATCAGCTCGTACCACCCCTGCACCAATGGCGGCGTCGAGCGTGCCAACCACACCATGGCCCAAATGCTCCCCATGGGCAGCAACGAGCGACAAGACAACTGGGACGAGCTGCTTCCGCACGTCGAATCAGCCTGCAACAACTCCGTCAACGCCTCCAACGGGCTGACCCTCAACGAAGTCCACATAGGCCGCCTTCCGCGTCTGCCCCTCTCGGTCTTCGACTTCCCCAACATTGGCGGCCACCAGAGCCTGGATCGCGACCACCTGGCCTACTGAAACCTTGCCACCAAGCGCCAACAACGCTCCTACCGCCTCGTCCGCGAACACCACGTCGTCACCGCTTCACGTCTGGCCCGCTGAAACAACCCCATCATAGACACCCTTCGCCTTTCCCCCCCGTACACCGTGGGCGGCTGGGCATGGGTTTACAACTCCGCGGCCACCATCTGCCAAGGAGCAAAAAAAGACACTGACACCACCGCTCAAGACCAAGCTTTCCCTCGACTAGATCGGACCGTTCAAGATTCTCACCATGGGCCCAGCGCCTGCCTCCGACGTCCCCGACAACCGACCCCTCTCTACGACAAACTCCTCTTCCTCGACATACCCTCCGACCAACCTGGACGGGATTCCAAACGCCGCGTCTCCGTCGAGCGCTGCAAGCCCTGTCGGAGCCCCGACGACATCAACGGCATGCCCAAGTACCTACCAGCAGACCTCACAAAGTACGTGCTCAACTCCTTCACCTGCAAATCCCCTCCTTTCCACGTCACCTTCGACGACGTCACACCACCCCCAAAACGCCTCGAGGTCGAACAGATCACGGGACACCAACTCGTTCGCGGCCGTGGCGGGGTTATCGCGGTCCTATACGAGACCCATTGGGTCGGACTGCTTAGCCCTTCCTGAGAGCGGGAACTCGATCTCCAAAACTCCAGACGCCACATCCTCCTCTACTGGTCCGGCACCCCAACACAACACCGCCAGGCAAACCGCCTTTACTGACAGATGCGCATCGGTGCCGCGGAGCGCGAGCTATCGCGTTCTAAAGGCTAAATCCTCCTCGCCTCCGGCTACACCCTCGTTCCCCGCGATCTCTGGCTACGCTCCTTCAGCTCCACCGTACTTCCACCTGGAGCACACCTTTGGTACAAGGCTCGCGATGACCTATGGCGGCTGGGCAAGATTGCCAAGCACGTTCCGTCGGACTCTCCTTCGGACAACACCTAGATCATCCGGCTCCTCGACGACCCTGGACCGGTCAAGATCAACCTCCGGCCGGCGGACTACACAACCTCCAGCGTCGCCACCTACGGATCGTGGTGTTTGCAACGCCATAAATAAAACTGGGAGCCTAGCTCGCAGGGTATTACGCAGTTCTGACGGGCCCGGTGGGCCTCTGACTGCCCCTCAAAGCCCCCATGAGTAGTCTCCTTTAGCGTTGAGCACTTTTCCGGATCGTTTGGGTTCGTTTACCGTCGTTTCCCGACCCTAGTACGCCGCCCCGTCTTAGGATTAGTTTTCGGCTGATTCTGGTCTAGCACTAAGTGAGCGTTTTTCTGTGTTCCTTCTACCTCAGGGTGTATTAACTTGCCCTTTTCCATCTTCCCACCGCCAGTTCCGCTCGCCTTTTTAAATAAAGCCACCGAACTGTCGTGGTATTGTATGTTCGGCCGTATTAGTTTGTTTGTTTTGGTCTACTTTTTTGGGTCGTTTTGGGTTGTTTCTTCATAGAATAGGGTTCTACTTTCGGGTGTGTTGGTCGAGTGTTTTCAATCTACCACTGCCGGTTCCGTTCGCTTTCTCCAGCGAAGGCAGCCGAACTGTCGTGGTATTGTCTTTTCGGGTGTGTCGGTTCGGCGTTTTCAATTTACCACTGACGGTCCTGTTCGAAGGCAGCCGAACTGTTGTAGTATTGTCTTTTCGGGTGTATTTGTTGCTTTTCAATCTACCTCTACCGGTTCCGTCCGCTTTTTATCAGCGACAGCAGCCGAACCGTCGAGGTATTGTACCTTCGGGATATGGGTTTAGGTTATTCGCTCTACCACTCCCGGTTCCGCTTGCCTCCATAGCGAACGCCGCCGAACTGTCGTGGTTCTGTTCCTTCGGGATATGGGATTCGATTACTCACTCCGCCACTGCCGGTTCCACTTGCCCGTTCAGTCGAAGACCGCCGGACTGATGTGGTTTTGTACCTCCGGGATTTTTTGCGTTTATTTCTTCAACTTGAATCTACGACCGCTAACTTGTAGTAACGTTGATGGTTGTTCTTTCTACTTTTTGCTACCGCGACATCGTGGTTTAATATTTCCAGTAGCGTTTGCGTTCTTCGTCAACTTTTCCGCCACCCGTTTCCACAGGCCTTCTCTTGGTGAAGGCCGCCGAACGGTGGCGCTACAGTATTTTCTGCCATGGCTTTTGTCTACTTATTTTTATGCTTTTTCAGCTTTTCTTATCCTGCGTATCTGCTGGACAGATACTTTCTACTTCCTACTTTGTTATCAGCGTACGGGACTCGCTTTATATTCCATGCTTCTGTTGCCGTTTCCAGGTTTTCTTTGGGCCCCATGTGATTGACATCCGTGTCTTAGCCGCGACTAGCCTTGCTACGACCTACGTTTTTCTTCTTGCCTTGCAGTATACGCGGCATTCCCTAATGCCCTCGCCCTCCTTAACCTATGTTTTTCGAAAAAAAAAAAAGACCGTGTCACTTTCCCGCTTACGCTATTAATAGTGTGTTTACCAGCTGACCGCCCCGGGTCCCACGTCTTAGTCCATTGGCTCCACGTTCTCATCAGCCTCGACGCCCCACGTTGTAGACCCCGTTTTATTTCCCTTTCAAGCTTTGCGGCGTACGTTCCGCTAACGTATTGTCTTTTGCCTTCGTTTTCCTTCGAGCCCTTTGCGCCTTGTCTGGTTTCTTGCGTTTTATTTTTTCCCCTTCCGGATACTCGGTTATTTCTTGAGTGAGGCGTCGAAACCTCACTACGAGGTGTGGGGTAGATCTATCACCTCATTTCTGTGTTGAATAGCCGCATCTTCGATTCCTCTTCCCGATTTTGGGACGATATGGTCATCATCCTTTTATGGCCGTGTGATGCGCATCTACGACTATTCAGGTTGGGCTAATGTGATGGAGTAGCACATCTATTGTATAGGAACGCATATACCCGTATGCGGACCCTTGTATGGTTGCACGTAGCTTTTTGCAGATACCAGACATACCTGTAGACGAATATGATATGATTGTATGTAAACACGTAGGAATATATCTGCAGGCGAATATTATATGGTTATGCCCCTACGGAATATTCAGTTAAGACATCCCCTTTACCCGCAGAACATTATGCTATAAGCCTGGGAACCTTCTGTATGACAACGTCCCGGGTAGAAAACATTCTGTTATAGTTGGGAATCTTCTGTATGACAACGTCCCGATATACTGTATCTGCATACAGGTTGGTTTTGGTCGACGTCTGGGCTGAGTTGTGTCCCTGTCGAGCCCGCTATCGCTCACTCGAGTTCTCTCCCTTTCTCTTATCTCACTTGAGGAGCATTAATAATTCGCGCCAAACCAACTGCAGATCAAACTATATCGTGACTTGGTTGAGCTCCTCCGGGCGTGATGTCATTTGGAGGCTTGAGTGGGGAGCACGGCGCCAGTAAAAGAGCGCAGAGTGCTGAATGATTCCATGGAATTGTCAGGGGCTGGTTTTGAGCTACTGCTGTAGTCCCGGTTTCAGTAATGTTTGACATTGATAGCAGAACCTCTTGTGTTTACTGTGGAAAGCAACACAGACAAGTGTAAACAGAGATCAAGACAGAAAACGAACCAGTCAAAGGGGTGGGATTTCTGGACGAACTTACGAAAAACATTTTTTTTTTTCATTTTTGTTCTATCTTGGTTGTAGCATAACCTCCCCCTGCCTGGGTCTCGAATGTGGGTGGAGCGTGGATGTAACTTGAGGACGCAAATACATTAGTAGGTAGATGAATATGCCATAAGAGAGTGTCGTAGGAACGGCATAGGAATCAGGGTAGATCAACTGTTCGATCCAGGTACGTAGAGAAAGTAAAAGGAAATCATACAAGCCATATAGCAAACGTACCTTATCTATTGGGTTACGTTTCGATTTTCTCATTCCTAATGACTGTGAGTGATCGAGGTTTGATCTGGACATTCCAGGGGGAAAAATATGAAACATAAACACGAAAGCGAAAGCGGTGTCCTGGAAATTGAACCCGGGATCGTTCGCCTACAGTCCCGATCGTAGCGTTTTGACCACAGCACCAAATCAACCCTTCCTTATACCTCGCTGCCCTGATAATTGACCCGGGAATGTATCAATACTATTAGTAGTATCTAGTAGTAGTAGTAGTAGTAGTAACAGTAGTAGTATTAATAGTAGTAGTAGTAGTCTCAACGAAATCGCTTTGGCTACAGCACCATATAAACCTGTCGATTTGCCCCCCCCCGGCCACTGCCGGCCCGTTTCGGGCTAACTGGTATCCTTCTCAGGATATATTACCGCAAAAAGAGCGTTGAATTCTCGCACAAGGGCGATGCGATCGTTGTGCAGAGCTCTCTTTTTTCGCAAAACGGGAAGGTGGCCAACGCCGAACAACGTTAAGGTGTTTTCGGAAGCATCTGGTCGAGAGAGAGCCTTCCCGGAAATATAACGTACCTGGTGCGACTTTTATTACGGGAGACCATAATAAATAGGACCAAATATTGTTAGTAAAATTAGCGAAATATATAGTTTTTTTTGTGTGTACCGTAGGTCCTACCCTGGTATTTACTATGGTCCCCCGTAGATAGCACCCTTACCGTTATCGAGAACAAAAAAATCGAGCGCTGAGCGATTTCGACGCTCTGTACGGTACATACGGTATTGCAAATATATTTTCCATTCTAGGGAGTTAAGAAATGGTCTCATGAGCTATTAACAAGCACAACATATATGCTGAAACTGGCACACGAGCGATGGCAGGGAAAACGCGAAGAAATCTCGGGAGAAGCGAAGCAGACAGGATGACACAGGGAAACGAGACCCGTGCACACCCCGCAGCACGTTTTGATCTTAGTATTAGTATTGGTACTATTACGGGGGACCATAGAAAATAGGACCTCCAGTATACACAAAAATTATAAATTTACTATTGGGGACCATAGTAAATAGGACCAAACATTGTTAGTAAAAATGCGTAAATGTATATATTTTTGTATGTACCGTAGGTCCTATTTACTATGGCCCTCCGTAATGCCATTTTTTACAAACAATATTTGGTCTTATTTACTATGGTCCCTCGTAATAGTATTATTTATAATATAATAAGCATAAATATCACACGAAGATTGTGAAGTATATACCGGCGTCCCCGGTGGCTTGGTAGGTGGTCCGCGTGCCTGTCAAGATCAATTTCGTGGGTTCAAGCCCCACCGAGTGCATGCTCATTGGGACTTTTTCTTGCATAAAAAATTGATAAGCGGAAAGCGCGAAAGCGTGAGTTGGCTACATTCGATGAAAATCGACGAGCAGTGGGAATGCCGAACCAATTGCGCGACAAAAAATAAAGGCACGTACCGTGGGGGAGAAGGGACGACACCTGTGACCACGGCTTGTCCAGAAGATCGTAGAGGGTAAAACCTCCTACGAGTGGGCTGGGAAGTAAAAGTGATGGATAAAAAAAAAAAAAAAAAAAAAAAAAAAAAAAAAAAAGCCAGGTATTGTTTCGGCGAACTTCCCGATCTCACTGCGGAGGTATCGCGTTTTTGTTCACCAAAAAAAACAGAGAGAAACCGAGTGGGTGGGTCTGGTTGGGTCGATCTGCTTGGTCTCGTGCGAAGTATACTAGTAATGGCAGGCAGCAACAAAAACTTGCCGGTACACAGGGTAGGTTATGTCGTACAGCAGAAAACCATACATGCATGCATACAGCCTACCTCCACATCATCCATGGGCTTGCGGTCATTGTTTTCTCCCCCGGCAACGGTAAGGCGACCATTAAGCAGACTTCCGAGATGGAGATGCAGCAAGTCCCCACAACGGCAACGAAGAGGCATGGAGCAACAGCATGCCACAGCAGCCAACAGAGCAAAAAAAAACGATTGTGGGGGACGGATTGTGCCACCCAACGAGGCAATGAAACGAGAAGCAAGGAGGATGGGAGGGGGGAAGGGTGAGCTGAAAAAAAACGGACACGCAATCAGAGCAAGGCCGAAGGACGCACGGAACACACGTACGCCCTGGCGTAGGAAGCCGACAATAACAGTATCAATTTCACTCAGAGTACCAGGTATGCTACAGAGAGGTCGAAAACGTCCTAAAACTAGTTACACGATACACATGCTACAGTAGTAGTACCTGGTATGCGCCTTACCTAGATAGGAGTATCGACCCGATAAGGACATTACAATGAATGTGTACATGTACAAGGCTGCTCGACAAGAAGCGAAAACGACGTACACTCCTTCCCAGTGTCAAAATGAAGAACAAACGAGAGCGTTGGGGTTCTTAGACAATTTTTCGAAAAACGACTATTTTTTGGTTTTACATGGTGTTAGAATACCCCCCCCTGTCTGGTTCTCGAAAATGGGTAATGGGGTATAGAGATTTCTTTTTTTTCGTAGACCCCTGGTATGTAGGTATGTATGTACAGGGCGCTTCGCTCCGCGGGCGGCCTACGCCGCCCGCTACGCTCGCTCAGAAAGGAAAACTACATCAAATCATGCGAAGCGGACAAAAGGTCGATGACTGAACATAGTTTTTTTTTTATGATTGCTGTAGTTGCAACCTGGCGACTTGATAATGCCAAGAGTCCCGCCGCCATGCTTCATTCATTCAGGAGAAAACAGCTCGGACGCCACATACGCTTCGCGTCGCGGGCGGTTCCGCCCGCTACGCTCGCTCACATGACGTACGTGCGTACATACCCCAGGTAGGGTACTTATGTTCTTCTTTTGATATGCTGTATGTACCTGATATGTACGAAAGAGGAAACACACTGTCAGCACGGCACAGCAGCACCGCAAAAACAATGAAAATGAAACCGAAAAATTCGGAAAGAAAAAAAAATCCCCGTTCCCTCTCAGTAACACTATTAACAGTTTTCTACCTGATTTTTTTTTTTTTTTTTTTTTTTAATCCTCCGGCGGATTGGTAAAAATAAAGCTTAAGCTCACCACACTTCCACGTTCCCAATTTCGTGATTGGAACACCTTGCACCAGTCAAAAAGAAAAAAAAAAAAAAAAAAATCGAACAGCAGTGTATGGTGACGTCATCGCGGTGATGTACGAGATGCATTGGAAGGGACTATCCCGGCCATCCTGGGAACGGGAAATGGACCTTCAGCTTTCTCGCCACCCAATTTTGCGCTACTGGGCCGGCACCCCGAACCAACACCGCCAAATCAACCGCCTGTACCGCCGAATGAGAATTGGCGCGGCACAACGGGAGCTTTCTCGGAGTAACGGCGAGCGGTTTCTGGCACCCGGCTATGGTTGCGTATCGCACGCCGATTGGCTCCGCCGCTACAGCAACAATGTACTTCCCAACGGGGCCCACTTTTGGTACAAGGGCGACGACGGCCTTTGGTGGCTCGGGAAAATCAGCCCAACTACACCGACGGATGAAGTATATTTGGTTCGATTTTTGGACGACCCGGGACCAATCAAGCTTCCTCTTTCTCCGGCGCGCTACACGACTTCGACGAGAGCTGTACGAGGTTCTCGGTGTCTGCAAATTCACTTGGCTAGCGCGTTGACACGGGGGGTCCAGCGTAACGTAGATGAATCTCGAGGTGCCGCCGTGGATAGCTGATTTTCGCTTCTTGACTGCACTCGATATTTATTTATTTTTTGTCGTCTTCCTGGACTTTGGGGGGTGAATTTTTGTCTGCCCGATATGTTTCTGGTGTGTTTTCCTTTTTTTTGGGCTTGGTTGGGAATGTGTTTTTGCGTATTCTGTCCTGCCTACCCCCCCCGCCCAGTGTCGGGACTGGTCTGGGCACTCGGCCGCTCAATTGCGGCCCAGGACGCGCTTTCAGAGTTGTGGACTGGGTTTAGGTGGTTCTTGCTGTCTTCCGCGTTATTTTTCTTTTCGTTCCCGTACTCACTTTTCGCTTTTCCGTGCATCTTCCTCGCCTCCCCCCCCGTGCGGGCGGCATGGCGATGGCTTTCATTGACGATTTATTCCTGCCCCTTAAGGCTAGGTCTTCCCTATATTTTTTTTACGTACTTTGCCGGCTTCGTTGCCTCACCGTTCAGAGGTGTGGGAGTGGGTTTTGAGGAACTGCATCTTCGACTCATGTTCTAGTTCGTGGAATCGGGGTTTCCACGAATTTCCCATAATTTTGCATATACGGCCCATCAGAGTGGGCTAGTGTTATGATACTGCTTTGTATGAGGTTGAAAGCCCGGTAATTACCTGGGTTCAGTCACTGGGAACGTATTTGTAGTACTTAGAAGGCGTATCTTAGATGGAAAACCAGGGTTTTTCCAGAGGCGCACGAGCTTGGTCTCAGTCTCCGCGTGCACGAAAGGAATAAAACTGCTCTTCTTCCATAACTAAGCAAAACAACACATGTGAGTACCAACGTTTACCGACTTAAAAGGCAGACCTGTCCAGGGATACAAAGTGTCCCGCAAGCTTGATCATAGCATGCATGTATGTTTGTATGTGTCGGGGCTTTCGGTGCCTCTAGTCCCGACGCCAGCCCGCAGCTCACCCTGCGCCGAAATCCGCACGGGGGTTGACCATGTCGGCCCTGTCCTCCCATTGTTCCGTTTCCATGTCAAAGCGCTCAACGCTTCTCAGAATAGTGTATTCGAAATCGGCCTCCGTGAAGCCGCCGATACACAGCGCCTCTGCGCTGGCGGGCAGACCGACGCACGCGTGGTCCCCTCGTGCCTGAGAACCGACCGAATTTGGGAAAACAAGGAAACGTTAGAGTGTGGGGTTAAAAACCAATGACCATTATCGGGATTTCAATGAAATCCTCGCAGTACGAATAATTGCGCAGGATATACCAGTTATTCAGTAGTGGTGTACGTTTAACGTTCCGCACGCAGCGTATATACAGTGATAATATACGTATACGTCACGTGAGGGACATTAACAGTTTGATCGGCAGCGGAACAGATGGCCCACAGAAAGAAATACCAAGTACTCGTAGGTAACGACGATCTCGATCGAGGCAAAGTATTTTCCGCACTGCTCTTCATAGACGCGAAGATGCAGGCAGCCCGAGGATAAACATCACAAGCCAAAAACAACCGCGAAAACAACTCACGATGCCCATCGGCTCCACCGTGGAAAAAGAGAGCTCATCGACGCCAGAAATCTCGACCTTGACCACCGTGTTTCGAGCCTGGTAATCTTCCGTGTAGCCGCCGAACAGATAGATCGTGTCGTTCCCGCTCGCCACTCCGGCATGGTCGGAATAGCAATGTGTCTCTTGGACCGTGTCGAGCTCGACCCACTCGCCCGTGAGTACGTTGTATCGATCTACGTTGCAAGTCTTCGTGATAGGACGGAGCCGGCGGGTGGGGGCGTGTGGGGGGGGGGGGGGGGGGGCGTACTCATTTGTTGCTTGCCTTAGTCATTTGACCATTGACCACGCATCCCTTTCGAGACGGAGCACCGTTCCTACTCCTAATAGAGACACCTCCAACAATTGGGCGCTCATTACGTTGTTTCCATAAATTACATAGAAACTTTTTGCTAATCTTATCCCCTTCCTGTATGGCCTCCTGTGGCCACCATCTATCTCCTAGGATAGCGATCGTTTTCTCGCTGCTATTCATTGTATAAACTCCTCCATGTCACATTCGTGGGAGGGGGGGGGGTGTACTCGATAGGAGAGATGTACTCGATCTCATGCATGGCCGTAGTCGTATGACCATAGACCCTCGCATCCCTACAAATGCCGGGACGGAGCATGTCGGGTTTTCACCGACCAGGTAGACAAGAAAAGTTAAATATTACTGTAGGTCCCTTCCGTTCGACAGCACCACACGACAGTTTTTATCTGCTGGCTACCCTACTCTATTTCGACACCGTGCTGCAGTATGGTCGTCTTCGCGGCGTGGTCTACACTATAGAGCCAAAAACTCCGTCCAGTGCAGTCAGTAGTACGCCACGTGACCGAACAGGAAACGAGGGAGCGTAGATTATACAGATGGTGTAAATGACCTCTAGGCGAGTATATATCAACCTCACGAAAACTACACGAACAGAAACGCCTGAGCGGTAGAAAATAGCGTAATTTTTTCATTCGTATTGACATTGATCTTTGGCGAAACATACTATTAATATCTACCAGGTACCATCTATTACACAAATAGGTGCCCGCTCCGGTGATACACCACATAGACTTGCTGCTGACTGTTCTGCCGAAGGTTAAAGCTGTCAAGGCAGCACACGTGATGCAAGCTGCAGTATATATGAAGCTCGGAAATAAGCTTTTTGATGATTTTTCCGATTTCACAGCTTGGTTGTTAGTGTCTTGAATATTTTTTCCAAGTAAATTTGCCTATGCTGCAAGAGATACAACATTGGAGCTGGAAGAAACGCTGATGTTGCACGACGACACGTACAAGCAAAAGTGCAACACAAAAAAAACAGCGATACCTCATCAGCAAAACAACAAGTAAGGATTAAAGAAAGTATCGACGCAGCACACGTTTTGTCTTCGAGGGCAATGTTGGGTGGGCTTCTGCCACATGAAATAACGGAATTAAGGTGTAGGATTGTGGACTATCCATTTGGAACGAGGAAACGTAATAACACGGGTGCATAAGACCTGTCTTTACACGTCAGTGCCATGGCGCTGCGATGGATCTTCGCGCCGGTGTCTTGGGCTTTCATATCACTGCCATGGCACAGCCACCTGGCATAGCACTGCCGTGGCGGTTCCATGGCCGCCATGCCAACGCCGCATGGATGCTGCCATAGGTCTCATCGCACTGCCATTGGACTGATATGTCCACCCATGACATTGCCACGGACTTGAGGGTTCTCCCAATGCCTGGCAAGGCACTACCATGGGCTTTCATGGCACCGCCAGGAGCTTCGATGGACCGCCATGGCACAACCATGGGCTTTCGTGGGATTTCACGACCCTTTCATGGCGCTGACAATGGACTGTCATGGACTGACATCATCATGCCATACCACTGCCATGGGCCTGCAACGGCACTTCCATTCGGGGGGGGGGGGACTGCCATGGTCTTTGGTGAATCTCCATGGCATTACCATGGGCTTTTTGTGAGCCTTCACGGTACTGTCACGGCAAGGCCATGTTCGGCCATAACAATTGTATGGGATACCCATGGGAGGGCCATAGCACAGCAATGGAACTAACTGTCACGGGACGTTTTAACGGCAATGCCATGAAAGCTTTCAAGGCATTGCCATGGCAGTCGGTGTCACTAAATATCCCATGGCAGTGCCAACTCGTCTTGAGACTTCGTGCAAGCCCGTAAAGTACATGAAATGAAATGGACTCTCATGGCAGCACCATGGTAAGGCACTGCCATCGCACTGTCACGACATTGACATGGGGGTCGATGGCAGTGCCATGAAAGGCCATGGAAGCCCGTGGCAGTGCCCATGGCAGTGCCATGAAACGCCATGAAGACTGCCCTGAAAGCACGGCTGGACAAGACCGATCATCTACCCTTGAGACAACTATACGGCTAGAACTATTAATAGCCCGTGTACCACACGAGAGTATGTCTGCATCCGTACGTCGATCTATCGCTGGTGTCAAGGCGTGAGTATTTGCGTTTGAATTCCCAAGGGTCGAGGGTTGCAAAATTCATGTTCTCGGAGCGCTTTTGAAACTAGCATTACGTCCGTAGGAAGACCACGACGTCGTGCCTAAAGCTCGCGCGGAGTGCAACATGTACATGCCTTAAAGTTACGGTAGTCCACGCGTTTGCAGTTCAACGGGCCGAGGGTCACAAAACTAACATTTTCGGGGCGATATTAGGAACCAGCGTTACGTCTGTCAAACGCTCCACAGCAGTAGTTCTGGCTGAGTCTCGCACCACATGTAGCAAGTACATACCACAACGTTGTGGTATACCAAGCTCTCATAAGGTTCCGGGACGCTCGTATCAAGTACGACAAATAAAAATCCGTCAAATTGAGGAAAGTCACAAAGTTGCGGTGTGATCGCACAAGGTGCGGCACAACACAACAACTGTTCGCAACATTGAGGGCACCAACACCGACAAAGTAGACACTATCGTGAAGGGCCTCCGGCGGTTCAACGAGGAGGACAAGCACATTTTCGGCGCCGGGAAGGTACGGGTAAAGGCCCACCTGAATATGCCTGCCCCAGCCATCTACGGCATACTTGCGGGGCACGAAAAACCCAACCCGAAAGATGCCAGCAGCCTGGTCAAGTGGAAAGGCAGCAAGATCAGCTTCTATTCTACCCTCGCACTAGCCACGGACGTCACAAGGGCAAGAGACCGGAAAAAAAGCTCGGAGGCCGACAACCGCCTTAGAATGCACCACACTGTCAGCAACGTCACTCGTCCGGAGCTTATAGAGGAACTGGCCAATATCATGAAAAAGAAGGGTCGGGATCCAGACGACTTCCTGCACATCATGGAGACAGAACGATGTTATCTTCCACGATATAGGGGAGTACGTTTTTTTCTCCGAATGATTCGCGGCGCTTGGACTGTTTGAGTAGACCCTCCACGGCTGAAAAGCCGTCCGGAGGGAGATAAAGTGGTGCAATTCCGAACACCGTTCAAGGAGCCGAGCGACTGCCGGAGGCAGCTCTGTGGAAATTAGTGCGGGACAAGGAGACGGGAAGTCTGAAGCACCACCACGCCAGCAGTCCAGCTGCATTTACTCCAAGGGTTACTACTGCTTCGGCTATATGTCACATCTACTCCGCGTTATACTTGTAGTGTAACCCCTCCACCATCCTATGATGTACTCGTTCATCGCAGCGCCGTCGTCACCGAGCCGACCAACTTCTCAGCGACGGCCGTAAATGGCGCCTCCAGCCGATCAAGACACGGAACAAGACTCTCAGACATTATCAACCGAACATGGGACCGCCGCACGGCCGGCATTACCATCACGATTATCACCATCGTCATCACCATCATCATCGTCGCCAGCACCAATCAGCTGCATCATCAACATCAACATTATCATCAGCAGTAAGATCGTCATCAACGGTTTCTTCGCCCGGCATCATAGTTGGAACATAGAGCGTGCTCGTGGGGGCGGTTATCAACACATGGAACGCTGTAAATGAAACATGTACCAGGTACAGACTATGTGTGGCATTACTATAACAGTGTTTTCTGCTTTCGAGCTCAGTGCAACACGCGGTAGGCTTCGAATCTTCGCGTTGGCTTTCTACCGGGCAGTCGCTTCAACGCATGTTTAAATGGGTCATCGACGCTGTTGGACTGACGTTTTGTGATTCACGGCAAGTTGGTCGTATACACACTCGACAAAATGGAATCGATTGAGATGATAAGTAAGCTCAACAACGAAAAAGGCCATCGGTTGCAAGGACAGTTCACTGCACAAGCTTTGAGTTGGGAGAACGCGCATTGATGAGCTCAACAGTGAAAGAGGACACAGCTTACAACGACGCTATACTGCACAACGCTGAGGTAAGAGATGATCTCAGGGCAGGAGTTCCAAGTGACAAATGGCATTTGCCTGCGGCACTAACAGTATTTTCAGACATGACTTCCATTGAGGGGGGTTGAATTCACCGCCGCGCGTTTTGGACAATCCAAAAAAAATGTGCGGGCCGCCACACAAAAAAAAGGGAAATATTGTTGTTAATTAATCTGGTTCGGTGTGTGGGTAAAGATCATAGTAAACGCTACTGACATCAATCCCCAACCCCAAAAGCGTGATCGGACTTCGGTCTGGGCCTAGTCCGACCAGCAGCCCGCAAAAAGTGCTACTCTTACTTACCGGTGACGAACCCAATGCCCTGGGGGGTTGAATTTGGGTACAATGGGTGTCATGGTCGTGGTGGTGAGGGTCTGGCAGGAAAAGAAAAAGAACATGCAACAACTTGACCAGACACTATGAGTACGTGTGCCGTCGCCCCCGGTAATCAAGTGGTTAAAAAATCGCCACTACCACCAGTACGGTCGATAGTGTGAGTTTGACCCCTCCCAAGAGGGACATATATTTGTGCAAAAAATGCCTGCAGAAAGCGCCCAGTATCGTGTGTACGCATAACTCGACGCGAGTCAACGAGGGGAGAAAATGCTGAGCTCTTCTCGCGATAAAATTTAAGGCACCCATCGCAGTGGAGAGGGGGGAGGAGCACCCACCATGTGACCCTGAATCTCAGTTATGAAAGGGATGGAACTGGAAGTACTAGGGCAGAACAAAAGGTTGGATGAAAAAAAGAAGAAATAAAAGTACATGCTTTCACGCCAATTGCTGTAGTTGCCATCCGGACGTTCCGACTTCTCGAATCAACCAAAGTATACCATTTAGGGCTTTACGTTAGAGTTCCAGCTTTTAGCGGCATACCTATGCGCGTTAAATGAAATATGAATACCATCGGCTGCCGACACTTTTCATAGGGTTGGCGTGCGTTTGGTAAAAGGTTTATCGCATCTACGAAGAGTTGGAACATGTCGAACCCTGTCTTCTACAGACGAGCATCGCCGTTGTTGGCTGCCGCTTGGTTGGTTCACATTTGGCGGCAGTTTCTGCACGTAACTACTGTAGTAAGAAGACAATATATATAATGGGATACCGTGAATGCCTTGTCGCCTTGAGGAGACGACAGGTTCGATTGATGACAAGTCCTTCACGACTGCACTCACGTTTTGGAGACAAACTTCTTGCAATTAGTGTGGGATACTATTTGCAGTCGTATTATAGGTTATAGGTTTTCTTTACTCGTTTCGGGAATCAAGGGGGGGGAAGGAATTGTGATAGCGTTTTCTTCTCGTGGGTTTTTATTGTTTTGCCCTGTCTTCACTGCGCGTGCCGGGAGTCATCCAGGCAGCATTTCGGACAGTTGACAGTAGTACATATCGCTTCAGCTCTTCAGTAGATACAGAGAACACAAGCAATGTGGCTTTACGAGCAGTCTTGTTTGGTGGTGTTGGGTACTGACACTTCCGGCAGCAACGCTGAAGCCAGTAGCATGCAGTGGCAGTAAAGACGCCGGGCTTGTTTTCGGCTGTAAGCATGTGTACCTGCAACGCGCGTGATGTACATCATCGTGTTTTTTTTCCAGGGTTCCACGGGACATTCCATGGGATCTCACCGTACCCCGTGGGACGTCCTGTGGGCCGTATCACGGGATCCCACGGTAGACCGTGGTCTACCGCAGGCTTACATGGGATCCCTGTGCAATTCCCGTGGGAACCCCCGAAATCCCATGGCATAACCCGGGGTCTCAGCAGAAAGGAAGGGACCCAGCGGGAATTCCCGTGATAAACCCCTCCGTACTCCACAGAAATTCCCACGGGAGTTCCCACGGGAAGCCATGGAACTTAACGATTTCAACATAAACTAGATTATTCGAAACTTTTCATGCATTATTGGGTGAAATCCTTGGAGGATGCGACTCCTTCCTCCTTCCTTAACCACGGGATCCAACATAGGAACAATTACGAACTTATAGGGAGCCCATCGGGAATCCCATGTAACCCATGGGAACGGACGGGAACCCAACGCAAGCTGCCACGGGTTCCCTTGGAAACCATGGGTTACCCTCAGGAACTTATGGGAACTCATAGCAACACAGGATTGCCTTATTGGCTATTCCGATGGGTTCGGCCATCACTCGGCGAAATCGCAGGTGGTACATGTGTCAGGACTCCACGCGCTTAACTCGACGGGAAAATAGTTAGTGCTTGGAGCATTTACGCGCTCTCATCTTTCGATCTGATCTGCAAGGCAGGTTTTTCGTTTTCTAAGAGTTATCTAACTTAAGGTGTGTTAAGAAATACTGTATCACGCTAGGGTGACGAACCAACACACCCCCTGCGAGGAATTTCGGAGCCGATTTTCTCCAGAACATGCCTTAAGGGCCTACGGTACACACGACGAAAACGGTGGCTCTGAAAATATATCGTCGGGATCTTTCTATACCAGGTATAAAGACACATCGCTCGGCGTATGATATACATTCTCTCCCTGTTGTCGAGGAACTTGAGGGTTCTACACTATTTGACCTTGTCGTGGGCATGCCGTGGCATTGCCATGGTACCGCCCATGGCATACCATGGCATCACCACGGCATCCCATAGTGTGGCATAAGATTCCATGGCACGCCGTGGGGGTTGCCATGACATGCCACGGGTAGTACCATGGCAACCCCCCGCGACTACCGCCACGGGACTCCATAGCAACCCCACGGCATGTCATGGCAACCCCCACGGCACCCCAATGTCCACGGCACCTAGGTTAGGGTTAGGGTCCCACGGTATGCCGTGGAGGTCCGTGGAAGGTTCCGTGGTATGCCGTGGAAGATGCCGTGGAAGGTTTTGCCGCAGGTGGTGCCACGGCATGTCGCGAAAAAAGACAATAGTGTACATAGTTAGGGTTAGGGTTAGGGTTAGAAAAGACAATAGTGTACATACCACCATGGGACCCTAACCCTAACCCTATCCCTGCCCGTGACATACTACTGTATTTAAGTTGTGCTTATCGTATCCAGTACGATGGCATAGCATTTCGTTGTCTGCCCTCGTTGCTGCATGCAGTACAAATTGGTCGCCCCGGTGCCTCGAAAACTACTGAGAAGGTCGAGGTCCGGGTTTCGAGCCCTGCCATGTTGTGGGCTTCCTTTGGTTTGATACCAAATCGACCGCAGAAAGCGTCTGGCGTGCGTATGCAAAACTTCGACGCGAGTCGACGAGGGAAGAAACTAAGTGCTGTACCCTTCTCGCGACAAAAGTAAAAGGCACCTACTGCTGTGTTGGGGAGGGTGGAGCAGGGCCTGCTTTGTGATCTCGAGTCTGACTTACTAGGAGGGGAGAAAGAAAAACGAACGACGATAGTAAGTAGGGAAGACAAAAAAATGAGAATCTCTGTGTATTAGATTTATTTGTGACACCTCTACATTGATAGGATGAACAGTCAGCGCGGACACTGGTGAGCTGGATTTCGACAGATAGAAATAACGGTTTAATGTAAACACACACGCACGCACGCATTTCGTTGCTGAGGGGTCCGAAAATACGTTTTATGTTGTTGTGTACTCTGACCGCAACCCGAAGAATGCACACGTACGCGTTTCATTGTTTGAGGGACCCGAAGGTGAAATGACAAAGAACATGTTGTTGAGTTTTGTGTTCTTCACATTAATAACCCTCTGGGGACTTCAGAGGGTAAAAAAAATGACGACGAATTAAAGATTACAGCAGCAACAGCCACTCACTGCGCTGCGTGATCTGGGGAATGACAAGAAGTTGGCGCCCGAGTTGCGACGCAAGGAGTCGCACGGCGCGGCCCCAACAATGATGCTATACCCGTCCTGGGGGCGCTCGCACTGCAACAGCTTTGGTCATAGATTTTACGCAGTGTGTCGCCTAAACGGGACTGCAGCCCTAGCTGCAGTCAGTCCTGCTTTGGGGACAAGCCAGTCAAATTCTATCTACTACGGAGGACCATAGTAAATAGGACCAAATATTGTCAGTAAAAATAGGTAAATACATAGGTTTTTATGTATACCTTAGGTCGTATTAACTATGGTCCCCCGTAATAGTTTGTCCCCAAAACGGGACTGACTGCAGTTTGCTCTAAAAGGTTATCCCTTTCAGGACTCCAGTGGTGCCGTTTTCGGGAAAACCACTTGGAATTTGAGTGATTTGTTCCCAGAGCGGGACAGCAGTCCTAAAAGGGTGAAGCAACCCCCTTGGGGCCCAAGAGAGAGCGGCCTAAACAACGCCGAAAAAAAAAATACCAGGTACCTTAATAACATCCTATTAGACCTATGCCAACGGAAACGCGAAATCCGAAACTTTTTTTTAAAAAAAATATTGCTTTAAAAAAACAGCCGAAAATATCCTCGTACCGCCGCTGTGGGAAAAAAAGGGGAAAAATGTTTGATTTTTTCTTTCTTTTTTTTCCAACGGCTGCAGGCGGTGCAATTTGTTTTCTCTCGTTGCAAATTGTCAACACGCTGATAAAAATGAGCTCGTGCGACGATAGATGCTCGATCTCGATATAGACTCAGCCCAAGGCCAATCCGCTTGGTGTCGGGCAAGGCCAACGAGTATAGATGACGGCATCGAAGATAGAAAGTGAATACATGCTCTAGGGGGCGAGAGCTTGCCGGCGGCGTCCTGCGGCATCCTCCCAAACCTGAAAAAAAGCGTGTTTTTTGCCATTCGAGACGGATCGAGAAATTTTGTCTTTTGTTTTGTACACACCAGCGGCTATTTGTTTTTGATCGTACGCCTGGCCAGCGCCCGCCGCACGTCACTGGCCGTTGTGTGAAGACGGTGGCCCAAGGGTGGGTCGGAGCCCCTAACGAGCGCACTCCGTTCAGAATTCATGACGCAATCGTTGGTTTTGTCGATCGATGTCTGTCGAGGACTCGGAATCTCGCCGCTTCGAACCAAAGATCGGCCTGAGTTTTTCTCAGGCCGATCTTGGCCCAACATCGGCCCCAGATTTGCTTTTTTTTTTCGGGCTTTTCCAAAAGTTGGGAACTTTTTTTTTTCTGAACGTGCCCATAGCAAGCGTGTTCTATTTTTTTTTTGGCGGGTATCTTTGGAATTCAAACTTTGTATTGATACTTCGCTTTCCCATTGACATAGGTCTTACAAATAGAGTTTTGTCCCCGAAACGGGACTGCAATTAACCCCTTTAGTACCGCAGTCCCGATTTGGGGACAAACCATTCTAATTTCCAAGCTATTTGTCCCCAAAACGGGACTGCGGTACTGAAAGGGTTAAGGCTGCAGGTGCAGGCCCGTTTCGGGAACAAAATAACTAGAATTTGAGTGTTTTTTCCCCAACATGGGACTGCAATTGGGGCTGTTAGGGACAAACTACTTAGAATTTGGGTCGTTTTATGCCCAAAACGGGACTACTGACTGCACTATGCCTATTTCTACCCGTCGAAATCCAGCCCCACATGCAGTGTCCCACAGGTGTTTGACGCATCTTTTGCCGGAACCAGCTCGTAGTGCTGACGTCTTAGCCGCGAACATGGTTGAACGACATTGTCGTGTACGAAACAAAGGACTACGGTAGGTGTACGCATGTATGGCCACAATTCTTTTTTTTCTTTTCTTCTTTTTCAATCGTCACTTTTACTCCCCAGCGTAACCCTAACCCAACTCGTAGAAGGTTCTATCCTCAGCGATCTTCTGGACAAGCCGTGGTCACAGGTGTCGTCCCTTCTTCCCCCCGGTACGTGCCTTTATTTTTTGTCGCGCATAGGGTTCAGCATTCCCCCTTGCTCGTCGATTTTCATCGAATGTAGCGAACTCACGCTCTCGCGCTTTCCGCTTATCAATTTTTTTATGCAAGAAAAAGTCCCTACGAGCATATGCACTGCTCGGTGAGACTTGCGCACACGAAATTGATCTTGATAGGTACGCGGACCACCTACCAAGCCACCGGAGACGCCGGTACTCAATCGAGGGGAAAAAAACAGGAAATTATCTATTAATATTATGGTCCACTACTATATACTGACTGCTGTGCTGCTATACTGCATACCAGGTACGTGGCAACGTAGTATCTCTGTGGCGCAGTTTTTGTGACCACATAACTTGTATCCCTTCTATTAATAAATAGGATTGAAGAATCGGCACGGACACTGGTTGTGCTGGATGTCGACGGGTAGAAAGAACGGTTTAATGTGAAGAACACACACACGACCGGCCCTCTCCGCAGATTAACTGCTAGTGGTTGATTCGGTTAGGGTCGGGGTTATTGTATTCTTATCACTGACTGCTGTATCGAACAGAGCAGTGTCAGTCAACGTCGACCCTCTCCTCGAATATTCAAAGTGGCAAGCTATATTCTACAAAAAAAAAAAAACATTCCTCACCAACGAGCCGTTCAAGTCACGCCCGCCGAACAGGTACACGTACTCAGAGGCGTTGACTGCAGCCGCGCGAAACCTTTCGGTGGGCATTACTTGCTTTTCCTCGAAACGGTCCTGGGTAAAACGCAGAGATGCAGGAGCATGATGGGCAGCAGGCAGGATGTGGTATCATATGTATGAAGATGACATAATGTAGCAAGATGGCACGCTCAGTTGTTTGGAGAACGAGTACGTACACCGGCTTTCTAAAGGCACGCTTACCACGACAATTTCAAATATATTATAAACTACCTGGTATATATATATATATATATATTTTTTTTTTAATCACTTTTACTTTCCAGCCCACTCGTAGGAGGTTTTACCCTCGACGATCTTCTGGACAAGCCGTGGTCACAGGTGTCGTCCCTTCTCCCCCCCGGTACGTGCCTTTAGTTTTTATCGCGCATAGGGTTCAGCATTCCCACTGCTCGTCGATTTTCATCGAATGTAGCCAACTCACGCTTTCGCGCTTTCCGCTTATCAATTTTTTATGCAAGAAAAAGTCCCTATGAGCATGCACTCGGTGAGACTCGAACTCACGAAATTGATCTTGACAGGCTCGCGGACCACCTACCAAGCCACCGGGGATGGACATGCTGACGAATGATATACCGTTTCTAGATCATAATAACCCTATCTATGGTCTACAGGAGGAGCAGTAGGTACGAGCGTTAGTATACATTCATTGGGTATGATACTATTACGGGTGACCATTATGGTAGTAAATAGGACCAAATATTGTAGGTAAAAATAGGGAAATATATAGGTTTTTGTGTGTGCCGTAGGTCCTATTTACTATGGTCCCCCGTAATATGACTATATATGGTGGTATTCGAATTATCTTATTATTATTATTATTGTTATTGTTATTGTTATTGTTATTGTTATTATTATTGTTGTTGTTATTATTATTATTATTATTATTGTTGTTGTTGTTATTATCATCATTATTATCGTTATTATTTTATCATTATTATTATCATCATTATATTGTTATTACTAACATTATCATTATCATTATTCTGAGGGCCAACGCCCCAACGGGTAGGGCGGACCGTAACTGGACCAAGTCCGGGGGGAAGGCCTCATAGCCTCGCTTTTGTTAGTGGGTGAGCTCGCGCAAGTCCCACACTACCCGGGGGAGATGACTCTCCCGGGTGGCTATCTCCACCGCACCTACTGCCCCTCTCGAGGGTCAGGTCGGGTCAGCGTGCCCAAACGTCAGTGGTAACAGCAGCCTGTTTTGATGATGCAACAGGAGCTATGGACTCAAGTGTACACACCACACGAAATTGGAACGTGGAAGTGTGATGAGCTCCAAGCTTTATTTTCCGCCGTAGATTAAAATACCAGGTATATACCAGTCCGATATTTTATGTAGCATCATTTATATACTCGTAGGGGCAATTTGCGCGTTTTGCGGCGTAATTTATGCTGTTTCATATTTTTTTAGACCCCGTTTTTTACATCGGATTCGTACGTATCACTGGAACTCCCAAATCCGAGAGAGAGTGGTCTTTGGCAAACTCGAAGGACACACACCCCGTCTCGGCCCCCGACCTAGGAGCAAACGGAGCTCCCGCGCGAGAACCACCGCACGAAGCCCCTCTCATTTTGTGTTGGATATGCCACTTTCTGGAGGTGCTCGCAACAAGGTGCCACGCACCAATCTGACCGAAAATGCAGAGGCATCGAGTATTCGAGCACCTGCTGAAAGAGAGCAAACAGGGCAAGCTCAACCACATGGCCAAAATTTATGGGAAAAGTGAAAAACCGGGGATGGTATCCAGGCATCCCCTGGCCACCCCGGGTATTTTTTACACTCCCCTTATCAACCCAAATGCTATTTTAACCATTGTCATCGTTTTAATCCACCTGTAGCGCCCTGTTTCGACTGTGTTAAAAGTGCCCCTATATTTAGAATAATACAAATTGCCCCTATATAAAATATCGGGCTGGTATATATGTATATAATTATAGGGTTTTAGCCAAAATCAGGTATACCTGGCCACTTTTCAGCCAAAATCAGTTACATCCTAAAAACAAGTACAAAACACACCCCTGGAGCCCTGCCATTGGCCAGGCTGACATCGTAACTGATTTGGGCTCGAAAAAGCCAAGGTATATTTGATTTTTTCTATTTTGTCTACGAAGCTTTCAACTGATTTTGGCCAACTTTCAACCAATCAGAGAGGCCAAACGTACACTGCTGTGTTTTCTCTGCGTATGCGTCCGCCCTCCCTCGGTTGAAATTCTTCTGCATTGACGTACAAACTCTGTACTCGTACGTCGTACGTAAAAGTACGTATGTATATATATGCATACATGCGTACGAACGCTGGTTTCACTTTTTTTCTCCTTTGGGGTGTGCGATGTGCGTCAGTTAGTTGTGTGTGCTCCGTTTTGTCTTCTATATTCACAGCAGTCTTTACAGCAGCATGGACACAAACAAACACGGCATTTCGTCTGCACCACCCCGCGTCGAGGTGGTCTCAGGTTTGGTACGGCAAGATAATGTCGTGCCGAGCAGGCGGTTCCGCGAGGACGATCTGGAAGCTTGAAAGCTATCAACGGGGGGGGGGGCGCCCGAGTAGATACTCTCGGCGCTCCCGCCGTGGCGAAACAAGCGAAGCATATTAATAGTGACTCTCTGCAGGTCCAAGTGGAGCCCGTGGTACCTACACCCTGAAAAAACAAAACGATTCAGATTTTGGAAGCCATGTGGCAGGCTTAGTGCTTTAGGCGCATTATTTTTTTACCGGATTGTCATGGACATCACACCGCTCGTAGCGCGCGTTTTTTTTACTTGGTTTTAGTATGTACCTGATTTTGGCTCAAACGGATCAGGTATACCTGATTTTTGCATTTGCCCTAGTATTATTATCATTATTATTATTATTATTATTATTATTATTATTATTATTATTATTATTATTATTATTATTATTATTATTATTATTATTATTATTATTATTATTATTATTATTATTATTATTATTATTATTATTATTATTATTATTATTATTATTATTATTATTATTATTATTATTATTATTATTATTATTATTATTATTATTATTATTATTATTATTATTATTATTATTATTATTATTATTATTATTATTATTATTATTATTATTATTATTATTATTATTATTATTATTATTATTATTATTATTATTATTATTATTATTATTATTATTATTATTATTATTATTATTATTATTATTATTATTATTATTATTATTATTATTATTATTATTATTATTATTATTATTATTATTATTATTATTATTATTATTATTATTATTATTATTATTATTATTATTGTCATTATTATTGTGTTTGCCATCCGCCAATGTACACGTCAGAACCTTCAGCGCAAATTACTCATAAAATAAATAGTACCATAATTATTCTCAAACAGGCAGAAGAACCAAAAGAGTGCTTCTCCAAAAAAAGAGAAAACGACCTACCAGGTACACTCCTTCCCAAGTGTCAAAATGAAAATCAAACCAGTGCGCTGGGATCTGGGGACGAAATGACGAAAAACGTTTTTTTTTTTTCAATTTTTGTTCGTATTTTACTCGAGTTTTGTATGGCCTGAGTTTCGCTATAATACTGCGGGTTTTGTATGGCTTCATGCAGGAAATGCAGCCTGTGTATGAGGAAGACAAACTCCGAAGCTGCAGAATTCAAGGAGTGAATGCGTCTATATTTGGGAGATGACAAAAATGAATGTTAAACAGGTCTTTCTGCCCGTCGACCTCAAGCACACACATACAGCTGCTAGCAGTGTCCGTGCTGCTGCTGATTTTTCATCCTGGAAAGATGAAAAAAAAACTCTGACATCACAAACTACGAGACAAAGCCAGCAAGCTACTACTGCTACTGTAGTCGACCTGGTGCCTTGCTACCCTGTCCGCCGCCTTCTTCCTGTTTTCTTGAACCGCGGTTTCCCTACCGACTGTTGCCCCCCCCTGCCCTTTCCCTTGAACGTCACCACCCGTGACGGATGCGTGGCGCTGCCTACTCTTCTCCGCCTCCAACCCGTGCCACCTGTCCGGGAACCGTTCCGCTTTTTGAGGAGCCCTCGATACTATCTGCCGACGTTCTCTGATGCAGCGGGCCACAGCGCGATCTCACTTCTCAGCACCAACCGGAAGTGTTCCGTGGACCCCGCGGTGGCTCGAAACACTTTGACAAGGTCGTCAACCACAACAGTTTCTAGGCATTTATGCCAGGTCTACAATTGTCCGCCTGCTCCCTGGCTTCCCCAGCGGTCATCGTAACGAACATCACCAGACCGGATAATTGCCCCTCGTTTTTCCGCGCCACGGCCTCCGCGAAGAGGAGCCGCCGTACGGATGGTGGTGTCGATGCTCTCGCATCGTGTCTTCTTGAGAGCCTTCGCGTGCGAGAGGGTAGTGTGATCGGCGCTGGAAGTCAATGGCTCGCAGGAGGACTTGGTGGCGAGGTAGACGAAATCCTTGACGAAGTGTTTCGCGCTGAGGGTCCACGTGACACACCCGTACAGCAGGGTCTCAGTCACATCGGCGTACGCGGACTTTCAGACTACGCGGGGCGGTCGTCACATCATACCACTCGGGGCCGAACCGTTTGACGCATGCCCACATGAGATGGATCCGTCGGTTGATTTCAAGCAACAAGAGGTCACCGTTGTCGTGGATAACGGCGTCATTATAGGTAAAAAAAAAACTGGATCGTCTGTCTGTACCTCTGACCTAGTGTAAATCGACGACGTCTTGTCGGGTGTTCGTAGAACCGTAGTAGGGGGGGGTCGTGGGAGCCTGCTATGTGACCCCGGATCTTGAGTTGCGACTATTAATAGAAGGGAGAGAGAAAAGAAGGAGCGAAGACAATACTTGGGAGGAGTATTTCATAAAAAAAACGGCGTAGTCTCCGTCTTCCTTTCCGATACCGTGAGGCCTGTCGCCTCGAAGACGGTCACAACGACTTGCCACCATCTTGGCAAGCCCCTCCGCCGACTCCGAGACGATGCCTACTCACGTGCGTCGTTGGCGTCCAGCACATCCCACATGGCCCTTCGCACGCGTGCCGACGGTTCCTCGGTTCCGCTCACCTCATCTTCCTCGAGGTGAACCAGATCCCTTACGATGTTTTCGTCTTCTATTAAGCCTGCCAGAACGATGCTTATTATCGTAGCAGCGAAGAACATGTTGAGAGCAGCAGCTACAAACAACAGTGAATTATTGTACGCACAGCCTTGTCGCAGCCGTTGAGTGACGTCAAACTATTCCGAGTGCTCGTCGTCATCCGCACGCACGCGGGCCGACACGCTTTTTTCGTGGAGCTGGTGGATAAATAACTGCAAGCATCTACGCTGGTAGGCCGAGCCGCGCGAGTGCCTCTCCCTCTCGGCGGACAGAGCCATCCGTTTGGGGCAAATTGATGGAACATATACATGTACAAGGGGACTTTCTTGCCTGGTCCTAGCACTCTACAGTCGGCGCACGACGAACAACACGTAGACTATTGGTGGCAAATAGTGTAAGCATAGTGTAAGCATATACATTATTGTCCTTTTTCGCGACATGCCGTAGCATGCCATGGCGCCACCCGCGGCAAAATCATCCACGGCATCTTTCACGGCATACCACGGAATATTCCACGGACTTCCACGGCATCCCATGGAACCCTAACCCTAACCTAGATGCCGTGGACATTCGGATGCCGTGGGGGTCGCCATGGCATCCTCGGTTGGTTGCCATGGAGTGCCGTGGCGGTTGCCGCGGGGGTTACCCCCCACGGCCCCATGGAATCCTATGCCACGCCATGGAATGCCGTGGGGATGCCATGGTATGCCATGGGTGGTACCATGGCCATGTCACGAAAAGGTCAAATAGTGCCGCCCCGCCTCAGGGGATGTACATCATTGTCCTTTTTCGCGACATGCCGTGGCATGCCGTGGCATCACCTGCGGCAGAACCTTTCACAGCATCTTCCACGGCATACCACGGAACCTTCCACGGACCTCCATGGCATACCATGGAACCCTAACCCTAACCCTAACCCTAACCACAACCCCGACCCTAACCTAGGTGCCGTGGATATTGGGGTGCCGTGGGGGTTGCCATGACATGCCGTGGGGTTGCCATGGTACCACCCGTGGTGTGCCGGGCACCCCCCAGGGCATGCTGTGGAATCCTATGCCACGCCATGGGATGCCGTGGAGATGCCATGGTATGCCATGGGTGGTACCATGGCAATGCCACGGCTAAAGTCAAATAGTGTAGAACCCTGCCCGGGGAACCTGCACTGTCCCTCAGCGGGTACTCCCCCGGCCTCGCAACACAGTTGCTGAGGCGGGACGCGATGGTGTTCAACAACGTCTTGCCTGCATGGGCAACGAACGAAATCCCTCTGGAGTTGTTGTAATGCAGACGGTCGATGCCGCTAAGATAGCGCACCAACAGTACCCGATTTACATTGCACCGAGATCTCCGACAAACGCACGGCATTGATACATACCACTGCTGTAATGCTGTAATATTAATAATAAGGTCGAACTTTGCATCAAAGACGTACGCGGTTCGTGAAACCGCACCTGGTTGGTACCAGTATATTTTTGGTCGCTATTAAATACCAGGTATTACGGGGGTCTATAGTTAATAGGACCTATGGTATACATAAAAACCTATATATTTACCTAATTTTACTAACAAAATGGTCCCGTTAACTATGGACCCCCGTAATAGTACGTATTACCTTTGGGTCCCAAGTTCTAAATCGGCATTGATACTATTAATACTAATACTGCTGCTGTACTGCAGTAATATTAATAATAGATGGTATCTTGTATTAATATGTGTGTGTGTTCTTCACATTAAACCGTTCTTTCTACCCGTCGACATCTAGCACAACCAGTGTCCGTGCCCATTCTTCAATCCTATTAATAGAGAGATACAAGTTCTGTGATCACAAAACTACGCCACATAAGATACTACTTTGCCACGTATGCAGTGAGCACAGAAATAGTGGACGATGCAATGCCATGACATGATGCAGCACGCGGTTCTTGAGAGACCGCACCTGGTAAAAATATATATTTTGGTCGCTAGCATGATACCTTTGGGTCCCAAGTTCAAAGCCCCAAGTCCCAAAACCGTTTGGCCCAGAAATATACTATTGGGAACATTTTATAGCGACCAACAAAAATAGAACCGTTACGACGACCTGATGAAACATCTATCTGTCCACAAAGAAGCCTGCGACACAGCTGCAACCATTGTTTAGGTGCATACTATTAATACTTGGAAATACTCTGGAACACACTTTTCAGTAGAATAGTTGTATGGCAAGACCCACTATCAATATTAATATTAGGGATTTTTTCTTGAGCCGTGATTTCTGGCTTTTTCAGCGATCTCGAAACCCAAAAATCAGGACCATCGATTATGTGACAGGAAATTATCGATATTTTGGGTCTCAGTTCCTGAGAGGGGACAAAAATCAGCGAATCCTCTCACTGAGCCCAGTTCCTATTAATAGCTGTCTCTCAACCCTCCGGGAGCTATTAATAAGAGTTACATGAATTTGTGTACAATGACTACAGCAACAACTGCCCAGCTGCCCAGAGTACATCCGTCACCCCCGCCAAAGCATCACCCCTACTGGTATCACCTACTTACTGGTATACACGGCTCGCTGTACGTACGGGTTATGGCGGTCGTGTCAAAATATATATACCAGGTATATATATAAAATTATATATATATACCTGTGGTATTTTATATATATATACCTGGTATATATATATAATACAAGGCTTTCCTTCGGAGTGGGTATTCCGTCGTTTCTTGTACAAATACATTGAGTATCAACTATTTAATCAGTCGAACTCACAGCTGACGTATTTCAAAATTTATAAAATACATTTATTAATAGTTTGGTTGGCTTTGGGCTATGTATGACGCCAATTGCAGTTTTGGTTGGCTTTGGGCTTTGACGCCAATTGCAGTTATATTGCAATTGGGGTAATAGCCCAAAACCAACCAAACTAAATGTTATGACGCCAATTGCAGTTATATTGCAATTGGGGCAATACCCAAAGCCAACCAAACTAAATGTATTTGTGTAAGAAACGGTGAAGGATGTAATAATCGCGTTTATTTGTGAATGTAATGTGAAACGTAAGATCGGGTGACGCAAGAGTAAGAATGACATTCGTCTAATAATAAGGATAAGATCTTTCATCAGTGCGGGGAGAGAGTGGAGTAGTGCATGGCATGTGGATGATATACAACATACAGGCTGTTGTTTCAAGGAAGGTTCGGGACAGAGGGGAAAGCAGCAGTGCCGGCAACGACAACGGTTATGGAAATGTTGTATAGTTGCTGGGCGGCCGCGATTTCGATTTAGCCAGCATAGGAGTTTGGATGAGACATGATAAGTAAATAGTCTTCCAGGCTGCTGTAGTAACGAGACGGAAGGCCTAGAATGTGGATCTGTCCGCTGTTGAACCCGTTGGGTATGTGTAGGGAGAAATAATCGTGATTTTGGGAAATGTGGGAACAATTTGTTGCCTCTCATTCGTCCCGGATGGAGACAATCTGCTTGGCGTACTGCTTCGGAATTCCGCGAAGCCCTGGAGCAGGCGAAATGGAAGGGAGTCTTCTTGCGCTTGATGATGATGTCTCCGTCTTTGATGGTGGAGTCCGTCAGGCGGCAGTTGTAGCACTTGCCACCGACCTGGTCGAAGTAAACAGGGTGCGCGGGGCGGGAGTGGCGTGCAGGGAATGGCGGGGGAGGGGGAAAGGGGGGGAGGGGGGGGGGGGCAGAGTTCATTATTTGTACTGCTCTACAGCGGCACGACAGCAGTACGTAATCGCTTGCTATACGACGGCAGCAGCAGCAGCAGAAGCAGCAAGTACATGCGTAAAACACAGCAGGAAAACGGCCAAAATATTTTTTCAACGTACCAAAACGACGATTTGGGTGCAAAAACCACCAAGAAAAACAGTAATCCGAATACATAAGAACAATCAGTGGATATTGAGCCAGCATTAGCAGTATCAGCAGCAGCAGCAGCAGCAGCAGCCACAACGGCTTCGAGCAGTGGTTGCGGCAGCATTAGCAACATTAGCAGCAGCAGAAGCAGCAATGGATCGCCGCAGCGTTGGCAGCAGTAGCGGCATAGCAAAGATATGATAAAAAAGAAGAAACAAAGTACGTACCCTGGTATGCCGCGACCGCAAAAACTACGGAATTTCATTGGCGAAACAAAAATATGTACACACAAATGACCAGCATGATGTACAACGCAGCAGCAGCACCACAGCACCGTAGCAGCGATATGGAAAGAACGAAGCCCAAAACGAGAAAAAGCAGTACGTACGCAAAATGCAGCAGCAAAATGACCAAAATATTTTTTCCAGGTACCCAAACGACCATTTAGGTACAAAAACGATCAAGAAAAACAATAATCCGAGCACATGCGAACATCCAGTGAATATTGCGGCAGCATTATTAGCATTAGCAGCAGCAGCAGCAGCAGCAGCAGCAGCAACGGATCGCCGCAACGTCGGCTGCAGCAGCAGCAGCAGCATAGCAACGATATGAAAAGAAGGAAGAAGAAAAAACTATGTACCCTGGTCTGCCGCAATCGCAAAACGTACGGTAATTATTGACGATACAGAAATATGTACACACGCACAAGTGTAATAGGCACACAGATCATGTCCAGCATGATGTGTACGGGAACAACGCGGCAGCGCCACAAAACGACAAAACGACCAAGAAACACAATTATCCGAGTACACACGAACATTCAGTGGATATTGCGGCAGCATTAGCAGCAGAAGCAGCTACAGCATTAGCAGCAGCAGAAGCTGCAACGAATCGCCGCAGCGTTGGCAGCAGCAGCGTTGGCAGCAGCAGCGTTGGCAGCAGCATAGCAACGATATGAAAATATGGAAGAAAAAAAGCATGATGTACCCTAGTATGCCGCCATCGCGAAACCTACGGAATTTTATTGACGATCCGAAAATATGTAGACTTCCAGCATGATGCACGGCAACAACGCAGCAGCACTACAGCAGCAGCAAGTGCACAGCAGCAGCAACTGCACAGGAGCAGCAGGTGCACAGCAACAGCACTCATGGCGTGGCGCTGACAGCAGCAGCAGCAGCAGCAGCAGCAGCAGCAGCAGCAGCAGCAGCCGAAAACGAGCAAAGGGGGTACGCAGGGTCACCAAAACATGTACACACAGAAATCGTGTGCACCGAAAATGCACCACAGTAGCAGCAGCACTCACATCGTTCGGTGCAGCGGTGACGGCGACAGCTGAATCCTCCGTTCCTTCCTTCACGTCCCGCAAACAGTTGTGCATGTGCGCGTTCGCGTGCACTGTGTAAGAGGAGCCGACGCAACGCACGAAGGGGAAAGAACGAGCATGGATGAGCCCAAAAAAATAATAATAAACGCTTTGAGGTAGGTTTGTATGCAAAAAGGCAATTGAAAACCCCCCAAAAACGTACTGGCAACAGACAGCATTCAACAATAGACCCAAGACACTCACCACTGTCAGCAGTCTCGAGGGAGTAGGAGACGGTCCCTTCCTTGATCGGGCGAGCACAGAACTCGCAGTTGGTTGCCCAATACAGGATGATCCCGCCACCATCGCACATGAGATCCTCGCAGGTGGCGAAGGCCACGTTTTTTGCCACCAGGCGCGGAGTTCTTGGGCAAGTAAGTAAGTGCTGGTCCGTGCACCGGTCGCAAACAACAGTCGGCACCAGGTCGGTCTTTGTCGTTGCCGCTCTCTTGCCAGTGGGCGAGGACCACGCGCCTCTCGACGAGGGGGAGGTGAGCTTAGGGGGCGTGGAGAAGGGAGAGGCGGGGGTTGCAGCACCAGCAGGTTCGCCACCGACCGCAGCAAGCAGCTTGGCCGCCTACAGCTGCATCTAGATGCCGTTCGTCGAAGGCGAGACGCCTCTTCTTCTAGGCGTTGTGCGAAGAGCTGTCTATTGGTTGCAGTTTTTATAAGAAACTAAGAAAGCACGTCAGCTGTGAGTTCAACCGATCGGCAGATCGGTCGATACTCAACTTTGCAGTTTGCGAACAAGAAAGAAGAAAGGTTGTTTGGCTGTTTGGCTGTTCGGCTGTTTCAAAGAAGAAGGGCTGTTTGCGAAGAGCTGTCTATCAGTCGGTCTGTCTGCCAAGAGCTAGCAAGTGACAACGACCTCAAAAATCGTAATTATAGTTGTATTTTTATATACCCTTTTGCATATCCATCTCGACGTACCAAGTACCTTGTAAACAACAACAACACGACCCTTGCCTCAGTAATAACACGAGAATTCAATATGAACATCCTTGTACATACATGCCCATTTCGCTCAGAGCCGAAAGTAAAATACTCGTAGATACACACATATGTCTGAACCAAAATAATTTCTTGCTGAAAAAGCAGGTAAACCTCTGAACTATATATAACTTCTTGCTAAAATTATTCAAATAAGATCCCGCCAGTTGGCGTAGATCTTTGACATATCTTGACACATACATACATATCTCGTATACACTACTTTCGAATCCACACAAAAAGCCATAAAAAATAATATCTAGACATTAAAACAACAGAAGTAGCAAAAACAGCAGCAGCGAGAACAGCAACATTATTCACACTTAGAACCATGCTACTAAAACAACAGAAGTAACAAAAACAGCAGTAGCAAGAACAGCAGCAGCTCATCTCCGAAATAATTATTCACACTTAGAACCAAATCAACAACATTCAATCAATCTATAAATATTGTGAAATGCAAAGGTTTCAACATGTTGCAACATCATATCAATATCCCTTGTTCGGGTTATATAGTATCAGTGCGCAGAATGATTAGTTAAAATTGTCCTGTTGACCCGGGCAGCATCCAGGGGAGCCGCTGGCCTATATCTTTGACAAGGAATCACATATAGAATACGCGCGCTTGGTTTATCACAATAATTGTAAAATTAGGTAAAGATGGAATATAGACGAGGCGTATTACGCAGCTTGCAAGGTTGAGTATCAACTATTTAATCAGTCGAACTCACAGCTGACGTATTTCAAAATTTATAAAATATATATACCTGGTATGGCTTCTCCCTGACGAGGAAGCCATAGCAGCAGCAGCAGCAGCAGCAGCAGCAGCAGCAGCAGCAGCAGCAGCAGCAGCAGCAGCAACAATAGCAGCAGCAATGGCTACTCAACGTCGCCGGCGAAAATCCACCCCTACTAGGATGCCGAAACCGCGCTCGCGGCGACACGGCGGGCGTTGGCTTTGCTTCTTTTGACGCAAACAAGGGCAACCAATCGACACTGCTAACAACGAGTATAGAACCAGTTCCCAAAATCAGAAGCCACAATAGATGGTCCTTATTTCTCATGCGCATATTTTTGGAGCCTCAACACTGGAAAAATAATCGCCAGAAATCACGGCCCATATAAAAACTCTTTTGACCTATGTCCTTCGAACTGTCGTGGTCTTAGTATTCTCTGGGACTTTGGGTGGGGGGGGGGCACCCCACTGGCGTAGTACGAGAGCCGCGGCACCGGCCACTGCTTCTCGTTCCAGCATCCGAGATCCCCCCCCCCGCCCAGGCGACTGGCCGGAGTCCCAACACACGCAGTCTCGGACGATCGAGACCTCCAACATATAATAGAAAACTATTGACATACCCGATCGCTATCAGTCGATCGCGAACGATAAATATAAATATATTTCGGTGTGACCTACACCATGTATGGCCGCTCCGTTCCACCCACCTTCGAAAGCAGAAAGGGGCGGGTGGGCGGGAAAAACCAGAACAAAACGGTAGACCTAGTCTAGGCTTCTCACTCGGCAGCGGGCAGTGTCGTGGTCGTGTACCTCTGCTGGGTCCGGCGAAGCGAAATGCACGTCAAGCTGAAGGCACTACCGAGTGAGAATCATCTCCTATACCCTTGCCTCTGGTCGAAATCTGAAACGTAGTTAAAGCCCACGACTATTAGTAACAACATATGTATCATCGGTCGTCATTAAAACTTACATTTCTTTTTGTCCTACGATGTTTAGATTATACTGGACTGTTCTTTGCATCAATCAGTACACCCAGTATCCGTCCTGATTCCTTACTATCCGGAAGAGATACTAATTTTGTGGTCACAGACTCTGTACGTACGTAAGCCCAGACAAATATTGTAGGAATATAGGCTTAGATTGGGTAGGCGATTGGGTAACCTTTTACCAGCAGCCCAACGGACTGAGACTTCAACAAAAGGCGTCAACGGCAGGAAGTGCAATTCCGTTTAAAGTAAAAGAACCCTCATCGCGCGAAACAAATCGGCGAGCGAAGGGGGTGGGTGACCCATCACCCACAACGAACAGAAAAATCACACGGAGAAGAAACGGGATGCGCAATGGGTAATATTACGCGGAGGAGGTCAGAACTGCGGGAGTAGTAGATAAATCTACCCGATAATTCAGTGGTGCCTGAAAAATATGCGGGACACTCCATGTATACTCATCAAGGTCCTTCACAAAAAGAAGGACTGAACTCATTGCAACAACTACAGAGGGATTTCGCTTGTTGCCCACGCAAGCAAAGTTTTGTGGAAAATCGTCGCGTCCCGCCTCAGCAAATACTGCGAGACCGAGGAATTACTCCCGGAGGAACAGTGCGGCTTCCGCCCTGCACGATCAACGATTGATATATTGTTCGTCGTGCGCCGGTTGCAAGAGCTCGGACGACGGAAGAAAATCCCCCTGTACGTGTGCTTTATCGATCTACAGAAAGCGCACGACTCTGTCGACCGAGAGCTGTTATGGGAGGTACTAACTCGCTTTGGCGTGCCAACCAAGATGCTGAGAATTATCCGCAAATTTCACGATGGCATGCGGGCTCGCGTGCGTACGGATGACGGCGAGCACTCGGAATGGTTTGATGTCACGCAGGGGCTGCGGCAAGGCTGTGTGCTATCACCGTTGCTGTTCAACGTATTCTTCGCTGCTGCGTTACACGTCGTAATAGTACGCTTCCGTCAAGACGAAGCCATCGTAAGGGATTTGGTTCAACTTAGACCTATGCCAATGGTAACGCGAAGCTCAAAAGTTTTCTTTCTAAATTATAGCTTTAAAAAAACAGCCGAAAATATCCTCGTACCGCCGCTGTGAAAAAAAAAAAAAAAAAAAAAAAAAAAGGGAAAAAAGGTTTGATTTTTCCTTCTTTTCTTTTCTAACGGCTGCAGGCGGCGCAATTTGTATCCTCTCGTTGCAAAATGTCAACACGCTCATAAAAATCACCTCGTGCGACGATAAATGCTCGATCTCGATATAGACTCAGCCACGGCCGACCCGCTTAGTGTCGGGCAAGGCCAACGAGTATAGATGACGGCATCGAAGATAGAAAGTGGATAAATGCTCTAGGGGGCGAGAGCTTGCCGGCGGCGTCCTGCCAGTATCCCCCCCACACCTGAAAAAAAGCCTGTTTTTCGCCATTCGAGGCGGATCGAGAATTTTTGTCTTCTGTTTGGTACACACCAGCGGCTAATTGTTTTTTTATCGTACGCCTGGCCAGCGCCCGCCACACGTCACTGGCCTTTGTGTGAAGACGGTGACCCAAGGGTGGGTCGGAGCCCCTAACGAGCGCACTCCGTTGAGAATTCATGACGCAATCATTGGTTTCGTCGATCGATGTCTGTCGAGGACTCGGAATCTCGCCGCTTCGAACCAAAGATCAACCTGAGTTTTTCTCAGGTCGATCTTGGCCCAACATCGGCCCCAGATTTGCTTTTTTCGGGCTTTTCCAAAGGTTGGGAACTTTTTTTTTTTTTCTAAACGTGCCCATAGGAAGCGTGTTCTATTTTTTTTTGGCGGGTATCTTTGGAATTCAAACTTTGTATTGATACTTCGCGTTCCCATTGGCATAGGTCTAAGTGATGCTGGAGTAGTTGGAACGGAGAAGCAGGAGCCGTTGGCGTGCGTGCGAAGGGCTGTGTGGGGCATGTTGTACGTCGATGACGCAGGAATTGTCTCAACGTCGGCTGAAAGACTCGCGAAATGATGACAGTATCGTGACTGTCCTCGAAGTAGCAGGCCTCACGGTGTCGGAAAAGAAGACAGAAACGATGCTTCTACAAACACCAGACAAGACAACCCTCGATCCACCGCTCGTCATAGAAGCAGCAGGCCAGAGGTATAAGCAGGCGGCCCAGTTCTTATACCTAGGCGGCAATATCCACGAAAACGCTGACCTCTCGCTCGAAATCGACCGACTGATCCGTCTGATGCGAACATGCCTCCAACGGTTCGGCCGGGCTGTATGATAGGACGACCGCCCCCCTTAGCCTGAAAGTCCGAACGCTGAAGGCCGGGGTGATCGAGACCCTGCTGTACGGATGTGTGACGTAGACCCTCAGAGCGGAACACTTTGCCAAGCTTCAAACGGTTCAAGTCCTGTTGCGAGTCATTGGCTTCCAGCGCCGACTTCGTACTGACCATGCCACCCTCTCGTACGCGAAGGCCCTCAAGATGACACGTTGCGAGAGCATCGAAACGACCATTCGCAAACGGCGGCTCTTCTTTGCGGGGGGCGTGGCACGGCAAAGCAAGGAGCGATTACCCAGTCGGGTAATGTTCGGGACGATGGCTGGTGGGGAGAACCCGAGACCTGGCGGACAGTTTAAGACTTGGCATAGATGCATAGTCGAAGATCTTAGGGAGTTCCGAGCCACCGAAGGGTCAACGGAATTTGCCCCTTTGGTGTTTGGAGTTGAGACCGCGCTGTGGTCCACTGCTGCAAAAAAAGCCGGGGAAGTGGTAACGGGGGATCCTCGAAGAAGCCGAACCGTTCAGGGTGAGGTGGCACAAGGCTGAGGCTGAGCTGAGTAGGCAGCGCCGCACATCCGCCGTGGGTGGTGTCCAAGGGAATGGGGGGAGGGGGGACAACAGGAGGAGTGGCAGAAAATCCGACCAAGCGAATGCGGAGAGGGGGGGGGAACAGGAGTAGAAGGGAAACTGCAGTGGACAAAAGTAGGAAGGAGATGGCAGACAGGTTAGAAAGGCACCGGGCAATCCAGGAAGTAGAACATGCCTGTACTACTTGTGCTACCAACTGGTGCAGCTGGTGTGACCGTGGTCTTCCTTTGTCTTCCTTTTTTTATTCTTATTTTTATTTCTTGCGCTGATCTTTTGTGATTTTCATTTTATTTCTTGCTCTTCCTTCCTTCGATTGATAAGCCTTATCGAAGGAGTCGTTCGTGTGGCGTGGGTGGATGACGAGCCTGCTTTGCTTGTTTCGTATTTGTCTGACGCCGAGGGGCCGGGCATATTTGACGAACGCAGGACGGAGGCGGCAGGCAGGGTAGCAAGGTACCAGGCGGACTAGCAGGGAGAACCTGGCTATGCTACTCGTGCCACAAACTGCTGCCGCTCTACCTGGAGGATGCTTTGTGCTTTGGTTTGCCTCGGTTTTTTGTCTTGGTTCTTGGTCTTACTCTGTTTACGACAAGTACTAAGCAGTGGTGTTTTTCTTCTTTTCCTTTTTCCGGCTCGTTATTTTCAAGTGCCTGCCACATTCCCTGCCGGGGGGGCACGACGGTTTGTTTCTTATATTTTTCTTTGTTTTTTTTTCTCTTTCGACTTGTCTTCTTTGTTTTGTCTTTTTTTTTTTCTTTGTCATGTTTCGTTTTCTCTATTTTCATAGAATGTGTATGTCGTGCCTGACGTATGCAGCATGATAACGTGGCATTGCATTGCCCACTGCTGTGCTTACTGCATACGTGGCAACGTACTACCCCTGTGGCGTAGCTTTGTGACCACAAAACTTGTTTAATCTCTTCTCTCAATGTATTAGGATTGAAGAATCGGCACGGACACTGGTTGTGTTGGATTTCGACGGGTAGAAAGAACGGCTTAATGCGAGGAACACACACTCTCTGAATCACGTGAAAAATATTCAGTGTGCAAAACATATTCACACGGTTTGGGCACACCGGAGATTCGGAGATTACCACGATGAGGTGGTGCCTGACGCAAAAAAGGTTGAAATACAAAATAAAAAGTGCAATTTCCAACAACAAACTCGCACACGGGGCACGAACTCATAGATTATTTTTACAAGAGGTACACAACTACATCTATAATATACAGAACGGACACACGTGTACGCCAGGTACGTACTTATTTTACAAATATGAGCAATACACAGGAGGAGACTCAATGCATAAATTAATGCTGCTGCCTCGTGCCTCGCTGATGCTACCTGTATTGTCGCAGCATTGCGTTATGGGTGTCCTATCCTGTCGTCACGCGGTTCAGCTGTTAATACTGATCTTACAGCATGCATGATGATCATCATGATGATACTGCCGGTCGAAACACGCGTCCGTCGGTGAGCGTTCGTTGTTCGATATGATTTCACACTCGAAGGCGACAACACTTCTGCTTACTGTTCGCTGTATACGATGAGCATACACTAGGGTTGTACCAGGTTACCTGGGTAAAGACAGGACCATGCCCACCTGAAGCGTATACGGTACCCGTTTGACTGAATACCTGATGTTGCATGGTCCTGCTCTCTCTGTCCCGTGCTCGGAGGTGGCAACATACAGCCGCAGCAGTACGCTAAAAAGTTCGTCAGTTGATTTTCTCAGTTTGTTCAATAAGTTCAAACTCGTACGTACTCGTGCCTGGAACCTGCTGGTACAGTATTGGCCACTGTGAGGTGCGAGGTACAGGCGGGAAAATACATCAGGAGACAGCGTTTTCACACCCCTGACAGACAGCAACTTTGCCTTGACATGCCTGGACTGACGCCAAAATACTCTAGGCTGAAACGGTCGGACCTACACCCTTGACAGCGGACGTTTTTCCTAGCTTGACATGTCTCCTGCTGACGTCTTTGCCTGCGGATACCTTGAACTTTGGTTCCAGGAAAAACGTAGCTTCCCACCTTCACTCTTTTGCATCCTGGTTCTAGAGGGTTGGAACATGAAACTTGGCATGGTTGTTCATCACGACGACGAGGTGATGCGATGCTGGCCTTTTTTTTTTTTCTTCTTCTTTTTTTTGTTCGTACTGTAGGTGCATTTTAACATTTTTTTGGAATTTTAAGGAAACAATGCACGCAAAATATATTCTGTTAAAAAAGGTCACCAGTTCGTTCGTTCCTCTGGTCACGAGGAACAACCTCGCTAAGTTTCTTTTCATACCTCCGAAAAACCAGGGTGCAAATCGGATTCCCGTGAAGACTTACTTTTCGCACTATTGTTGTATTTTGACGGGCGTTTCGTGCAACGGCCTTGTACGGCTCGCAGAAAAAAACAAGTGCCATGTACGTCTTTTGTTGAGTGTAAGGCAGTATGGACCTAGGGGCCGGCTACTGCCGCTAGCAGGTTGATGCTTTTGGCTCTGCTCTGGTCACTTTCACGAGGTGGTTGGCGATGTTAGAAGCTATAATAAGCTCTTGTTAAGGTCTTAGTCCGTTGGGCTAAAGGGAAAAGGTTAACCAATATCGCCTACCCAATCGAAGCCTCATAACACTCTCCCCCCCTGGAACGGACCGGATATACGGGTCGACGCGTGGCACCAACACGCGGTTCCAATTTCTGGGGATCCAGAAGTTTTTTTTCAGGTTCTTGACATGAGGAAATTCACTTTTCTTTTTAAAAAGCGATTTCATGGTGGACGTGAGATTCAAACTCACAACCAACGACCCATGTTCTGCCGTCGTCGCCATTTGTTAAGGTCTTAGTCCGTTGGGCTAAAGGTAAAAGGTTAACCAATCGCTTACCCAATCGAAGCCTCATAACACTCTCGTATCGGTTGCTGCTTACCTCGCCAGATATTTTTTGAACGAAGGGGCGAGGCGTTCACCATGAAGGCAGGCGATAACGCTTGCCAGGTATGATGAGGGGACGATTGCTGCAAACCATAACGCCGCAACAGGGGAGAGGGCATACCATTACACTTTCCCTTGTCGATGCGATCACGTCACGTCTATTACTGTACTATACTGTCGAAAAATTCCCCGTATTGACCAATACATGGCCTGAATATAAATTGTGTTGATTTTACTACATGAAGACAAAATACGTATTAGATAGCGCCTCCTGAAGTAATGCGAGCAATGCCCATATCTTGCGAACTGCAACTCGTATGTACGCGAAAAAACCTCTTCACCGATACGCCCCCCTTGTGTTATCCCCTCATCATACCTAGCAGGCATCGCCCGACTTACTGAAGAATGCCTCGCCCCTCCGTTCCGAAGACATCTGGCGAGGCAAGCAGCAACCAATACAAGAGCCTGCAACTTCTAATTAATATCGTCAAGAACCTTGTGTGAGTGACCGGAGCAGAGCCAGAGGCACACCTGCTAGCAGCAGTGGGGCCCTAGGTCCATGTTGCCCTTGCACTTAACAAATGGCGCCGTCGGCAGGACATGGGTCGTTGGTCGTGGGTTCGGATCTCACGTCCACCATGAAAACGCTTTTTGAAGAAATTTCCTCGTGTCAAGAATCTGATAAAATATGAACCCTTCCTGGGTCCCCAGAGGTTGCTAGGAATGGCGCAGTATTACGGGGGGGCATAGTAAATAGGACCTTTTATGGTACACACAAAAACCTATATATTTCCCTATTTGTATCCATCATGTTTGGTCCTATTTACTAATATGGTCCCCTGTACTATTAATAGGCAAGTACGGTCCCATAATAAGGCTAAGTAAGGACCCCGCGATTCCAAGAGCGGGAGACAAGGTTCAGAATGTGCAGGCGACTGGTCAACCTTTTACCAGTAGCCCAACGGACCCGACCTTAAAAAATGGCGTCGTGGTATGTTATCCACATTAAACCGTTCTTTCTACCCGTCGAAATCCAGCACAACCAGTGTCCGTGCCGATTCTTCAATCCTAATACATTGAGAGAAGAGATTCAACAAGTTTTGTGGGCACAAAGCTCCGCCACAGGGATAGTACGTTGCCACGTATGCAGTAAGCACAGCAGTGGGCAATGCAATGCCACGTCATCATACTGGATACGACAGGCACGACATACCATTCTATGAAAATAGAGAAACGAAACATGACAACGAAAAAACAAAAACAAAAACAAACAAGACATGTCGAAAGAGAAAAAGAAACACGAAAAAATATAAGAAGCAAACTGTTGTGCCCCCCCCGCAGGGGATGTGGCAGACACTTGAAAATAACGAGCTGGAAAAAAAAGGGAAAAGAAGAAAAACACCACTACTCGTCAAAAACAGAGTAAGACTAAGAGCCAAGGGAAACTAACAGGCAAACCAAAGCACAAAACATCCTCCAGGCAGCGGCAGCAGTTTGTGGTACGAGTAGCATAGCCAGGTTCTCCCTGCTAGTCCGCCTGGTACCTTGCTACCCTGCCTGCCGCCTCCGTCCAGCATTCGTCAACTATGATGCCCGGCCCCTTGGCACCAGACAATACGAAACAAGCAAAGCAGGCTCGTCATCCACCCACGCCCGAACGACTCCTTCGATAAGGCTTATCAATCGAAGGAAGGAAGAGCAAGAAATAAAATGAAAATCACAGAGGATCAGCGCAAGAAATAAAAATAAGAATAAAAAAAGGAAGACAAAGGAAGACCACGTTCGAACCAGCTGCACCAGTTGGTAGCACGAGTAGTATAAGCATGTTCTACTTCCTGGATTGCCCGGTGCCTTGCTAACCTGCCTGCCATCTCCTTCCTACTTTCGTCCACTGCAGTTTCCCTTCTACTCCTGTTCCCCCCCCCTCTCCGCATTCGCTTGGTCGGATTTTCTGCCACTCCTCCTGTTGCCCCCCGCCCCCCATTCCCTTGGACACCACCCACGGCGAATGTGCGGCGCTGCCTACTCAGCTCAGCCTCAGCCTTGTGCCACCTCACCCTGAACGGTTCGGCTTCTTCGAGGATCCCCCGTTACCACTTCCCCGCCTTTTTTGCAGCAGTGGACCACAGCGCGGTCTCAACTCCAAACACCAAAGGGGCAAATTCCGTTGACCCTTCGGTGGCTCGGAACTCCCTAAGATCTTCGACTATGCATCTATGCCAAGTCTTAAACTGTCCGCCAGGTCTCGGGTTCTCCCCACCAGCCATCGTCCCGAACATTACCCGACTGGGTAATCGCTCCTTGCTTTGCCGTGCCACGCCCCCTGCAAAGAAGAGCCGCCGTTTGCGAATGGTCGTTTCGATGCTCTCGCAACGTGTCATCTTGAGGGCCTTCGCGTACGAGAGGGTGGCATGGTCAGTACGAAGTCGGCGCTGGAAGCCAATGACTCGCAACAGGACTTGATGAACCGTTCGAAGCTTGGCAAAGTGTTCCGCTCTGAGGGTCCACGTCACACACCCGTACAGCAGGGTCTCGATCACCTCGGCCTTCAGCATTCGGACTTTCAGGCTAAGGGGGGCGGTCGTCCTGTCCACGTGTAATCCGCTACAGCCTTGCAAGTTAGAGGTGTGGGAGTGGGTTTTATAAAAACTAAAAAGGAAGTGGGTTGTGAAGCGCCGCATCTTCGATCGATTCTCTAAATTCTCCGGATGGGTTTTTTGTTCGTGCCTGAATCTGCATATACGACCCTCCAGGGTGGGTTATTGTTCTGGTACCCCCTCTCCCCTGTTGCGGCATTATGATTTGAATCAAGCGTCGCCTCATCATGCTTGGCAGGCGGTATCGCCCGCTTACTGATAAATGCGTCGCCCCTTCGTTCAGAAGACATCTGGCGAGACAAGCAGCAACTAATAATACAAGAGCCTATAACTTCCAACATCGTCAAGCAATTGTGTAAGTGACCAAAGCAGAGCCGAAGGCAAGCCTGCTACTAGTAGTTGGTCCCTAGGCCCATATTGCCCTTACATTTAACACTTGTTAATGCAGTCACGTGGATGCTAAGGTTTTAGTCCGTTGGGCTACTGGTAAATGGTCAACTGATCGCCTACTAAATTTAAGCCTTATAACACTCTCCCCCGCGGGAACGGACCGGATATATATACGGGACAACGCGCCACCAACACTCGGTTCCAATTTTGGGGATCCAGAAGTTTTTTTCAGATTCTTGACATGAGGAAATTATCTTTTCTTTAAAAAGCGAAATCATGGTGGACGTGAGACTCGAACACACGACCAACGACGGATGTCCTGCCGATGATGCCATAGTTAATGTCTTACTGCAGTCCGTTGGGCTACTGGCAAAGGGTTCACCAATCACCTACCCCATATAACCCTTACTATAAAACTGGTCCACCGGAGAGGGCTTCCTTCCTACCTTTAGTTTGGAACATTCAATGTATTCCGTTTTACGTTGTCCGAAGGTGGAACTTTATCAATTTTCCTGGAACCAGCTCGTAGTACTTCGAACATCCCAGGTGACCACGTACGACGTACGACCACAAACTGAGTAAGTGAGCGTGTCCCTGTTTTTGGTTTGTATGTAGTGCTCGTACTACTTCCTGTGCAGTCAGAAGCAGTCACTACGATGTCAACCACTGCTGTATACGAAGTATACCCCGAACGGAGATGTTCAAAATATCAGCCACGTCGTGTTGATATACCCGCCAGTTTGACGTGAGGCTCAATATCTTATTTTGCAGCCACACTCCAGCTTTATTTTCCAAACAGACGTCCCTTGTTTCTCTGGGCTCTTTTCAACCGCTGCATTAAATAAAAGAGACGTTTCTGATTTCTGGTTGAAAGGTTTTGATAAAAACTGAAAAAAAAAGAAGGCAAAGCATTCTAGCCAGGAGCCTCCACACTGTGGGAGGAGCCCAGGGGATGTTGTACAGTAGTGCAGACAGTGCTGTAGCCCGCGTTTCTTAATTCGCGTGGCGTCTCCAAATCGAACTTGTTTCTCAACCTGTTCGGGGTTGATCGCTACTGTTTCTTATGGTGCAATTTCGTTTCTTGTCGGCCTGTTTGAGCTGCATGTCGCACACCGAATTCCATACTTCGCGTGAAAGGCTGAGCCCCAATTTCTTACCAATGTATTTCTTGATAGCGGGCCTTAGCTGGTGTATACAAGCACGATGTACTCGCGAAAATATAACGTACTTGATGCTACTGTCTTCCAAAATTCCCCTACGGGTAACGCATCGTCGGGAACCGAGAACACATCATCATCATCAATCATCATCACGATTATAGACCCAGTGCCTACTCTCTTACTGGTATCGTTTACCAGGTGTCACCTCAGCGCCGGGCTGACCTCGACATCGACTGTGCAAGGCCACGTTCGCACCGCAACACAGCACACAGCAAGCTGGCAAGGCTCTGCCGCTCTGGGCTGTGCAAAACCGCCGAGAACAGGATTTTACCTTGCCGTGGTGTACAACGTGTAAATAGAGACTAGCGGAGCATTCATTCGGGCTTGAGTCGCGTTGTGCCCCCCCTCATGGAGCCCCGGAGGACCTCCGGAGGGGCCGCCGGAGTTTTTTTTTTTCCAACACATGTGTGAGTATTAGAGATGGGCACCGAATGTCATCTTCGAAAAACCGAAAACCGGAAAGGAGGCGTTATTCTAAGAAAAAAAAACGCTTTAACCGTTTTTTTTTTTCTGCCGGTTTTAACCGGTGACCGAAAACCGGTTAAACCCGTTTTTTAAGTGGTAATGCATCCATAACCTTGCGAACCAGATTGGTTTTTCATGAAGTGGCACCTTGTGGTGTACACACAAATGCGTGTTTGGTTCCGTTCGCAAATAATGCGTCTATTTGAGATAAATTGCCGAGCGTATTGATGTTGATCAGCTGGAAAATTATCCTTCGTATTAAAGCACGACGTCAGACCGCATCACAATCACCACAAAGAGACCCGCACTCCATGCTCCCGAAGCTCCACAACTCAGCACCACGGCTATCATCGTGCGGCGAGATGCAGCGTGTTGTAGGTGTATTGTATGTGCGAGTGATGGACTTGGGTAGGCCCTAGCTTCTAAGGCTCGCCTCAGGGGGCATCAAGACATTTCGTTAAGGCCCGCATCAAGGCTCAGAAATAGAAGCAAAGCAGATATTAAGTCCCATGTTAATAATGTCTTAGTCCGTTGGGCTACCGGTAATATGTCAACCAATCGCCTACACAATCTAAACCGTATTACACTCTCCCCCCATTCAGAAAAGTGGGATCCTTGGCCTTCGTATGGGGCCCGTAAGCGCCTGCTCCGATGTTTGTAACAATCTCGGGGGACCCAGGAAGAGTGATCATCAGATTCTTGACATGAGGGAATTCACTTTTATTTTTCATGGTGGACGTGAGATTCGAACTCACCACCAACGCCCCATGTTCGGCCGATAGACGCCATTGGTCGAGTGTACGGCGGTATGGACCTGGGAACCGACCGCTGCTATTAATAGCAGGCGTGCCTCTGGCTCTGTTCTGGTCACTCACACAAGGTGCTTGGCGATGTTGGAAGGTAAGGTCTCTTATATTAGTTGCTGCTTGTTTCGCTGGATGTCTTCTCAATGAAGGGGCGAGGCATTCATCAGCCAGGAAGGCGACAATGACTGCCAGCGAGATGAGGGGACGCTTGCTACAAATCACAACGCCGCAACAGGGGAGAGGGAATACCATAACACTCATGCACGCATGTTTCGGGGTAATACCTCTTGCAATTGGAGCGATCCGTTTTTGGCAAGGAACAGGTGCTTGTACTTGCCTTGATTATCAGGTGCTTGTACTTGCCTTGATTATTCTTGTGTGTCCAAACATGACACCTTCAGACGTTTTAAACGTACGATTACCGCGAAGGGAGAGTTTTTTTCTCTGGAAAAGGGTCTATAGGGCGATTAGGGCCTCCATCCTGTCCCCTGGCTTCGGGAGTTCCAGTCCAACGGCGTTGTTTTCGGCCATGAAAATCGCCATTAAGGCTCAAAAGTAGCTCTTAAGGCACCCCTCTTCGCAAAAGGGCGTTAAGGATTTTTTAGAGGCATGTTTTAAGACAAGCCTTCAAGGCTAGGGCCTAGGTGCGGGTTGAAGGAGTGTTGGATCAGTCGGCGAAACCAATGCTGGTTCCACCTACTTTCAGGTTGTCGTCATGTTTTAGACTGATAAATGTTGCACAATCGACGTTGTATCAACCGACTCTCATGCTGGAACGCTTAAAAATACGGTATTCATCGCTTCACTGCTGCAGGCACGTTTGAGTGTAAAGCAAGTCAACCATTTTTCGGTTGAACCGGTTGAACCGGTTAACCGGTCAACCCGGCGTTTTTCTCCGGTTTAACCGGTATCTGGACCTATAACACAGCCAACTTTTGTTTTGAAATACCGAGTATCATAGTCACACACGCCTGCTAGGTTTCCGAGAACCGCGGTTATCCCTGTTTTTCCATCCGGTGCCCGTGAGTATACACCCGAAAATCACCTTGCGATGTGTATGTATAAATGCATTTTATACGTTTCTTAACGGCGGTTTCCCGTGCCCCGGAACAAACCGTCAGGATGTGTAGAGTTTCGCTCTCCCGAGGGTATATTGTAAACGATTTCATCGACATCTAAAAATAACTAAATGATAAATAGGTCCAAACAAGATGTACAACGTACGGAGCGATCATACATAGGAAGAATGAACAACAACGAAGCACTTATCAATTGTACTAAAAAAAGGGCCCAGCACCAAAAATCTGCCTTCGGCGAACGAAAAAGAGAGCCCGAACCGATTTTCCCCGCCGTGGGGATGAACGGTAACTTGCGGACATGCTACTCATTGCTCCGAGCTTGCACGTGTTGTGTTGTTGTGCAGAGAGCGGGCCTCACCAACTCCAACGAAAAAGTGCTTGTCTCACCCCTGAAAACTCACCCCTGAAAATAAAAAAACTGGAATTTATCTTAAAAGTAACGCAGGACCGGCTATTTCGCTCAGTTTTGACGCAAACCGCTGGAAAAACATAATTCGACCTTTTCTTTTTCCGAGGAAGAAAGTGTGGCACGATTAGCAAGCACGCAAAGAACCAAAGAACGCGAATAAAGCAAAGATCGTAGAAGCGACGATTATTCGTCGTAGACTCGCTGAGCGCGAGGCAGGTGCCTACAATCAAGTGAAAAAAACAAGCGTAAGTATGTTTATGTTTGGTGCTCTGTCGCATCCGACTTTGTCTGTTTCGCTGCTATTGCGCGAAACATTCACCTACTCGCATACCAGGCATAAAGTTTCTAATGTAAAGCACCCGTTCGCCTGCTTCGGTAACAGCCCCATCTCTGACACTCAAATTGACTTGCCAGCGCGCGTTTACCCCAAAAAATAATTGGGGGGGGGGCGTCTTCTTTGATACCGGGACGTTTTCCGCATTTTTATTTTGAGGGGGGCGCTTACTCCGGTTTTTGCCCGTTCTCGATAAAAATACGTAGAGACCCGGGGCGTTTACCGTGATGGGGGTGTTTACTCGCATCTCGACGGTTTATCTATAGTGGCCTAGGCCATGGCAGCAGTACGTACCAGGTATGATACTATTATGGTATCCCCTCTCCCCTGTTGCGGCGTTGTGATTAGTAGCAAGCGTCCCCTCATCATACCTGGCAGGCATTATCGTCTGCCTGACTGATGAATGATTCACCCCGTCGTTCAGAAGACATTCGCCGAGGCAACCAGCAACTAACACAAGAGACTATAACTTCCAACATCGTCAAGCACCTTGTTGGTTTGAGTGACCAGAGCAGAGCCAGAGGCACAACCGCTAGCAGTAGTCGGTCCCTAGGTCCATACTGCCCTTGCACTTAAAAAATGGCGTCGTCAGCAGGACATAGGTCGTTGGTCGTGAGTTCGAATCTCACGTCCACCATGAAAACGCTATTTAAAGAAAAGTGAATTACCTCATGTCAAGAATCTGATAAAATACGCTTCCTGGGTCCCCAGAGATTGCTAAGAAGTGTGGACTAGGCACGTGCGGGCCCCATACGAAGATCAAGGACGCCGCTGTTCTGAAGGGGGTAGAAGTGTTATAAGGCTTAGATTGGGTAGGCGATTGGCCAACCTTGTACCAATAGCCCAACGGACTGAGACCTCATCCTGAATACAGTTCCGTCGACCAGCAAGACTCGTCGGTTCAGCGGCATCACCCTGCCTATCGGCGCATACTTCTGGTACAAGAGCCAAGATCATCTTAGGTGGCCAGGATTTTTTTCCGCGCACGTTTCAACTCCTGGACAGTACGCAGTTCGCTTCTTGGACGACCACGGACCGGTCAAGCTCGCGCTATCTTCCGCTCGGTATACTACGGCTCTTGGAGCCGTTCGTGGCCCGTGGTGAGCTCCCTCATGCGTGGTCTTGCGCGTAACATCGACGAGTCCCGCGGAGCTGAAATACCTGGCTCTGCCGACCTGAACGCGTCCCCGTAGCCAATTTGTGGTTTTTGCATGAGTGTCGCCGTGGCTGGGGTTGGTATTGTGTCACTGTTTTAGTGGTTTCTTCGATTTAATATGCTGTAAGTGTACTGTTTGTTTGACTTTACACGAATTGTCCACTCGTTTCCCTGCTTTCACGGCAACCAGCTGCTGAGTTCCTGCGCCGATTGGGCATACGGCTGGGTTAACTTCCGCCTCATTGCCTTTCGGTCACGCGTCTCTTACGTTCCCTATTTACGATTGCTTCCGCCCCCTTTTCGAGAGCGGCGGAAACGTTCGTTTGCTTCGTGAATCCTTCTTACAGTGAATACCTTTATTTTCATACCCTCCTAGCCATACGTGCCCGTGAAGAATGTCGTCACGGTTACCTCGGGATAGCTTCGCAGGCAGACAAACTCTCGCAGTGCACAGCAGTACTTTCTCGTTCGGTGGAGATTATTTTTCCCGCCATACCTTCACGATAACAATACGCGACCGTATAGAACTGCTTCGCAGACCGACAGACCCCCCCCCGGCCTCTCCACGTACAGTATTTTCTCAAACGGTGTTTTTCTCGCCATCGAAACCACCTGGGGATGCCTTCGCACAATATTTTCTCATTCGGTGCGGTTTTTTCTCCCGCCACAGCACTAACAATAGCATTATGGAATACGACGGTAGACCCCGTTACTTCATTTTGCCTCGCCGCCACCTCGAACCTGTGGTGATTCGACTCTTCCGTGCTACTTACTCCAATCTCCAACAACAGTACCTAGAACCTCGCCCTTCACTAGGGACACTACTGTAGGCCCTACACACCTGACAACTCACGCACGTCTTGCCTTGCTTGGCATGTCTCCTGACGACGTCTTTCTTTGCTTATTGCTTTTATTTACTTGATTTTTTTCTCCTCTCATTCATTATCTACGCCTTTTTTTTATCTCTCCCTCCTGTTATTAACAGTCGTCGTGACTCAGATCCGAGGTCACATAGCGGGCTCACCTCCCCCGTCCCCACTACGGTTCGTGCTTTCATTTTTATCGCGAGAAAAGGCCACACCTTTTTTCCCTCGTCGGCTCCCCTACTGGAACTGGAAACAGTTTTTTTGCCGTCATCAGCCATGAATTTCGTCATGCACATTGTTGTCAGGTTCATTAATATTGTTACTGTAGATGGCGCCATGTTGAATGTATTGCATGGAGTATTGTGCGTGCACTCTTTGAGGCATGCCGTTAAAATATACCAGTATCCGAGAGTAAGTGAGCATTGTGGGCTTTAAGTTAATGTGTTGAATTTATTGGAGTGTTGTGCGTTCGCTCTTGGAGGTCCGGGCAATCGCTGAGGAATCTTATTATGGTGTGTGCGTGTTTGTTCTTCAGACCGTTTTCTCTACCCGTCGACACCCTGCACAACCAGTGTCCGTGCCGATTCTTCAACCTCACCAGAGAGATACCTGTACAAGGTTTGTGGTCACAAAACTACGCCACAGAGATTATGCAGTAAGCAGAGTACACAATGCAATGGCGTGCATGTTCATCATGCTGGGTACGACAGGCACGACATACACATTCTATAAAATATAGAAAAAAAGGAACAGAACGAAAGAGAAAAAGGAAAAAGAAGAGAAAAATCTGTCGTGCCCTCCCTCAGGAGATGGATGTGGCAGACCTTAAACAAAACGAGCTAAAGAAACAAATATAATGGGAATTTGTTGGAGTGTGAGCTTTTGCCGGCTCAGGCACAACAACGTGATGTATGGTAGATTCTTAATATTTAACGTTTTTTTTTTTTTTTTTTAGCGCTGTCTTCGTGAAAGCTCGTTGGGTTCTTCCAATTCAAGTTTCTTCGCGGTGTTGCGCGATTTCTCGCGGTTTTTCAAACGTACCAGGTAGTAATAGATTACTTTCCGTCTTAATATTTTTCATGCTGCACATTGTCGGATGTCAAGCAAAATAATGGTAAAAGTTATTGTTGTACGTCGCCGTCAGCTATCAGTAACATCGCTGTCAAGGTCTTGGACTCGCATCAACGGTGCGAGTCAGCCGCAGAACCTTGTATTAAATGGTAGTACCAGTACTAACCATTTTACTCATTGTAAGGATAAACCAGAAACTTGCGTACTGATTCAGTACGTAGCCGAAAAGTACCAGGTACCAGGGCTTTTTATGAGTCCATACGTATGCCCGTAAAAATTGGTACTACTGGTGTGTATAGTGTGCAGGAGGTACTTCTGATACCACACGTTATGGGTGTGAGCTTTGGGTTTGCTCATCATCTCACCAAGAGCGGGTCGTAGCTGCGTGTGCTGTTGGATAAGGATCCACATGACCCAGAGATATTTTGGTAGACGGCGTCACATCCACCCAGGACCAGGACCTCGGCTGCGGCGCGCAGACGAAGGGCGCAGAAAAATGACAAGCGGCGATGTTGCGAGCACAACAACAACAAAAAAAGATTCAAGATTATTTTTATTGCTGCCAAAAAATATTATTTTCTGCTTGTTGATGCGCAGTTGAAGCAGGTTGTTGGTCCACAGCTGCGTGGAACTCTCCCCGTGCGCGACAAGCTATCGTACTCGTAGCCACCTCATGTTGGACGAGTAGTCGCACACACACTGCTGTTCATGCGAGTATAGACCATTATAGCGTTGTACGCCTGTTGAGCAACTTACTACTATAATATATTATCTTGGCAGCAGGCTGATGATGCTCTTGGCGGTCATTCATGTCTAATATGCTGCGGCACTTGTACTTCGTGCGACAGATGTACCTGGTACCAGGTATGCACTAGCTATGTACGACACGCAATACTTGGTACACAACATGAGAACAAAGGAACCAACTGGTACCAGGCAACCTGGTTTTGTGTCAAAATATTTGTACCAAGTAGCTACCAGGTTAGTGATCACAGGAGATCGATGAAGACGGCACGGACACTGGGGTGTGACGGAATGGACGTCGATGGGCAGAAAGAAGAACAGACACACACCTCCTGTGTCGTTCTGGAAAACTCAGTCTTCATCATACAGGGTGGGTAGGTCGTTGCTACGCATAATACCCAATAGCTTCACGTACGTGGTACCTGATACGTATCATACGTTACACAGCAGTCATTTTACTTTTACAGGCGAACGTCGATCTTGGAAATGTGTGTGCATGCTGTGTGCGCTGCACTGCACTGATGCTCACTTTGTTCCAGATCCGGAATGACATTGCTGTCCATGGTGAGGCAAAGGGAGTCGCTTGCTTGCGTAGGGAGTTGCTGTACATTCTGGGACCACTCCCAGCTGTACCGGTCCGTGCAGAAGAAGAACTAAAGTGCATGGGGTATACCCAGCCAACACCCAAACGACCGAACAAACGAACAAACGAACGAACGAACGGCAGCGCGAAACAGGACGGCTGGTGATCAGAGGAGAGACAAGTCGAAGTTGGCAGAATCGAAAACGTTTTAATTTGAACCAAACAGCCGAGTGCTGCTTGCTGCTGCTGTTCGTTGTTGAGTTGCACAACCGAACGTACAGCAGTACGTAACGCTCATGAACGAGGTGGGAAACGTCACCAACAACAGCTAGCTACGAGTACACAACTAAGTAGCCCCTTGGGATGTTGCGCAATCACCTCATTCCCGTCGCTAGCGGATGCGCAGTCGTCCTGCACAGTACCGGTGCTGCAGCCGACGTCCTCTGCGGTTGCAACCCCAATACCAATTTGAAAGAAGCAGCAGCAGTACCACCAGATACACACAGAAAATAAGAGCTGTGCGATGGCGTTGCTACTGTGCCGAGCCATCCCTGCTCTTGCGGGCGTTAGTCCTTGTATATAGCCCAGGCGTTGTGTCCTCTGAACTGAAGTGATTGATGGGTAGGGGGGGGCGCTCCCAGAGTAGTAGTAGTACTGCTGCTGTTGTAGGTCCACCCAAAAAAATTTGCGAAATTGAAAAACACCGCGGAAATCAACATCGCCAGCCAAGCACTTTAAAGAGCAAAAAAATCAAGTAGCGCCTTCAAAAACGCGAATAGTGAATCGATGACTGCGGGGTCCAAAATGTCAACTTCTCTATGCTGATTGGCGCATTATCATAAATAAGATAGTTTCGGCACGCAGGTTAAATAATTGGACATCAAAATTTATTAACACGTAGAACTGCAGCGATCACCGGACTCCAAGAGCCGAAGAGTTTGTTGTCTGCCACAGCTGCAGCAACGATCAGTCACTTGATCGCAAAACTACCGGTTCCAGGTGTAAACAAAAAAACATCTGGTACCAGGTAACAACATAAAATAATTACTAATACGTACAGCAGTAGTCCTTTTTATTCGGGTGGGAAGGAATTCCTAAAAATAGGCGCTTGCCATCACAACAAGTTGTCGTCGTTGTACATCAGTAATTATTATGAGAAAAAAACAATCACATCACACAAAAAAACTACGAACAGCGGCCTCGACGACATATTACAGTCAACCGACTGAAAAGTCGAAAAGGTTATTATATTTATATCCGGATCGCCCCCAAACTAGAAACCAGGATACCATCAATCCTGGTACAAGCAAGCAACCCCAGGATATAGTCCAGGGTCAAGAGGCAAACACATACATACATACATACATGGAGAATTAATAATGTTAATAATAAATAGACTAGACTATAATATAGTAGTGCTTGCTATCCTCCGCTCTACTCACTACCTGGTACCTGGTATTATTCTTCAGGGCTTTTCGCGGGTCATGACCCGACCCGCGGGTCGGGTCACGGGGTGTGTTCAAAATGCCATGGGTCGGGTCGGGTCGGGTCGGGTCAGGAAGTGTTCAAAATCTCACGGGTCGGGTCGGGTCGGGTCGGGTCAAGAAGTTTTCAAATCTCACGGGTCGGGTCAGGTCATGACCCGCGAGAAACGGGTCACTCGCGGGTCGGGCCAGCGTGACCCGCGAGTTCTTTTCTGCTAACCCGCGGGTCGGACCCGCGCATCCGGCCCGCGGATCCGACACTCAAAACTTTTCCCCTCTCTTACCCAAAAGCTTTTCTCGTACAAATAAATACTCAATAATAATACTCCTTTGGTATCTTATTCAAACATTAAAACACTGCCAAATCCATATATACGCATGCCCGCATCCATTTATACCCACTACAGCCAGGCCACATATCGCTTGTGGGTACAAGAATGACTATTAAATTGTTTCTGAAGTGTCGACCCACGGGCCGGATCCGCAGGTCGAACCTGCGGGTCAAGATAAATAGTCTCGCGGGTCAAGGTAACCCGACCCGCATGAAACCCGTGTCTCACGGGTCAATCGGAAGGTGTCGGGTCGGGTCGGGTCGGGTCAGGAGGTTTTGAAATCTCGCGGGTCGGGTCGGGTCGGGTTGGGTCGGCTCAGGATATTTTCAAATCTCACGGGTCGCGTCGGGTCGGGTCAATAACTTTTTTAATCTCGCGGGTCGGGTCGGGTTGAGTCAAGAGACTTTCAAAATCTCGCTGGTCGGGTCGGGTCAGCTGGCCCGACCCGACCTGACCCGACCCGACCCGACCCGTGAGATTTGACCTGGCCCGCGAAAAGCCCTGGTATTTTTCTGGTACCTGGTATCTGATACTAGGTATTATTACTCGCGTACCGAGTACGTACACGTATTATTATTCTGGATATATTATTATGCATGAAAAAAAAACGGAGCAGCTGTGACGACCACACCCTCGACCGCCCACGAAAATTGCGGTGTGTTATGATCATGCAGACGGGACACTTTGTATCCCTGGACAAGTTTGCCTATTAAGGCGGTAGTAGTTGTGGTGCTCACGTGTTTTGGTTGCTTAGAGATAAAAGAAGAGCAGCAGCTTTATTCCTTTCGTGCACGCGGAGACTAAGACCCAGCTCGTGCCCCTCTGGAAAACCCATGGTTTTCCGGCTAAGGACCACTGCTGACGAACGAAAAAATCACGATTCATGACGCCAATTTTTCTAGTTTTTTTTCCTTACAAAAAACAAAATCACGATTCGTGACATTTGTGGTGTCTCAAAATACGCCTGATCAAGGCACTACGCAACCCACGCGCACCAACGATATCCGAAGGTCGGTATAGGGGCATGGCAGACTCTGCTTCGTGCGCCGCTTGTGCACAACGGGCGGCTACCCAAAGACACCGCTGGCCGCGGGCTAACGAGGAGGTTGTGCCCTCGAAATTTTGAAGAGGAGGAGCCACATGGAAGACAAACGTGAAAATGACCCGAGGATGTCACAGGCCAGGCCGGGCAGACGCCCTGCGAGATGGAACCTCGCGAACCGGGCTTGGCCGATGGTCGCTGAAATTGGAATCTCGCAGGCTGGGTCAGGCTTCGGCCCGTGATTCGAATATATTACTGACTGGGCCAGGCGCGGACGGCCCAGCCTGGCCAGGCCGTGCCCCCCCACTCGCGAGGGTTGGCTCCACCCCCAAAAATCGTTGGGTTTAAAATATCGGAATTTTTACTATTCGAAATATCTTTGGTCTTTTTCGTTAGAACTGAAATGTCACGGATCGTGATCTGTTGGCATGCCAAAAAGTCACGAATTGTGATTTTTTTTCGGTTCGTTAGGAACGGCCCGAAGATACGCCTTCCAAGTATTACAGATACGATCCTAGTGCCTGAACCCAGGTAATTACCGGGCTTTCAACCTCATTCAAGGAGGTATCATAACACTAGCCTACTCTGATGAGCCGTATATGCAGAATTATGGGAAATTCATGGAAACCCCGATTCCACGAACTAGAACATGAGTCAAAGATGCGGCTCCTCAAAACCCACTCCCACACCTCTGAACGGCAAGGCAACGAAGCCGGCAAGTTACGTAAAGCAAATGAAAGGAAGACCTAGCCTTCAGCAACAGGAAGAAATCGTCCTTGAAAGCCATCGCCATGCCACCCGCACGGGGGGGGGAGGCGAGGAAGATGCATGGAAAAGTGAAACGTGAATACCAAAAACGAGAAGAAAAATAACACGGAAGACGGCGAGAACCACCTAAACCCAGCCCACAACTCTGAAAACGAGTCCTAGGTCACAAATGAGTGGCCCGATTACCTAGACCAGCCCCGACACTGAGCGGGGGGGGGGTAGGTATGCCAAGATACGCTAAAACCATCCCCAACCCAGCCCAAAAAAGAGAAAACAAACCAGAAAACACACTGAGCAGAAAAAGAAACCACCTCCCATAGTCCACGAAAGCAACAATATATATATATATCGAGCGCAGCCGAGAAGCGAAAGTCAGCCATCCACGGCGGTGCCTCGAGATTCATCTACGTTACGCTGGACCCCCCGTGCAAACGTGCTAGCCAAGTGAATTTGCAGACATCTAGAACCTCGTGCAGCTCTCGTCGAAGTCGTGTAGCGCGCTGGAGAAAGAGGAAGCTTGATCGGTCCCGGGTTGTCCAAAAATCGAAACAAATATACTCCATCCGTTGACGTACTTGCGCTTATTTTTCCGACCACCACAGACCGTCGTCGCCCTTGTACCAAAAGTGGGCACCGTTGGGAAGCACAGTGTTGCGGTATCGGCGAAGCCAATCGGCGTGCGATACGCTGCCGTAGCCGGGTGCCAGAAACCGCTCGCCGATACTTCGAGAAAGCTCCCGTTGTGCCGCGCCGATGCGCATTCGGCGGTACAGGCGGTTGGTTTCGCGGTGTTGGTTCGGAGTGCCGGCCCAGTAGCGCAAAATTTCGTGGCGAGGGAGCGGAAGGTCCATTTCCCGTTCCCAGGACGGACGGGATAGTCCTGTCCAGTGCGTCTCGTACATTACCGCGATGACGCCACCTCGACCTCTAACCGATTGATGTGCAGTAATCTTTTCACACCTCGGATAACGTAACACTGGGATAACACTTATCTACGTTATGGGGCCTAACAGAGGAACGTGGTAACGTACTAACATAGTGTTAGCACTGGAGAAGCGATCATGGTAACGTGGTAACACAGTGTTAACTGGAAACCCACGAACGGGCACGCGCCTTGACGTTATGTTGCTTCTCGGTCTCGTCCAGCTCTGGCACGGTAACATTATGTTATGCCGTGATCAGTTCTTGAACTAACACTGTAACACAGTGTTAGGCTTTGACCAAACAGATACGCTATCACTCTTAACATGCCCAGATCGATATCCGCATATTTACTAACACGACAACATAATGTTATTGTCGGCGCAGCGTTAGAGGTAACGAACTGACATAGTGTTACCCTTAGGAGGAGTGCTATACATAACACCCAAACATAACGTTCCCAAGTTCGCCAGCGCTACTAACACAGAACATTGTGTTACAGATAACACACTAACGTGACATAACGCAAAGGCCAGCACTACTAACACTACGTTATCTGGACCCCCCATCTGATTGCCTTAGGCTCGGATAACGTAACACTTAACGTACGTTAGATACGTTACAGTCTTAGCCGGCCCATACGGAACATTATGCTAGGATGTTAGCCTAAATGCGGCAGTCTCTGCAGCATTATGTTACGGTGTTACCGTCAGTAAATATCTGATGGTAACATTCCGTTACGGTGTTACCATGAAAATCAATCCGGGTCTAACTTTATGTTACTGAGATACCGTCGGGGCCGAAGTCGTTCTAACGTAATGTTATTACGTTGCCCTTTGGATCTTCCCGAGATCTAACATGTGTTACCTGTGTTAGTGGTAAAGCGGGCGTTTGGGAGTAGTAACATAACGCAGCCGTGTTATCCAATTTCGCCGACATCCCAGTAGGGGATACCTACAAAAATATCCCCCGGGGGGAAGGATAGCAGCATCTCCGGTAAAAAAAACGCCTCCATATTATAAATCCCCAAAACAGGGGATATTTAGGAGAGATCCCCGCAAAAAAAAACACGCATTTTTTAGTGGAAACCCCGCCAGTACGTTATCCATCTATAACGTAATCTGCACATTCGCACGTACGAGTTAACACGGCAGTAACATATCGCTGATGTTAGATTGGGGTTGTACGTTATCTGCTAAATTTAGTCACTACATACATTGCATACGAGTTAACACAATAACATAATGCAATTAATAGTGTTTTATCGATCATGTACGTTGTCCGTTTGACGTATGTTATGTTATGGTAGCTAGACTTCCGTAATACCCTCACATAACGCCACTCGATACGGACTGCTGCTGCGGCTGATACGGTAACATAATGTTAACCTTGCATTGACCATATACGTCATCCCTCTAATATGTGTTAACGATAGCCCCTAGGAATTTCACTAATATACTAACATAGTGTTATGTACGCGTTTATTTGACCGTGTACGTTATCCGTCGAAAGGGTGTTACGGTAGCAAGTAAGAATCCCGCTCACACACTAACATAACGTTACTCGCTACGGGCTGATGTCGCTAGCACGGTAACATAATGTTAACGTTTAATCGACCATGTACGTTATCCCTTCAACGTGTGTTACGATAACCGCCAGGAATTCCGCTAACACGCTAACATAGTGTTACTCGCTATGGGTTGCATACCCCAACACCGTAACACATATACTGCGGTCAGTACGGGATCAAGGTAACACTCTAACATAATGTTACGCGATCGCCCGCCAATATCTTAACATACTAACACTATGTTATCACATATCCAGAAAGTAGTTAACGTTGTAACGGAATGTTACTTTTTTTTCGCTGACGCCTAACATTAACATAAAACGTTAAGTGTCACGTTATTCGAGGTGCTAATCTTTTCCACTTCGAGTCGTTGAAGAGGGGTCGAAACGTCGTCCTCGGTGACGTGGTACGGGGGGGATTTCTTGGAGTAGTTGTTGAGCACGTATTGCGTCAACCCCGCCGGAAAATATTTCGGCATGTCGCCACGGTCGTAGGGGTTGGCACAGGGCTTGCAGCGTTGAACTGATACGCGCCGGCGAGCCTCAGCGCCGGGCATATCGGAAGGAAGATCCAAATACAGAAGCTTTGCTCCGAGAGGAGATCCGTCTGGGGTGTCCGCTGAGGAGCAGGGGCCAACTGCGAGGACTTTGTAAGGGCCCGTCCAGTTGAGTGAGAGTTTGGCCTTCAGGACCTTGGCGTCCGTGTCGGGTCTCGCGCCCTGGTGGATGGTGGCCGCCGTATTGTACTCCCACGCCCATCCGCCAACCTCAAATTTTGGGGACTGGACGCAGACCGTCGGCGAGGGCGGCGTTGCGGCGGTTCACGCGAGAAACAGTGAGGTCGTGGTTTTCGCGAACGATATCGTACGCGCGCTGCTGGTGGTCCGTCGCCAAGTCGCAGTAGGCAAGGTGATGGTGGACCAAGCTCTGGTGGCCGGCGACCTCAGCATGCTCGAAAATCGTGAGAGGGAGGCGTGGCAACCGACCCATATGGACCTCGTTGGGAGCCAAACCCGTGGCGGCGCTGACGGAATTGTTGTACGCAATTCGACGTGAGGGAGCTGTCCATCCCAGTTGTTTTGGAGCTCGTTGACAACCATTGCCAGCATCTGGGCCATCGTGTGGCTTACACGTTCCACCCCACCGTTGCCGTTTGGGTGGTAGGAGCTGGTGGCAATTTTTCGAACCCGAGAAGCCGATATACGGCGTGCGAAAGCAGAACTGGAGGCCGTTGTCCGAGAGGATGCTGCGCGGGCACCCCCAGAGGGGGACATACAGGTTGATGAGAATATCAGCCGTGCCCTCAGCGGTGAACTCTGCCGCTGTGACGGCGTACATGTCGGCTCGGTGGCTGAAACGATCAGTGAAAAGCAAGATGTAGGTACTACCTCGAGGCGTCACCGGAAGAGGGCGGAAATAGTCCATGCTGACGGCGATGCCGGGCCCTTCTGGCAAGGGCAACGTGATGGTGGGCCACCGGACCGTCTGCCGCGACGTTTTCCGTGCTTGGCCCTTTAAGCAGTTGCGTAACCACCACCGGGTGCAGATGCTCATACCGATCCACCAGTATAAACGTTCGAGCATACGTAGGGTGCGCTTCCTAGGTGGCAGGGCGCCGTGGAATGGCAAGTCTGCATGACCCGGGGGCGCATGAGCAGCGGAACATAAATGCGAATAGGCTCGTCGTTCTATAAACAGGCCGTACGACCCACCGGGCGTTGCGTATTCGACGCAGGAGGGCGGGACGGCTGTCGGACAAGTAGAACGATGCCCGCGTCGGTGGTGTGCAAGCGGCCTTTGTTAGCCAGCTCTTGAACCTCCGAAAAGGGAGGGCGCTGGTGGGAAGGGAAACACGACAAAAAGTCGACCGGCAGTACTTCCGGCCGGTCTAGGGCTATGTAGCGCATGGCGGCGTTCTTGTTGTTCCCGAGCCCAGTCGGCGTGCGAATAGCGCGATGCGGAATCACCAACTGAAATTCGGCAGCTGCGCCGAGAGCGTCCAAATCGGTCGTGGTGACGGGCGGTGCGTCAGTCGGCAGCGGAAGCCGTGAAAGAGGAGTCCCCACGGGCTCGGCGCGTTCGCGGTCTGACGGAGTGGGTACCATCGGGATCGGCGAAAGGCAGGAGCCGGGGTCATAACGGCGGGCGCGGGCGGCGGCGGCCGTGGTGCTCGCGGCGGAGTGATAGCACGCCGGGCGGGTGGTCTAGGAGCCCCGCCGGGCCCGAAGCCATAATCAACAGGAGGCGGCGCGATACCAGCGGCAACGGCTGTTCGTCGGCGCGTCCGAGTGGAGATGCGGCCTGAAGGCGCCGGGTTGCCTGACGCCAAAGGGGGAGACCCGGCAGGATCAGTGATCACGGCAGAATCTTCTCCCTGTAGAGTGCTCGTTGGGAGAGGAGCGCGCTGGACGACAATCGTTGCTGCAGCGGGGGCTTCTGCAGAGCCCTGGTCGCCCCCGGAGGGTACGACAAAAACCGAAGCGAAAGCGGAGTTGGCGGTGGGGGAAAAAGCCCTCACGCCAGGACGGTGATCGACGGTAGCGACGGAAGCAGATACACGAGCGACGAATCTCCCCGAAGGAGCAGAGAGGTCGTCAATCCTCGTACGTGGCGTGTATGCGCGAAAATCGCGAAAATCCGAAGAGGTGAAAGGCAGCCCACCCAAGACGGCACTTTCACTGCGGGGCACGAGCCCACCCAAACCGACACCAGGGGTCGACGAAGAGCGAGTGCGAAGCCCGCAGGCTCGGATGAGAAGGATATCACCGTCGTCGACGGCGTTGAGGCAGCTAGACCCACTGCGGTCGTGTTCTGTGGCGGGCTCCGGCAAACGGGAGATCAGCATTTCCGTTGGCGCTTCCCTTGCGGTACTCGAGGGCGTAGTCGAACGCGGTGAGGTACTCGAGCCACCGCTGGACTCGCGCGTTGTGGTCCCCGACTTTGCCGATGCTCTCAAGTGTTTTGTGGTCCGAAAATATTCGAAACTTCGTGCCCCACAAGTAACCTCGGAGTCGTTTGATGGCCCAGACAATGCTGCCAGCTTCCAGGTCCAACGGTGTCCAGGGCCTCTCGGAATCGAGGGAAGCGCGGCTGATATAAGCAATGGGCCGTACCGAGCCGTACGGTTGTTCTTGTTCGAGCGCGGCATCAAAACCGTCGATGCAGGTGACGCAGTACACGTGGAAGGGGCCGGAAGCCATCGGCTACGGCGTCCCAGTCAGGGAAGACCTAAATCGGTGGCGCAGCGAGCTCGGTGAGGATCTGGCGGACGATAACTTCCATAGACGGCGTGAAGACGTACTTGACCCCCTCCCGGAGAAGGGCGGTGAGAGGACGTATCCGTTTAGACAGGTCGGGCAGGAATTTGCGATAATATCCTACGCCGCCCATCAGGGCGCGGACCTGCTTGAGGTTCTTGGGCAAGGGCATTTTCATCAAAGCCGAAAATTTTTCCGCATCAGGGGTTATACCCGCGGGCGAAATGGAGTGGCCCAGAAAATTGGCGTCCGTGGCGCCGAAGCGAGCCTTCGAGGGGGAGAGCTTGAGGTTGTGTTTGCGCAAGCGTTCGAAGAAGACTCGTATCGTGCTGACGTGGGCCGTCGGGTCAGAGTCGAAAACGATCACATCATCAAGGTAGGCCGCCACTTGTGCCAGGCCTTTAATGACTTCGTTAATCACTTTGACGAACCAGCCGGGCGAAGCACTGCTGCCTTGGGGCATGACGAGCCACTCGTGAAGGTCCGTGGGAGTGCAAAACGCCGTGAGAGGGACGGTGCCCTTGTCCGCGGTAATCTGGTGGAACGAGGAGACAAAACCAATCGAAGAGGGAAACACCCGTCCCTTCCCCAGGGAGTCGAGGACTTGGTCCACGCGAGGAATAGGCTACTGGCTGAGGTTGCTGATCTGGTTGAGTTTTTTGTAGTTCACGGAGATCCGAACGCCTCCAGACTTCTTCGGGATGACCACCAGCGGGCTCGAGTACGGGGAAGTCGAGTGCAGGATCAGACCTGCCGCTAGCTACTGATCCAAGGTGGCCTCCACTTCCTTGGCCAGGATGGGGTTGATGCGGTGCGGCCTGGACGTGACAGGAGCGCTTCCTTCCGGGACCGAGATCACGAAAGGCATCAACGAGCAGGAACCAAAATCAGACTCGGACTTCGAGAAAACGTTGCAGAGAACGTCCCCCAGCTGTTCGATGACCCCAGGGGTCCAGCCCGTGCCGTGGAGGTCAAAAGCCACCTCCCGCAGATGTGACGGCAAGCGTGCCCAGACGCGCAGGCACGAAGCGCGCTGTTCTGAGGTCAAACACTCAAGCAGTGCAGACGAAGGCGAGGCTGGAGCTGCGAGGGGGGGAGCAGTAACTGCTGAGACCGGACACACCTCAGCTAGTCCGGAGGGAGGGCTGGGGGCTCGGTTGTCCTGCTGCAAAAACGTCCAGCGGGACGCTCAGCAGTGGGGCGTGGGCGACGCCGAGGATATCCCCCGGCTCGAGAGCCACCACTCCAACGAGGGGAAGAACCTGTCGTCCGGAGGAGACGAAGTGCTCCTCGACCGAGGGTGGGTCGAGCTGGGGCATCATGTCGACCAAGTAGTGTCCAGTGAGGGCCGGGGAGCCATCGCTTCGAACCAAGTTAACAGCAAGCAGTTGAGGATCGTCGGACAGGGTGACACCTGCCGCGCCCTCGCAGTGTGGATGGAAGCCTCCACCCGAAGCGGCGGGGTCGATGGTGTGCACGGACATGCACATCGGGGTGTGGTGAACTAACTCCAGCTCGCCAAAAACGCGTTGATCAGACGGCAGAGGTGGCAGAGAGCGGTAGGAGCGGCTATTAAAACGCATCCAGCGGTCACGTCCCAATAGTACTGCATGCTGCATCACTGAGGGGGGAACCACGCAGGCCCAAACTGCGAGGGAGCAAGTATGCTCATTTTCTCGAAAAAATTGGACGCTCAGGTGCACACTCGTCGAAGTCTTCAGAGAGGCCGATTCGCCAAAACCCCCGCAAAAACGAGGTGCGCCTTTCTGCTCGCACGCGATGGATGCCGCACCAACCGAACGCATGCGGTCCAAAACATCTCGTCGAATAAAAGTCTGTGGGGAGCCAGTGTCAAGAAGTGCCCCGCGATCAAAAGGTGCAAGAACGCCAGCTCCGCTGTGAATCGCGATTTTGCTTGTGAAAGAGGCGTCGTCGAGGGTAATGGTGCCTCCGACGAGGCAGGGGCCGTGTTCTGGCAGCGCGAGGGGGGAGTCGCCACTAGGGGCGACAGCCAAAACCTCGGCGCTATGATCAGTGGGCGCGTCAGAAAAATAGGCCGAACACTCCAAGGGAGGACCTGGGCAAGCGCGGGCCACGGCCAAACGGCGGGGCGGCGCTGGAGAAATCTCATGGATTCTGTCAGTCATGGTCGGAGTGCAAAATTGAGAGGAGGCGGGGGTGTACCAACCCGGCCTCACTTGAGCGGAGGGTATCGCGGACGGCGGAAAGAGCTTTCCCGAGCAATTTTTTCCCTCGCCACCGAGAGGGGCCTTGAGCCTCGGGGTCGTCTGCCCGGAGACCGATGCCCCACACGGGGTCAAAAGGGCTGGCTTCAGCCAAAATTTTGGTGCCAGTGCTCAGGTGCTGCTTCATGGCCGGGTTCTGCGAGAATTTGGCAAAAGTACCTAATAAGACAGTGTCTTCCCGAACACGGTCCCAGATAACGAAGTCGAAGTTATGCACGCCTCGACCGAGGCGTTTGTGCTCGCGTGGGTCTGGCGAGGCCATGATGCGCTCCGCTGTTTCGTGGTCCTGAAAAAGGCGAGTCTTTTCAGCCATCATATACTGCTCCGCGCAGAAATATGACACATCGTCGATGACAAAAGACGAGGGGGACCACTGCGAAAAATTGGAGGGGGGCTGCCAGAACAGTACCACCCGCTCCGTTGAATACTCGAGAGTAGGGTCAAAGACCGACGGTGCCGAGTCGTCGGTGACCGAAGTTGCTGTGTGTGTGTGGGGGGGGAGTGTGCTTCTCTGAGAACAATGAGCCCCTGGTGCACGAGACGTGTCTGGTTCCACGTATACTGGCTCTGTGTCACCATTGCTCGTAGGCAAAAAATCGCCGGAAGGTTCTCTTACTGCGCCCGGTGATCTCAGTCCTGGACCAAAGAGGGCAGGGGGCTCTGAGCCCATTCTGCTTGACGAGAGCTGTGAATTTAACGAGTGTGCTGTCCGGTTGATCTGGCCGGAGGCCGTGAAGTCACCACTGGCTCGACGGACAGTCCCAGGTTTATCCTGTTCCACTAGAGCCGAAGGAGCGCTGCGTACGTGGAGTGGCGTGCGCGAAGACGAAAGAGGGCCTTCAGACCCTGTAGACGTCTTCAAGAACGGTGCTCGGGTGGGGGGCAACAAAAGGTCCACCGAAGAGGGCTTCCGTCCTGTAGACCTGATGGGGAGGGGGGACGAGGTAGCGAATCTTGTCGACTCCTCCTTGATAGGAAAAAGGGCAGAGCGGCCACCGTTATTGCCAGGAAACGCCGAGTCGAGCTTCAACCGAGATCTCGGGGTGTTTGCCTTCCCGCAACTCAAACCGACCGCCACGGCATGTCCGGGAGGTGTAGGAGGGGGACACCCTCGCTGAAAAAAACGCCGCGACGGCGCGACACTCGTCGTGCTGCGCGGTGCGTGGTTTGGGAGAGTGGCGTTTATCGCGCCCGCTCTCGTGCCCAGGTTGAGGGGAGCGGCGTTTGAGGCGCGGGCTGCCGACGTGGAGGAAGGCGTCCGCGGGCTCCCCGGTAAAAGCAGTGGAGCTGAGTCGCTGCGTCGGTCCGAAGTACGGGGTAACGCGCGAGGCGGGAGCGTAGCAGGTCGGCGCTGAGTGCTGAGCGAGCCTGGAACAGGAGCATCTTGTGAAATCAATGTTTTTTTTTTTCTCCCGGCAATGCTGGCGGCGGGGTGGGCAGGAGGATCCGAACCGCCGTCGACCTGTCAGTTACCGGGGCGGAAGGTGCTTGGCTGGCGTCCGTTCGGGTTTCCGCCCGAGTTATGCGAGGCACCGTAGCGAACCCCCCAGGCGGGAGCTGGGGCGGAAGAGGCAGGGGCGGTCGAACCACTACCGTCATGGCCGGAGTGAGACTGCTGGTGTCCTCGTTCCGCGTGTGTGTTGTAGCCATCACCTTGTCTGTGTTGCTGACCCTGGCCGTGATGTTGCCCACGCGAGTGGCCGGGACGACGCCTGTGTTTCTTCTGGTTGTGTTTGTTCAGTCGTGAACTGTTCTCGCGACGGTGTCTGATCATGCGTTCTTGCCAACGACGGAGCGCCTCGCCGTCGTCGCCGAGCGTTCCGAGGTCGGGGTTTAAGATACCACCAAGGTTTAGAAAGGGGTGTCTACACTGTCGGAGAGAGTGTGTGTCTTCGTGACAGTTTAAGCAGTGCCCTCGGTTTTCGCTGAAGGCGGCCGCGCGAGCGGACGATGACCGTAGACCGCTCCAGAGGGGAGGGTCCTCGGTCTGGATGGATATGAAAACGGTGTGAACTTCAGCATAGTGATGTTCTTCAAGGGGCCAGCAGTTGGAAGAGGTGTCAAGCCACGGGTCGAGGCAGTCAGGGATAGATTTGTTGACATTCATCACATGCAGATTATTGCGCGATTCCGTCTGCTCAGGAGGCGACTGGGGAAGCGTCCGACCCTGGCCGTGACCATTATTGGCGGGCCGGGGCCCCAACGAGGTGGGATGACCGCACACCCATCGAAGAAGCAGGCAAATAAAAATATTTTTCGTCGTTGACGGCAGGTGTCATATTATTCGCGGGAATCTCGAAAGCCAACCACATGGCGTCCGAAGTGCCGAACGGCCTCGATACCGTGGCCAAAACTCCCGGGTACAGCGTGGGCATCAAGCTGGGGTACTGCTCGTTCACTGCTATCCGAACCACCTCCAAAACAACCTCCACGCCCGGTCCCGAAACACCCTCAATCCCCGTCGCTGCCGGCACCACCCCTGGCAAAATCGCAAAAGGGGGTCCCGTTAGGCACGCCAAAACTATGCAACTTGGTGTAGCTGGCCCCCGTGTCGGTGCGGTCGAAGTGATTGCTTAGTAACCTCAGGAGAAGCGTGAACGCCTCCGGTCCGGTCGATCCGGCTGCGAGGGCGCGCGACACCTGTCCAAAAAAATATCCATCAATGTAGTGAGAGGGGCGGTCGTGGGATTTTCAGGCGCGATGGCGCGCGCGAAATATTTCTTGAGGGGGTACTCCCAACCGGAGATCTAATCACCAGTAACTAAGGCCTTCATGGCTGCCATCGTTGCACATCATAAGAATATCAGAGGCGTAGGCCTTGACCGAACGAGTGAGTTGTTGCGCGGCATCGGAAGGGTTGATCGAAGAGGGAAAAGGTGGGACAGAAATGTGCGAAATGTCTTTGGGTCCTAGGTGTTTGTACTCCCGTTGAACGTCGGCGGTGTGTTTTTTCGCGGAGGCAGCGGGGGTGGAGTCGATTGCTGATGTTCGGGCGTGAGCGAGGTTAGATGACACGGGCTTGACGAGGTCATCGGACATGGTCAAACGACCAAGAAGCGCGGCGGAAGAAGCGACACCAGTCAGCGAGGGAACCACTTGCCTCTTGCTGGTAGCGCCCGTAACCTCGGGGACGGGGGCTCCTTTGTCGCCGTCCGAGGAGGAACTGGGGGAGAACTGGCTCGAGAAGAGTTTCCCCGTGGGCGGTAGCGGCTGTCACTCGAGCTCTCCTTCCCCTTGCCCCGGTTTCTCCGACGTCCAGCCCCGTTTCGCCGAGACGTGCCACTGCCGTTGTCCACGCCTGAGCCCCGGCGGAACCTGCCGTCCGGACCGACCGAATCCCCTCCAACCCTCGAGCGCCGGCGATCCTGGTCGCCAGCGCGGCAGCGAGAGCAGTCCCGGGCCACAGAGCTGGCGTCAACTCCCGGGTATCCGCTGAAGGAGGCGGGGTAGTGTCCAGCATCCGGTCCCTTGTAGGGGAGGTGGGGTCCCTGGTGGGCGGAGTGTTCCCGCCGCTTGCAGTGGAAGAGATAGGCGACAGGTTTTGGCCAAGAAACGGTGGTGGAAGAAGCGTCGTGCGCCTTCCGGATGCCGACCACCAGCGCCATGGTGCACGCCCGGCGTTGCTGGGCCTCCCAGGAATCGTCCGCCATCATGATCCAAGCGTCGTGGACGGAGAGGTCGTCTGCGGGCAGCTCTCGTCGGGGGCGGCGAGCGGCAGAGACCACCAGTGTCGCCGCCTCAAAGGGGAAGCACGGGTTGGGCTCGGCCGCCATGCAGGCGGCACTCCCCTGCAGGAAGTCCACATCCCCGGTACGCTTGGTCCGGGCGTCGACCGCGATCGCGCCGGGGGGAAGTGGGTCCGAGGGGCCAAGGCCGGGGGCTGAAGTGGGAGCTGGAGTGGCCTTCGTCGTGGTCGCGGCGAGGAGAAGACTCTCAGCTAAGGCCCTTGTCTCGGCGGCCCGACGGGTCTACTAGCGCTGTTTGCCCGGGCAGTCCGCAGAGCCTCACTGGCGCGAGAAATCGAATCCTTGGCACAAGGGGCAGAGCGCGCGGTGTCCTCGGAGGCCGCGGCGGCAGCCTTGGAGGCTCAGGCGGCAGCTGATGCCGCTTTCTCGGCCGACACGCGCGCTTGCGCCCGGCGTCTAGCCGTTGTCGCCGAGGCAGCCCCGAAGGCCTCGGCGGCGGCCAAAGTCCGCTCGGCCGCAACGACGTCGGATTGGTTGTCAGCGGCAACAGGAGTCCGCGCGGCCGCGGCAGCGTCGGCCTGATCGGGCGCCGGGCGTTGTGCCGTGGTCCCCGTGTCGAGGCCCGAAAGGGTGGATCAGTGCTGGAACACAGTTGCCTGGTCTTGCGACGAGAGGGAGGTCCATGCTCCAGGTAGTCGGGGGGGCGGGACTTGGGCACTGTCCGGGTCCTCGGCCACCAGATCTGCGTCCTTCGCGGTAGTCAGCCGCCCGTCCTCTGAGTTAGGGGGCTCGAAGTCCACGGCGTCGTCCAGAGTCGTGGGGCCCGGGAGCTGGGGTGCCCTCTCCGGAGCCGTAACTCTTCAGGCCGCAGGTAGACCTGGCGGTGCTGGGTGACTCCTCCCGAGCTTTTGCTGTCCGTGACATGCTGAGGGGGGGGCGGGCGAAAAACATCGGGGCAGGGGAGGACATCGGGGCAGGGGGGGGAGGGAAAGGTAGGCTCATAACAGCTACAGCAGAGCTGCTGCCGCAGCAACAAGCAGCAGTGCCAGTTGTACTTGTACCTGTGATGCATTACACAACAACAGCAGCGACCTCCAGCTTCCCTTTACAGATCGCAGGGTCCGACAAAAAAGCAACTACTGTACGTATTAATAGGCAGCCACAGCAATAATAATACTACAGCGAGGAGATACTACCGCGCACGCGCGCTGTTGCTTCCTGCTCTGCTGGCGGGCGGCAGGTGTGTGTGGCGTCATAGGCAGCTGGTTGTAGCGCACGCCTTGCACCGTTCATGTGATGTTTGTTGTCTGTGACTTCTGTGGTTTAGGCACATCACATACGTACGCGTATTAAAAAAAAACTGAAAAAAAGTTGAAAAAACCTGATCGCTGCGAGGATCGAACTCGCGCCTTCAAGTCCAAAAACGGGCATCGTGATCATTTTACCAGGCAGGGCTATTCGCGGGTCAGGGGGTGTTCAAAAAGTGACGGATCGGGTCGGGTCGGGTCAGGAAGTGTTGAAAATCTCATGGGTCGAGTCAGGTCGGTTCACGAGGTTTTCAATACATCTCGCGGGTCCGGTCTAGTCGGGTCAATAGTTTTTCATATCTCAGAATTTTATAAAATCTCATGGGTCTGTGAAGATAGACCAGAGATATATGATACGCTGGTAAGAGACACAGGGATGTCGAAGCTGGGTAGGGCACGCTGCTTATAGTTCACAATCTTCTTATTATTGCTCCACAAGTGAGTTGAGAGGTAGAGAGAGAGCTCGGGTGCGCGAGGGTGTGGGCTTCGTCGAGAACACATTGCCAACTCAGCCCACAGACGTCGATCAAAAACTACCCGGTATGCAGGTACGAGCATTCCCCCATGAAGAAGACTCCCAAAGTGCTACGTGTAGCCATATAAGATTCGCATACGTACCGGTATATTGCCAAAACGCTACGTATAGCCATAGTATTAAGATTCGTATACGGTTATGTACGTTCCTATACGGTGGATATGCTACTCCATCACATCAGCCCACCCTGAATAGTCGTAGACCTAGATCACGCGATGATACAAGGATGATGACCATACATCCCAAAATCGGGAAGAGAGATCGAAAATGCAGCTACTCAACAAAGAAATGAGGTGATAGATCTACCCCACACTTCGTAGCGAGGCTTCGACGCCTCACCCAAGAATTAAGCGACTATCCGGAAGGGAAAAAAAAAACGCAAGAAACTAGACAAGGCGTAAGGGCTCCAAGAAAAACAAAAGCGAAAGACGATACGTTAGCGGGAGGTGCGCCGCACAGCTTGAAAGAGAAATAAAACAGGGTCTACAACGTGGAGTCTCGAGGCTGATGACGAGAACGTGACGCCAATGGGCCGAGACGTGGGACCCGGTACGCCCAGCTCGTAAACACACTAGCACAAGAAGGCGGCGGGGTCTTTCTCCAAAAAGACATGCTCTGAGAAAGACGAGGGCATCAGGGAATGCCTCATATGCTGCAAAGCAAGCAGAACAATATAGGTCGTAGCAAGGCTAATCGCGGCAAAAAAAGGTACGCCCAGAAATGGGGGCAAAAAGGAACGACTGGAAAACTGCAACAGAAGCAGGGAACCCGAAGCAAGTCTTGCACGCTAAAAACGAGGTCGGGTCGGGTGAGGTCAATTTTTTTTCAAATTTCACGGGTCGGGTCAAGTCTGGTCAAGAGGTGATGAAGAGCTCACGGGTTGAGTCAGGTCGTGACCCGCGAGAAATGGGTCACTCGCGGGTCGGGTCAGCATGACCCGAGAGTCGTTTTTTTTTTTTGCTGACCCGCGGGTCGGACCCGTGCATCCGGCTTACGAATCCGACACTTGAAACACTTTCAGCTCTCTTACCCAAAGGCTTCTCTCGTGCAAATCGTCAATTATGCTCATTGGTACCATATTAAACATTAAAAACACCGCCACATCCATATACGCACGCCCGCATCCATCCATACCCACTGCAGCCAGGCCATATATCACCATGGGGCACAATAAAATAGTATTCAGTAGTTTTCGAAGTGTCGACACGGGCTGGACCCGCGGGTCGAGAAATGGTCTCGCGGGTCAAGGTCACCCGACCCGCGACATGACCCCGGGTCAATCGGAAGTTGGCGGGTCGCGTCGAGTCAGGTCAACAGGTTTTGAAGCCTCGTGGGTCGGGTCGGGTCGGGTCAGGAAATTTTCAAATCTCACGGGTCGGGTTGGATCGGATCAAGTTTTTAATTCTCGCGGGTCGGGTCGGGTCGGGTCGAGTCAAGAGGCTTTGAAAATCTCGCGGGTCGGGTCGGGTAAAGTCAACACACCTAAAAAAATTCGCGGTTCGGGTCGGGTCAGCTGACCCGATCCAAACCGACTCGATCCGTGAGGCCTGACCCGACCCGACCCGACCCGACCCGTGAGGTTTGACCTGACCCGCGAAAATCCCTGTTTTTAACCATATTACCAAAGCTTATTATTATTATTGTTATTATTATTATTATCATTATTATTATCATTATTATTATTATTGTTGTTATTATTATTATTATTATTATTATTATTATTATTATTATTATTATTATTTATTATATTATTATTATTATTATTATTATTATTATTATTATTATTATTATTATTATTATTACTGTTGTCGTTGTTGTTGTTGTTGTTGTTGTTGTTGTTGTTGTTGTTGTTGCTATTGTTGTTGTTGTTGTTGTTGTTGTTGGTGTTGTTGTTATTATTATTCGCGACACGCAAGACACACCGCGCACGCGTGAACAGCAGCACAGCAGAAAAGAGAGATGTGGTGACTACCGATGACGGACCGCAGCGTCCGATAAAGCAACTAGCCAAAGCAGTACACCACGGACCTGCGATACGCGCATACTGTGGCCCGCTGCTGTTTGTGCTGCTAGGCGGGGTTGTAACGTTGTTTGTGTTCTTTGCATGTTGTCAGATGACTATATTTTGGGGGGGTGCTTCGAGCAAGATGCACAAAACTTCGGATATATAGGAACAGTTGATATATTCATAATTTATTGTTATGATACTGCTTTGTATGAGGTTGAAAGCCCGGTAACTACCTGGGTTCAGTCACTGGGAACGTATTTGTAGTACTTGGAAGGCGTATCTTAGATGGAAAACCAGGGGTTTTCCAGAGGCGCACGAGCTTGGTCTCAGTGTCCGCGTGCACGAAAGGAATAAAAATGCCCTTCTTCTATAGCTAAGCAAAACAACACATGTGAGTACATTGTTTATCGACTTAAAAGGCAGACCTGTCCAGGGATACAAAGTGTCCCGCAAGCTTGATCATAACACGTGGCGGCTTAGGACTTTCCGCTTTTTTGTCGGTTTGCGTTGTTTGTCACTGTTTTTTTTTTGTTTGCTTTCCTATTGTTGTTGAGTAAGTTTGTTCCGGCCACTGCACGATGGAGACTGAAGAGGTGGAAGGGTCTGCTTCCCCTCACGGTGGCCGAGCCACTGAGGCGCAGGGCCCTTCAGTGCCCCACCGCCCAAGGCCCGTCGATGTGGATCGAGGGCCTTGTACAACAGACCAACAAGTAGAGCACGAGCCTAGGCAGGAGCCCCATCAGAACGACGTGGATCGAGCGCCTTGTACAACAAACCATGAGGAGAAAGAGCTTCGACCGGAGCCCCCTGACGGGGCCCGAGCAGCCTCCGCCAGACGGACCTCATCCAAGACCCCTTCTGTGCCTCGCTCGGCTGAATGAGCTCTGGCCGCCCAAGACAACTGGACGCCCCCGCTCGCCCCCGCTCCTTAGAGCGCGTGACGCGCGCCACCAGCCAGGCCTTGGGTCTTGCAGCATTGTCTCTCCACTCGTGCCTTCTGCTGTCCAAGCCACCTGGAAGACCCCACTCCGCTGAGCGCGTGCTCAGCCAGCCCGTGGATGCTGTCGGTGGGCGGTCAGGAGAAGCCGAACCGCCGTCGACCTGTCAGTTACCGGCGCGGAAGGTGCCTGGCTGGCGTCCATTCGGGTTTCCGCCCGAGGTATGCGAGGCACCGTAGCGAACCCCCGAGACGGGAGCCTGGGCGGAAGAGGTAGGGGCGGTCGAACCACCATGATGGCCGGAGTGAGACTGCTGCTGTCCTCGTGCCGCGTGTGTGTTGTAGCCATCACCTTGTCTGTGTTGCTGACCCTGGCCGTGATGTTGCCCACGCGAGTGGCCGGGACGACGCCTGTGTTTCTTCTGGTTGTATTTGTTCGGTCGTGAATAGTTCTCGCGACGGTGTCTGATCATGCGTTCTTGCCAACGACGGAGCGCCTCGCCGTCGTCGCCGAACGTTCCGAGGTTGGGGTTGAAGTTATCACTAAGGTTTAGAAAGGGGTGTCTACACTGTCGAAGAGAGTGTGTGTCTTCGTGACAGTTTAAACAGCGCCCTCGGTTTTCGCTGAGGGCAGCTGCGCGAGCGGACGATGACCGTAGGCCGCTCCAGAGGGGAGGGTCCTCGGTCTGGATGGAAATGCAAACGGCGTGAACTTCGGCATAGTGGTGTTCTTCAAGGGGCCAGCAGTTGGAAGAGGTGTCAAGCCACGGGTCGAGGCAGTCAGGGATGGATTTGTGGACATTCATCACAAGCGGATTATTGCGCGATCCCGTCTGCCAAGAAGGCGACTGGGGAAACGTCCGGCCCTGGCTGCGATCAATATTGGCGGGCCGGGGCCCCGACGGAGCGGATGACCGCGCACCCGTCGAAGAAGCAGGCAAAGAAAAATATTTTTCGCCGTTGACGGCAGGTGTCTTATTATTCTCAAGAGTCTCGAAAGCTAACCACATGGCGTCCGAAGTGCCGAACGGCCTCGATACCGTAGCCAAAACTCCCGGGTACAGCGTCGGCATCAAGCTAGGGTACTGCTCGTTCACTTCCATCCGAACTACCTCCAAAACAACCTCCACCCCCGGTGCCAAAACACGCTCAGTCCTCGTCGCTGCCGACACCACCCCTCGCAATGCACGACTAAAATCGCAAAAAGGTGTCCCGTTAGCCACGCGAAAATTATGCAACTTGGTGTAGCTGACCCCCGTGTTGGTGCGGTCGAAGTAGTTGCTCAGCAACCTCAGGAGGAGCGTGAACGCCTCCGGTCCCGACGATCCTGCTGCGAGGGCGCGCGACACCTGTCCAAAAAAATCATCCATCAAGGTAGTGAGAGGGGCGGTCGTAGACTTGTCAGGCGTGATGGCGCGCGCGAAGGAGTTCTTGAGAGGGTACTCCCAACCGGGGGTCCAGCTAGTAGAACTAAGGCCTTCATGGCTGCCATCGTTGCACATCATGAGAATATCAGAGGCGGAGGCCTTGACCGAACGCATGAGTTGCTGCGCGGCCTCGCAAGGGTCGATCGAGGAGGGGAAAGGCAAGACAGAAATGCGCGAAATATCCGTCAGTCCCAGGCGTTTGTACGCCCGTTGGACGTTGGCAGTGTGCTGTTTTGCGGCGGTGGCGGCGGCGGAGTCGATCGCCGAAGTTCGGTCGTACGCAAGGTTAGATGACACAGGCAAGGCGCGGTCATCGGGCATGGTCAGACGACCAAGACGCGCGGCGGAAGAAGCAACCTCAGTCAGCGAGGGAATCACTTGCTTCTTTGCTGGTTGCGTGCTTCGTTGGAACGGGGGCTCTGGTGTCGCCGTCCGAGGAAGAGCTGGGGGAAGTAGCTCGACCAGAGTTGCCCCGTGAGCCGTACCGCCCGTCACCCGATCGCTCCTTCCCCTTCCCCCGGTTTCTTCGCCGTCCAGTCCCGTTGCGCCGAGACGAACTGCCACCCATTTCCCCGCCCGAGCCCCGGCGGAACCTTCCGTCCGGACCGGCCCAATCCCCTCCAACCCTCGGGCGCTGGCGGGCCTGGTCGCCAGCGCGGCAGCGAGAGCGGTCTCCGGCTACAGAGCTGTCGCCAGCTCCCCTGTGTCCGCTGGAGGAGGCGGGGTGGTCGTCAGCTCTCCGGTGTCCGCTGAGGGAGGTGGGGGGTGTCCAGCCTCCGGTCCCGAGTAAGGGAGGGAGGGCTCCTGGAGGGCGGCGCGCGACTGCCGCCTGCAGTGGAGCTGGTACGCGGTCGGTCTCTGCCATTGGACGGTGGTGGAAGAAGCGTCATGGGCCTTCCGAAGGCTGACCACCAGAGCCATTGTGTAGGCCCGGCGCTGTTGGGCCGCCCAAGAATCGTCCGACATTTCCAGCCAAGCGTCGTGGACCGAGAGGCCTTCGGCCGGCATCTCGCGTCGAAGGCGGCGAGCTGCAGAGACCACCAGAGCCGCCTCCTCGGGGGGGAAGCACGGGTTCGGCTCGGCCGCCATGTAGGCGACACTCCCCTGCAAGAAGTCCAGATCCCCGGTACGCTTGGTCCGGGCATCGATTGCGATCACAGCGGGTGAGCACGGATCCGTGGGGCCAAGGCCGGGAGCTGGAGCGGCCTTTGTTGTGGAAGAGGCGAGTGGAAGGTTCTCCGCTGGGGCCCTCGTCTCGGCGGGCCGACTGGTCTTGGAGGAAGCAGCATCCCGGGCAGCCCGCAGCGCTTCACTGGCTCGAGATATGGAGTCTCGCGCGCAAGAGGCGGAGCGAGCGGCTTCCTCGGAAGCCGTGGCGGCAGCCGTGGCTTTTCCGTGCATCTTCCTCGCCTCCCCCCCCCCGTGCGGGCGGCATGGCGATGGCTTTCATCGACGATTTTTTCCTGCCCCTTAACGTTAGGTCTTCCCTTCAATTTTTCACGTACTTTGCCGGCTTCGTTGCCTCGCCGTTCAGAGGTGTGGGAGTGGGTTTTGAGGAGCCGCATCTTCGACTCATGTTCTAGTTCGTGGAATCGGGGTTTCCACGAATTTCCCATAATTCTGCATATACGGCTCATCAGAGTGGGCTAGTGTTATGATACTGCTTTGTATGAGGTTGAAAGCCCGGTAACTACCTGGGTTCAGTCACTGGGAACGTATTTGTAGTACTTGCAAGGCGTATCTTAGATGGAAAACCAGGGGTTTTCCAGAGGCGCACGAGCTTGGTCTCAGTCTCCGCGTGCACGAAAGGAATAAAACTGCTCTTCTTCTACAGCTAAGCAAAACAGCACATGTGAGTACAATGTTTACAGACTTAAAAGGCAGACCTGTCCAGGGATACAAAGTGTCCCGCAAGCTTGATCATAACATTATCCAAACGGTCCTTAAATTTCCATTCAGAGTGTGCGTGTGGATCTCACACAGCGGCAGCAAAGACAGGTAGATGCTGGATTACGGACCGCAGGCTCCGATACACACAACCAATCACAGCAGTACAGCGCATTTGGGTGAATCACGCACGCACGGCGTAAGGGCTGCAGCGTTGTAACGTTGTGCTCTGTGCGTGTTGTCTGTTGTCTACCGGGTATATGTCTCGGTTGTTTGCTCATGAGGCAAACAACAAGCAACAAATTTCCGGTACGTCAGTACAAAATAAGGTTCCTCGTACTGAAACAAGGGAAATTGTCTTATCCGCTCCCGCCGGAAAAAAACTTGGAGCGCCCGCCACGCGCTCCAAAGTAGACGGATCGCGCCCGGACCTCGACCAATGTGTCCGGCCGGGCTTCCCGTGTCGACTTCTCAGCGTTTTGCCAAAAGTGCTCATGCAAAGACATATGTTCGAAAAAGTACGAAAAAAGCACAAACACAACGATACATACCTGTACAAGGCTCCCCTTCGCCGAGTGGGGTGTTCTCCTCGTGATGACGCAAGCTGGCATGCCGCAGATCAATGTTGATGTTACCAGTGAATGCGAGTTTCTAATTTTGACCGTCCCAAAAACTTAGACGACCGACCGCGGCGATCTCCGAAAACATCGCAGCGGAATAGCATCACACATCAAAGCCACCTCGAGAGCTTATTTCACCTTAAACAACTGTACCAGGTAGCAGTTAGTTGATCGTTATTACGGTGGTCCATAGTTAATAGGACCTACGGTACACACAAAACCCTATATATTTCCCTATTTTTAAGAACAATATTTGGTCCTGTTAACTATGGTCCCCCGTAATAGTCGCTTCAGCAAATATCGCAAATCACAGGTTACAGCAGGACCCATCCAAATAGCGCCAGGCAGCAGGCGAGTGTAGCCTGGGGGTCTAGCAAACCTCTCGTTTTTGGCGCAGGTATTTGTTGCGCGGAGCGCAAGGTGCGGGGAGCAGGGGCCTGTGCAACTCCACCCCTTTCCCGCTCCAGGTCGGAGGTGACATGAGTTCAACGAACAAATATTAATATTTCGAGAAGAAGGGACAAAGTGTACGGTTGTTTGACCATCCGGTGTTTTGATAATTCTGGGAGAAATATGCAGTAGCCCATTGTCGCGGATTGGAACGGGGGTGGCTGGGTTTTTTCTTGTCGTGCTCTCTTGGTCGCTCGTGTGCTTCCTGCTGCGCAAGCCATACCTCTAACGTACCAGCATTAGCAGCTGCAGTACACAGCCGGTGTACGCAGACATGGTTAGCGTTCTTTTATTTCTCTCTGCTCTGCCGCCACACCGAGCTGGCCACAACTCGCGTGACAGCCCAAAAGCTCAAGGCGACCCGTAGCTCAGAGGACTGGGCATCGAGACCACGGCTGTAACAGATGCATGGATGCGCTACCTGTTGTCTTGGATTGATTTTCGTTTCATTCCTGTTGGCTCGCGTTTGTGCGAATGCGTGTGATTTCATGATGATTCCTGATTGCATACTTATTCTCCCCGAGTTCGAGTCCAGACCAATTTACAGTAGCTAGTACTTGTAGACCACAGCCGTGACATATGGGAGCCTGTCTTCTGTCTTGTGACCGAACAACAACTACCGTCCACGCTCCACCTACGCACAAAAGTTGGCGAGAGTTACAAATTAACGGGTGCGCGAGATTCTCGGGACAAGAGTTGTTGTTGTAGCAGCACATGGCATACATACGTACAAGTTTCTCCTCCGGGAGGTGGCTAGGGGAGTGGCGCAAGAACGAAATAATACTCGTTCGAAATACCTGCACACCTGTTAAGAATTATCTGCATCCACCCACCATTAATGTGAAGAACACACCCACATATTTTGGAGGACAGACTCACTGCCGTCTGTGGAAGTAGTCTTGGATCATTACTACTACAATAGTATAAAAGAGGGTATGCCGGTAGTACGTTGATCCTGAACAGATGACCTGTGGCGATCAATTCACAATGCTTGCGGCGTAAACGCAAGTACAAAAAGTTGTGTGGGGTCGAGGTTGCGATGCAATACTTACTTGTGACCGACTGAGTAAAATCCAACATATATACAAGATACAAGGCGCTTCGCTCCGCGGGCGGCCTACGCCGCCCGCTACGCTCGCTCAGGAAGGAAAAGTACATCAAATTATGCGAAGCGGACAGAGGCCCATGATTGAATATAGTGTTTTCATGATGATTGTAGTTGCAAACTGGCGACTTGACACTGCCAAGAGTCCCGCCGCCATGCTCCAGGAGAAAACGGCTCGGACGCCACATACGCTTCGCGTCGCCTGCGGTTCCGCCCGCTACGCTTGCTCACATGTCGTACGAATGTACATACCCCAGGTAGGGTACTTATTTTCTTCTTTTGGTAAGCTGTACAAGGTTCCCCTTCGGGATGTGGTTGGCATGAAATCCGGGGGGTGTCGCAAGTTGAAAAGGGAGACGCAGGTAAAACCTTGCACCTCTGGGATGAGTAAAAATGATCTCGGAGTAAAATGAGTCATGGGTTCCAGTAGTACTGAAAGATGGCTAAAAGCGAAGAGTAGTAGTCTGGTATTCGATGCTCTCGCATGTCTTGGCGTTTAGGAGCCATGGACTACTGTATTGCTCAAAGGAAAGCGTAACACTCAGAAGGAACTTCACGGGATCTGTATCATCCAGGTATTATTTATGCCTGGGTGGAATCTGTAACATCGATAGATGTGTGATCCTTGATGGTCTGAACACCTCTACCGGGTGGAGTCTGCACGATCTGCATTAACTACACATACATGTTAATCGAACGTAGATGTACCGTGATTGTCTGATGAATAACTTTGCGTGGGTGGGTCTGCATGATCTGAACGATCTGCACGATCTGCAGGATTTGTATAATGTAGAGATGTGTCACCCTTTTTTTGGCGGTGAGATCTGCTTGGTCTTTATGATTGCACTTGCGTGCCGAGTGAGATGATATGAATGTCACATGTGTGCATGATGTGGAGGATCTATCTGCATGATCTGAAGGATCTACTTTCTACACACTCCAACTAGTTTGCCTGGGGAGACATGTATGTATGTTCCGTGTAATTTGCACTTGTGTGCCAGGTGGGATCTGGTCGATCTCAATGACATGCACATGTGTCGCCTGAAGGGGATCTGTGTGGTTACAATTTTCATAGATGTATACCTGAGTAGAATCTGTGTGATCTATATAATCAGTACATTTCGACCGGGATGAGGTCTGTCTGATCTGCCTGATCTGTACATCTTGAGCGAGATAGGGTCTGTACGATCTGCATGATCGGCACATGTTTATCGGTGGGTGTCATTGATCTGCAGGATCTGTATCATCTGCAGGATCCGTATGATCTACCTGAGTGGAATCTGTGTGATCTGCATGATCTGTACACCGAGATAGGGTATATACGATCTGCATGATATGCACATTTTCATCGGTGGGTCTGCATGATCTGCAGGATCTGTATGATCTGCGATGTTTCTGTATATCTGGAGGATCTGTAAAATCTGGGTACTTTACATTTGTTTACAGCATGTTTAGCCAGTATGGGGCCTGTATGAGATAGATAGTTCACAGGTGTGTACCTGAGTGGGATCTGTGTGATCTGTACATCTTTACCGGGTGGAATCCGTATGATCTGCAGAATCTGCATGATCTGCAGGATCTGTATGATCTACCTGAGCGGAATCTGTGTGATCTGTATGATCTGTACGTCTTAACCGGGATGCGGTCTGTACGATTTGCATGACCTGTATGATCTGCAAGATTTCTGTATGATCTGGAGGATTTATAAAATCTGGATACTTCGCACTTGCTTTCAGCATGCTTAGCGGGATGGGGTCTGTATGAGGCAAATATTTCACACGTGTGTTCCTGAGTGGGAACTTGCAGAATTTCTTTATAATCTGAAGGATCTGTAATATCTGAATACTTCACACTTGTTTACATCATGTTTAGCCGAGATGGGGTCTGTATGAGGTAGATGTTTCACACGTTTGTACCTGAGTGGGAACTTGATCTGTGTGGTCTGTACCGATTTGTAATCTGCAGGATCTGTATGATCTACCTGAGTGGAATCTGTGTGATCCGTATGATCTGTTCATCTTGACCGGGATGGGGTTTGTATGATCTGCATGATCTGCACATGTTTATCGGTGGGTTTGCATGACCTGCAGGAATTGTATGATCTGCAGGATCTGTGATATTTGTCAGGTGTGTACCTGAGGGGGATGTTGATGTGTGTGATCTGTACATATTTACCGGGTGGTATTTGTATGATGAGGTAGATATTTCACACGTGTGTATCTGAGTGGGAACTTGCAGGATTTCTGTATCATCGGCAGGATTTGTAAATCTGGATACTTCATAATTGTTTACATCATGTTTAGCCGGGATGGGGTCCGTATGAGGTACTGTATATATTCACACGTGTGTACCTGAGTGGGAAGTTGATCTGTGTGATATGTACATATGTGTGATCTGAAGGATCTGTATGATCTACCTGAGTGGAATATATGTGATCTATATGATATGTTCATCTTGACCAGGATGGGGTCTGTACGATCCGCATGATCTTTACATGTTTATATCGGTGGGTTTGCATGACCTGCAGGATCTGTATGATCTGTATGATCTGCAATCTCTGTAATATTTGACAGGGGTGTACCTGAGCGGGATCTTGGTCAGTGTGATATGTACATCTTCACCGAGTGGGATCTGTATGAACTGTATGAACTGCACATGTTTCGTCGGGAAGATCAAATAATCATTCAAAACAAATCAAGCCCGAAAATAAGTTGATGGACAACCCTATACACGCGCAACGCAATTAATGGTACGGTGGTAATCCAAGGATCCGAGGGGTTTCCAGACGGTCAGAAGTGAACACGGCATGTAGGCGAAAGGGGATAATGCGAATTGAACCCACAGACTGTGGAGATGTGAGCAGACGGTTACAACCCTTTTCCACCCTTCAGCTTCTTATATAGCTCATCCTGCTGCCGGCAGTGCCCCCCTACACCAGAGGAGTACCGACTGAGACAACAAGGAGATGGCTCAGGCGTATGTTGCGCAGGCTGGGTGGAACAACGGGAATGCAGGTGACAGTCTTTGCAACGAACTGAAAGAGCTTGAGCGTGTGAATGTGTGTCAGACGGCCTATGACCCTGTTTGTTCTGTGAACGAATTAATATATGATGTTTTAGAGTGTGAGTGTATCTCAGCAGCCTTTCGAGGAACATAAGTTATATCGGCCGGAGAGCCCGACGAGACTACGCCATCATGCATGACACGCGCACCGCTCGACTCTGCGACATGGTCTCCAATCCGGTAGCATAGTCTGAGCCTGCAAACGACCGTGAGCGCCTAAAAGAGAACCCTCTTTGCAGGCTTTCAAACATTTGTTGCTCCCCCTGGTTGATGTTGCTCCTGCTGGTTGATGTTGCTCCTGCTGGTCGAGGTGTCTCCTGAGGTGTGAGGGGGTTCTTGGGGACTTTCCTTTTCACCTTGATCATCATGGTTCCTTACTGAGTAGACTCGTACCTGGTATCTCTCAATACACTACAGCCGATAAGTAGCGACGCCACTAGCCAAACATTACACGCACGAACGGGACATCGAAAAAGAGGGCAATCGGCCACTGCGGCCTCCGGCATGCGGCGGGCTTGCTCCCCGTCCGCGTGTTGCTCGGCGCCGTGGCTCCCGAGTTTTCACAGAAGATATGATAGCACCGTACCCACGGAGGGTGGCCACCGCAGAGGCGATGACTAGTCCCGAATCCGTAGGCTGTGCTGTGAGAGGTGTAGCACGAGTGAACGAGGGCTGAGTCCGCCCCCCTCGAGAGAGGGCTGCGTGGTCGGAGTCATTCAGCAGAGTCCGTCTTCTGCTGAGCTTCGGTATGCACGAATGTAATAGTCTCACGCACACCTCACACGTGTCCGGCGGGATTCTGTTCGATGGATTTATCCTGCATCCCGTGTATCGCATCATATTTCTGCGCCGTGTTTCGGCACCAAGCCCTCTCTGGTTGATTCAGAGGGGGGCGAGGTTTCTCTCGGTCCCCTGTGCCGAATTCTAGACAAGTACGCCAATAGACGCGGAGAGTAACCACAACGTAAACAGCAGTAGTGAACCCTAGCTTTTAGCAAATATTTCGACGGTACGTGCAGCAGGGAGGTCGTGACTGAGTCCGTCATTCAGAGGAACCTTCGGTAGGTCACGAGCGGTTCGCACCACGGTCCCCAAGCGGGACCGCGGGCGGACACCATGTGGGTCTTGCGGCTGCACGCCGTGGGAGGTTTAGTGTGGGTGAATGAGAGCTGAATCCGTCCACCCGCGAGGGGGGGTGGCGGACGCCTCGTTTAGCAGAGTCCGTCCTCTTCTGAGCTTCGGTATGCGTGAGTGTAGTAGCCCCACACACTCCTTTCATGTGTTCAACGCAGGTCTGTTTAGTGGATGGAGATATCCTGCAGTCTGCCGTGGCACATAGTCTATTTTTAGTGCGCAGCGCCCACCCCTCGTCATATTTGAGTTTTGCAAACTCAGGCGAGGGAGGGGGGGCTAGTCGCGACGCCCCATTAGTTGAAATAATGTCCCCCATACGGATCACACTAAATCATATATACCGGGTACAAAGCATAAGGAAATGACAGCACCCGAGGAATGAACTACACGCTCAGGAATAATACAGGCATCGTATTAAATATAAGAGCAATTTATGCAACGAAACACCGATTTTGCTAGCCAACAGCAACGCGAGGCAATGCTCGCGCACGAGGCATGAGACCAGCCCCCTTCGTACACCAGCAGGTGCGAGAAGGGGAAGGGCAGGGAGGTGAGAGGAATCGGTGAAAGGCCGTACCACCGGTTTGCTCGCCAGAGGGCCCGCAGAGGAAAGAACAGGGACGAGAAGAGACTACTAAGAGACGCTGCTGATGGCACCACTACCGCACGAACGTCGCTAGATCCGTCCACAAGCTGCATATTTCGTATCCATGCTTGATGCTCGCTCGCATACTGAATGGCTTGCAATCGTACAGGAACCCGCCGCATGCGAGATGCCTTATTTCAATAAGTAGGTATCTTACTGCTGCAAGTACGGGTCGCTGTCGATTGCTCGTTTTCGGGAGACGAATAAGGTGTGATGCTGACGGCGTCACCTACCGCAACAACGTCGCTAGAACCGCCCACAACCTGCATATTCTGTATCCATGCTTGATACTCACTCGTATACTCAATAGCTTGCAGTCATACAGGAACCCGCAGCATGCGAGATACCCTATCTCAGTAAGTATCATACTGCTGCAAATACGGGTCGCTGTCGCTTGCTCGTTTTCGTGATTTGATTTTGACTGATGTAGACAGGCAGGCAGTCACGTTCGGGGTTCATCCGCGTACGCATCGACCGTACAGCAGTAGCATTATTAGGGCTCGGCGTGTTTTTACCAACTTTTGTTGTCAGAACTCGTTAGCCGCATGTGCGATCTAGTTAGAAATTTGCCAGCATACTGCGCAATTTGCAACAACGTCCAGTGATGCACTTTTCTCTAACATACGCCGGCATGCTGCACGAAATTTCAAAAACTGGCTACGTAGTGCTGCATTGGTAATAATGTACCGACTAACGAACATTCAACGATGTACTCACGCATAGATAACTTGTTAGCCGCGAGTTCGATCTAGTTGTTCACTTTTCTCTACAAGGTATCGGCATGATGCGGAATTGTTCAGAAACGTCCAGTGTCGTACGCTCCTTTGACGTATACCGGCATACTGCACGAAATTGCGACTACGTAGGGCTAGACTGCTTCAACTTTGCGGGCATGCTGTACGACTTTGCGGGCATGCTGTACGAATGTTCAACTACGCACTGGCGTCCTGCACCATTTTTTAACAGTATCCACTGTTGCCCGTTCCCAGTGTAACGGAACAATGGCCACAACGTGTGGACATTCTGATCCCAAAGTCAACAATGTACCCACACGCTGCACACATTTCCACCAATACCTAGCATTGCCCGTTCGCAGAGTTATCGTGTCCGCTGTGCCTCCCCTTTTGGGGCCACAGCTTGGAACCGTGGCAGCCACGTTTTGCAATGCAGTGTTGCCTCACCCCCGCCAGAACTTCCCAATGCGCGGTAATCATGTTGTTCTCCTGCAGCGCGCGATGTGTTTTTAAATACTATTTTCAACACGGTACCTGCATGATGTGCAAATCCTTCCAGATGTAACGACCCGTATGTAGTGTTTTGGTGTTTTTACAATGTTCTCGTGCTCGTACGGGCTGAATAACTCCGGTTTAGGGATGGGCTTACAGGGTCGAGAAATTAGTAGTTGGTCGAGACATCATCATGGTTGGTATCCAGTCCACATAGGTGGGTATTTTACAACCGATACCGCGTGTTCGTGCTCTTCCTTGCGTAGGTAGTGTACAAAGGGGGGTGGCGAGTATGGCTAGATTAGCGAGTTCAAGAACCTCTAGCCGGGACAGCCGAGCGGCGGTTATACTCTGATAGCTACACCAACAAGACTTTTCATGACATGAATCGCCTAGCTCTTAATCGACTCGACCGCCCAGTAACTTATCATGAGAGTCATGATCACGCCGCACACCACCGAACCATGCTCGCAGAAACCACGTATGCTGAGACCACGCTCGCCCCCTGCACCCTCGCTGCTTTGAGTCGTTGTTGACAGCATCCCTCAGACTCACCGCGGCGCCGTCTCCCTTCACATATCTGGGGAAGGGGGCTTGACTGACAGACAGCTGGGCACCCTTGCGTTTCACGACATGCCGTCTCCCTTTAGGCATTTGGGGAAAAGTAGGTCAGAAAAGCAAGGTGGTCTGTACTGGTACACAATAAGTGAAAAGTTGAAAAAAAAACAAAAGCTAGAATCGTGCGAGTCGAACCTTGACAACGAAAATATTATCAAGCGCAGTTTGTCATCTACGCTACAGCAGTACTCATACTACTGGTACATTGTGTTTTTCACGCAACCTAAAACCCCATTGCGGGATCTCTTCGAGTAGCTTGTACGGGTACAACAGCATATGTACAGCAGTACTGCTGTAAAATGCCAAGTGAAATGATACGACAGCAGAAGATACGCGTACTGCGACAAAGGAACGTGTGCTGCTGCACTTTCAGCTGGCTCTAGGACCCATCGGTCAGCAGTGTAGGACACAGCAGAGTCAGCAACTGTAAGTATGTTTTGTACGAATGCTGCTGTACACGATGCTTGTGCGAATGATTTGTTGTACTGGACTCGACGAACGAACACCCTTCGGGGATGATCGGTACGGAGCGAAAAATGCCGGTCACACACTGCAGCAGGTACGTGCATAGGCCGATGCCGATCACAACAGCAAACACTACCTGGTACTGCGTAGTACTGAGAGTACAACGTGGACCGGTGATATGCGCGTGGTACGTGTTTTTTACGGAATCTAAAACACATTGCAGGACTTCTTAGAGCAGCTTGTACAGGTACAACTGCGTGTACACCAGTACTGCTGTAAAATGCCATGTGAAATGATACGACTGCAGAAAATATACCAGGTATACGCGTACACTGCGACAAAGGAACGTTTACTCCTGCCCTTTCAGCTGGCTGCAGGGTCTAGCGGGCAGCAGTGTAGGACTCACAGCAGTCAATAACTGCAAGTAAGTATGTTTTGTACGAATGCTGCTGTACACGATGCTTGCACGATTTGTTGTACGGACTCAACGAACGTACACGATCCGGGGATCATCGGTACGGAGCGAAAAATGCCGGTCACACACTGCAGCAGGTACGTGCATAGGCCAATGCCGATCACAACAACGAACACTGCTGTAGTGTAGAGGGGGAGGCTCAGACTCGATGACGAGAGATTGAAAGCGTGCGCTCCGTACTCCACTCTGAGAAGTGTGATATTAAGTTGTTGTATGTCGTGCTAGTAACAGTGAGTTGACAAATGAATAGGCAGATCGGTGGACACGGCAGAAGAAAGCGCCATAAGAGACAGGATCACCGCTGCCGAGCTCCGCTGGGAAGGGTCCAAACTACTCCAGAAACGATGGGTTTATCAAGGAGCGCCATAGAGTGAGGCGAGGAGGACATACAAGGAGAATGGCGTGGCACGACCCCACAGCCGCAGGCGCAAGCGCCGTGTGGGGCCTGTAACGGGCACATGGAGGATGACCAACGGTTTGCTTTTGGTGGCTGGATCGTTCACAGGAGATGTGCCACAGAAAGCGTGTAGGGGGCAAACGGCAGGGGAGACGATCGGTTTGGGGTGGCTATCCCAGGAGGGACAGGAGTGCCACTTCGTAGAACGTTCCGACTCACGGCAATAGTGCCCAGGCTCCACCTGAGGTACGACCGCACTACCGCAGAGGGTGCGCATCAACAGAGACAGTTGAAACACTGTGGAGATCACTGGAGTCGGGTTTCGAGGAGGCCGCGAGCCAGGTTGAAGATAATCAGGGCGTGGAAGAGGGGTTAGAGGAGTCCGACGATTTATGGTGCATATTGCGGTTGGCCTTTCGATGGTTCTGTTGGGGAGTCAGAAGACAACTATGTTCGCGTACCCGTTCCGTGCGCCCACGGAGGCTTTGTGCACGCCCGCTGCATGCTGGACCGCGCGGAACACCGCGCGAGAGGGCATACAGACCCTAGGCCCTGCGTTGCGTGTCGTTCGGCGTGGCCGGGAGGAAGCCGACCTCCCCACCCGGCAGAGCTAGCTAGAGGGCTGCCCATGAATGAGCACGGTGGAAGGTGGGTGGCGGTGAGGGGCGCCCTGCAGTTCGACGCTCGCGTTCAGCGGGGCAACCCCAAACCGGAGCCAGCCAGCTACGTTGCAACTGGCGCTTTCGGCACGTTTGGGCTCATGTTACGTACCCATGGTGGGAGCCCGACCTCCTCGTTCTTGCTGTGCTCCCTGTTTTGCGATGCGTTGGACATGCCCCAAGGTGCATACCTCGATTTCCCCCGACCGAGGGGATGGGAAGTGGCGGTCGGCCATTACCGTACGCTATTCGCGGCATATGCCATTCAACCGCAGGACGTCTTGCTCCGACTTCCAAATCAAAGACTCTACGTCGGACCACATGTCCCAAGAGTATCTGGCAGGCCCTGACGCCGAATGTGAAGAACGCTTAGCGAGGTGGACCCTCGGGGTCCAACGCGCGTTGGAAACGGGTGAAGCGCTTCCTCCCTTTTTGGCGGCGGTGGCAACCACGTCGGAGAGAACGGACAGAGCGCCGGAAAGTGACCAGTTACAGATGGAACCGGGTGGACAGGGAGGTGACACTAGGGGTGAAGTAGAAAGGCGTCAGAATGTGGGGAACAGGGGCGCCTCTCCCTGCACGTACTGCGGGCGGGCTCTAGAGGAATCTACAGGAGATTTGGCGGTAGACTCTTTATGGGCATCTTTTCCGTGCCCCCACGGAGAGCAAGTGCATGCCCGCTGCATGCTGGATAGTGCGGAATGCCTCGCAAGAGGGCAAGCAGACCCACAGCCATGCGCTGCGTGTCGCTCTGAATGGCCGGCAAGAAACCGGCCGCTCCATCCAGCGGAGCTGGCAGAGGACCTTCCAAGGCCACGGTTAGGGGGAAGGTGGTCTGCGATAGCAGGAGCCTTGCAGTTCGCAGAACTCTTGGAGGAGGACGGCCCCCGGCTGGAGCCGGCCAGTTACGTCACGACTGGTTCCCACAATACCTGGGAAGAGATGGTGAGGACCCATGGGGGAAGTCCAACCTCTTCGTTTCTGTTGTGCACCCTGTTCAGCGATGCTCTCGGCTGCTGCCCAGCGAGCCTACCTCGACTTCCCCCGACCGAGGGAATGGCGAGCGGCAGCCGGTCACTACCGTGAGGTTTTCGCCGCGTACGGTATCCGACTGCAGGACATCGTGCTCCGGCTACAGAATCGGAGGATCTACATCCTACCCCATGTCCAAGAGTTTCTGGCGGGCCTCGACTCCACATGGGAAGACCGGTTGACGAGGTGGACCCTAGGGGTCCGAAACGCGCTGGAAGCAGGGGAGGCGCTTCCTCCTTTTCCGACAGAGGCGGGGACCCTAGGGTCCATATGCGTGTTTGAGCCAAGGAACGCGCTGCCTCCTTCTCCGACGGCGGTAGGGGCAACAGCGGAAGGAACGGACCCGGCACTGGAGAGCGGTCCGTTAGCAGCGAGGGTGACGCTGTCAGTAGGAGAGGCTTCGGTGTCTGAAGGCGACCCGCGAGTGAGGCGGCAGGCAGAGCCAGGAGATGCTGGTTATGTTGCCGCGGAGAACTTTCGCACTGTCGGAGGAGATGGAGATACCACGGCACCGGGACACTTGTCCCCCCTCCCGAGACAGCCCAATGCCACTCCAACGACGGCGGGAGCCACAACGGAAGGGACGGAACCGGTGCGGGCGAGCAACCCTTTAGCAGCGGGAGTGACACCACCGGAAGGTGAAGCCCCGTCGCCAGAAGGCGAACCGGGGGTAAGAGGGCAGGCAGAGCCAGGACATGCTGCTTCGGTAGCCCCGGAGAACCCCCACACCGCAAGGGACAGGGAGGCCACGGCGCCGGGACGCTCGCCCCCCCCTCTGACACAGCCCAGTATCACCCCGTCAACAACTGGAGCAACTGCGTCCACGCCCACCGGCGCAGTAGAGGGTGGGGGGAGCGCAAGAGGAAGGCGAGGTCGACCGCGCGGATCTGGAAGGGGATCACGAGCGGCGATAAGTGGAAGAGGGGTCGCCACGAGCCGGGGGAGAATCTCTCGACCCGGGAGCGGCGAGCCGCCCATGGCCCCTGGCGAGGAAGGGGGTGGCGAAGGAGAAAGTGAATTTCGCAGGGAAGGAGGGGACGGAGAAGGAGGAGGTCCAGCACTAGAGAGCGTATCGCAACTTCACGCTTTCATCGCAGACGACCAAAGCGGTACGACCTGCGGGGGTTGTAGGGCAACGATTGCTCGGGGACACCGAGTGGTGGGGTTACCTTGTGGACGTCAACATGCAATGCATGCGAGGTGCGTGGTGAATGCAGTCAGGCGAGGCGGGGCGCAGGTGCCGCTGCTCTGCGGCGCTAGGAGATGCACAGCTCGTCATGGAAGACGGGAAGCACTAGAAGCGGCAGTTCAGGCAGACCCCGGACTGAGCGTTACGGCAGCGGGACTCGGAGGAAGACCTGACGACCGTGAGGATGGGCGCCGGGATGGGCTCCTCTATCCCTGGGACCAAAATACGTTGGGGATCGCAGGACCACTCGACGATGTTCCCCTTGAGGACCTCCAACAACGCTTCGTCACTGTTATTAAAGTGCAATCAAGATTGGCTACTGCTCACGCCAAGCTTATCACCCACGTGCTTGGCCTCCTTAACCACGCCCTGGGAGAGCATCGCCCACACAGACAGTCGGAGACGCCGACCTCACTCTTGAGGTCAATCAAGCTTTGGTACATCCTCCCGGCTCTACTGCACTAGCAGGATGGCCGAGTGAAGCGGCGCGAAAGGTTCGCGTCTGTCGAACGCGGTGATCTCACCCTTCTACTGCCGTGGTTAATGGAGTATACCCGTCGAACATCGAGAAGACAGAGGGGTCAAGCTCGTGAAGTGACGGGCGCTGATCTGTTCAAGAGGGCGTCTTCAGTATGCCGCCATCCAGGGGGGGTGACTGTCGCAGCACGCAGCCTCCTCGCGGGACCACACGCGCCGGGGAACGAGGAAACGTGGGAGCGAGTGAAAGCAAAGTTCCGGGAGGAGGATCAGACCGCCGTCTCCGAAGCAGCAGCGGCAGCGATTGCTGCAGGTTCCTGCGACCCGGAGGAAGGGTGGGCCCAAGTGGCGCCCGGAGGAAGAATTCGATCCACAGGTGGCCCTCGAGGTCATCAACTCTCGCAACGCGCTATCAGGCACAGGAAGCGATGGCTTGCGCTTTTCGCATCTGCAGTCAATTATCAGGACTGGCACTGGGCGCGAAAAATTCGGGACTGGCATTGAAGCCTTCTGGAGAAGAATTATCGACGATCCAAACGCCTTTCCGCCGGAATTCTGGCAGCTTTTCCTGCAATCCAACCTCACTGCCTTGGGTGAAAAATGCCGCCCCGTCTGCGTAAGGATGACATGGAGACGCCTTCTCACAGCCGGGACCATGCGGCAGTGGCGACCACGACTGGAGGAGACCAACCGCGAGGCGAGACAGTTTGGAGTCGGAGTACAAGGGGGGGTGGAGCAGGTAGCGCTACGCGCGCGGATACACCACGAGGCAAAAAAAACTGGCTGATTCTGACAGACTGCTCCAACGCCTTCAACACGGTAAAACGGACGGCTGTGCTTGCAGAGGTAGCCACCTACGCGCCTGCGCTTACACCGTTTGTGACAAAGTGTTACGGGGAAAGAACTGCTCCCGTGTTCTTCCAGATGGAATCGGGAGAAAGGCGCAAGATCGAATGCTCCAGTGGGGTACAGCAAGGGGATGCCATGGGGCCGGCGTTGTTCTGCATGCTTCTCTTACCGGTGCTGAAGCGGACCCGAGCGGAGTTCGAGCCAAAAGGAGTGGAGGCATTCACCTACTTAGACGACATCAGCATCGGAATGATGGAAATCACACCCGATACTGTGGAAGTTGTGCCTTTCCCACTGCGTGAGCTGTCCAACATTGGCATTGCAATCAATCCGAGCAAAACGGTAGCCTTGCCCCCGAAGGGGCACGTACCTACGCCGGAACAAATCGCCCTTCTTGAAGGTATTGGCGTCCGCATCGCGGAACGGGGTGGAGTAAAGGTGGTTGGGGTTCCCGTCGGCACCGATGAATACGCGATGAGAGCGCAATGGAGACAGTCCACAACGGGGGAGCGGAACAACTCGCGCGGATGCTACCGCGTATGCCAGACAAGCAAGCGGCCAACCTGATCGCCACCGGCTCTATGGTGCAACGGACCGCCTATATAGAAAGAGTGATGCACCCGGAAATGTCCCTGCCCGGATGCCTAAAAGCAGACGGAAGCGCGATGTGAATGCTGGAGAAATTGCTTGATCTCCCGGGGACAGCAGAAGAAACGTCGTTCTTCGAGAATAGGTGCCCAACAAATCAGTTGGTCTTGCAGCCCTACCAACAGGCGCAGGCAAGACTGACCACGGGGGCCGGAGGGTTTGGACTGGCGTCGGCTGAAGCCCGGAGGATGTCAGCGCCCGTCGGAAGCTTGGTAGCGACGGTGCCGGAGGTGCTTGCTGACCTGTCCGGCGCTATGTGGGACAAAGTCCGGAGGGAGCGCTCCGATTCAGACCTCTTCCGGCGCATCTGGAACAGCATCAGGGACCTCCGTGATGTGCATGGGGTTTCAGAAGAAGCCATGGCGAACATCGTGCCGGAAAGCTGGCGGGATATAACATTTCGAGGAGGAGAACAAGAGGCCTCAGGGTTGTCGGTTGCGGAAGTGTTGCCGGCACACGATGCCGAACCTATCAGTTCCAGCAAAGCGCAGCATAGACTGGGGAAGCTGGTAAACCGAGTCCGTTATGAGAGATACGTTGTATCACTAGACCAGCTCCCCGTCGAGACGACGACCCAGCGAGGCACGGGTAACCCACAAGAAGAGAAAGAGTCGAGGGGTCTGGCCAAGGCCCGGCAACGGAGCCAATCGGGACCAGGGGCTACTGCATTCCTAAGGGCGAGACCTGTCGACGCGGCCAGAGTCATCCCACCGTCAGAGTTTGTGGCTGCGGGAAGGCGGTTTCTGGGGATTGAGGAGTTCCTAGCGGAAAGGTGCCCCTGCTGCGGTGCAGCGGAGGCTAATACCCGACATGCACGATTATGTCATCGATCGGGCGCGCAAGTAAACCAGTACCAGCCTCTGGTGCACGCGCTCTCCCGCAAGTTTAAGAGGATGTCCATCCGCCACCAAATGGAAAGCGGAGCCCCTTTCCACGCAAACAGGAATCTCCGCATGGACATCGTCATCGAGGCAGGAGGACTACGAGATGCTACGGCATCAGAGTATCGCGATAAAGCGATACTCCTCGACGTCACGCATGCGGATCCACAAGCGAGATCCACATGCGGGCAGGCAGCGCTGACCGAGACGGATCAGCTGCTTCCACTTCTGAGGCGCGCAAACGCAGTCACTACGCTCGTCCGGGACAGGTGTCCTTCGACGAGCGCAGCTACAAACTCGCCACCCTCGCGGTGGAAAGCTTTGGGCGCCTCAGAAAGGAAGGCAGCGATCTAATTGATCAGTTGGCGACAAGCATAGTTGGAGGGACGGACGGATCGTCCCTGGCACGAAAGGGCGTCTGCAAAAAATGCCTCTTCCAGACCATCTCCGCGACTACACAGGTCGCAGTTTCACGCAGAGTACATAGGTATAAACTTGCTCTGAGGGACCGCCAGGCCGCTAGGGGAAGGGAGGTAGAAGCTGGAGGAATGCAGCCAATGACATGGGGATGGAACGTCGATGAAGAATAGAATATACTATACTGGTAGCTAAAATGAAATGTTGTGGGGAATGGGAAATTGGAAACGACAGGAAGAGAAGTGTATGAGGGATACTACTGACTTAAGGAAGGATATTTGGTTTATACAGGAACGGCATCTACGCTATTTTGTCAGAAGGCAAGCATAATAATAGGGAAGGATTATAGCTGAAAAAGCGTGCGTGTGAAGAGGATGCAGAGATATACCTGGTAAGCTGGTAAGAGGCACAGGGATGCCGATGCTGGGTAGGGCACGCTGCTTGTAGTTTACGAATTTATTACTGCTCCACAAGTGAGTTAAGGGAGAGAGATAACTCGAGTGAGTGCGGGTGGGCTTCTTCAGAAACACAACTCAGCCCAGACGTCGACCAAAACTAACCTGGTATGCAGATACGAGTATATTATTCCCATCATTAAGAAGATTATCAAAGCGCTATGTACATACAGCAATGCAACATTCGCATATGGGTAAGTGCCCAAACCGCTACGCGTAACCGAATAAGATTTGCAAACGGGTACGTACGTTACTATACGGTAGATATGCTGCTCCATCACATTAGCCCACCCTGAATAGTCGTAGATGCAGATCACACGACGATGAAAATATCATGACCATACCATCCACACTCGGGAGGAGAGATCGAAGATGCGGCTATTCACAGAAATGAAGTGACAGATCTACCCCACACCTCTTAGTGAGACTTCGACGCCTCACTAAAATAATACCGGTATCCCGGAGGGTCTCAGCCATAGCCGGAGATACCCTGGGGGTCACTGCTTGGGTCGGTCATCGACTCGGAAGCTGGGACCCACTCGCTAGGAGAAGCGATTCCTAATATCCGGGTCCTTCGGGGTCGTATCGTATTATTGCACGGCACCGGGTAGGATGGCGGGGCAGTTGACTTTGCGGATCTCCTGGTCGACGGTGGTCGCGAGTCTTCTGCCCTTTGGGCGGGGCTACTCCCTAGGCCTAGGGATAGTGGTGTGGTCAGCACCTGGCGGTCACCTGTATAAGATTCGCAGACGGGTATGTACGTTCCTACACGGTAGATATGCTACCCCATCACATGCGTGGTGGCTGGTATTTATATGCGAACGGGGAAGGCATCGCTAGGGCTGCCTGAAGTTGCAGGTTGCAGCAAGGTCGAGAAATGATAACATACAGAGGACATGGGAAGTTGCAGCTTGCAGCAAGGTCGAAATTCGGGCTGTGGTCGGATTTTCTCGTTCTCGCTTGTTCGGTGCCAGAAAAGCGGTGATGTTCCTATAGCTGCTTTTCGGAACCGGACCCAGATCGTTCGAGGGAGGAAGAATGTAATGAAGCCTACCCCGAGCTGGGTAATCGATCGATATTATACCCTTGGTAGCTCAGTAGGTATGGTGGCACCGTCGATGGAACCTTCACGTTTCATCGTCGACGACACGGATCAAAATCTGGCTCGAATGACTCTTTTCTAGAATCGCTTCTGAGTGCGTCCTAGATATTTACAATATAAACATGTCTCCCCGCGTTTCCCAGGAATTGCGACGAATTTTCGGTAGGCACGCACGACCGTACTGGAGATCCGGGATACGTCCCAAAGACCCTGCCGTTCCGCAGGGGAGGATGCTACAAAGCTTACTCTAGGTTGGGTAGTTAATGGATATTTTACTCCGTCCGGTAGCTCCGTAGGTACCACGTTAACACCTATGAGGTACTAATTAAATACTGGAAGCCTGTGCTCACCCCGCAACGAAGAGGCTTAATGCCAAAGAGGGGAAATGCCGAAATGCGCCATAAACAACCTCCTTAAATTAGTAGGAGTACTGTACTCCCAATATAAAAGTCGTGTGTTTTTAATGGTCTCCAAGGTAGTACCAATCATCCATTTTACTTATACCATCGCTGCTGCAGTTTATTGTAGTACCAGGTATTCCATGTATGTGCTTTAGCGGCCCTCTAACAAGAAAATAAGAAACCGAGCTACTGATCAAGGTTAGGGCCGCCGTGACACATACTGTACTTTGGAATTTGACTGTTTTTTTTCCCCTAAACGGGACTCCAGTCCTAAAAGAGTTAAACCACACAAGAAACTTAACCTGGGATTTACGTGGAAATAAGAAATCTTGGACTGTAGTTAGTGCGGAACACACCCTTTCTCAAATAAGAAGTCAACCACACGGGACGCCATCTCCGGCTCCTGGTGCCTGCAACGCCACGGGACAGGAAACTTGGCCCACGGAAGACCTGTTGAACAGGAGAGGCAGCGGTCCGATGCGCAGTTGTCGCTCGCGACGACGTCATGAGTCACGGTGACCGAGTGTAGGGGTAAGGGAGGTGAAGGCAGAAACTGGCTGGCCGGAGGCAGCTTCTCTTAATTGTAGTATAGGCTTCTCTTATTATTGTTGTTTTTCCTCTTGGTCCTTGGTGAGAGAGAGGGGACAGAATGAGAGTGAGACGATGGGGGTTTGGCTCGAGGCACCAAACCCACTCTGGTCTCCTACATTAGCCCGCTCGACGGGTTTATACGTTTGTCCGAGGAACTTTCCTCGGACGCTTGTCCACTCTTCTATCGACTACCTGGACTACCGGAGTAGCCATGCCCTGGGATACTTTCTATAAGTCCGCTAAAACGCATGCTACGGGTCGTTTAGACTTGTTCTAGGAACACTGCTCGTGTCCCCACAGTAGTCACACCTTGCGATACTTCTGCAAGTCCACTAAAACACATACTGCGGGTTATTCAGTCTGTTCTACGAATATTCCTCGGGTCCTCACGTAAGCCGTATTGGCTTGTTATCTACTGGGAGAAACTTCCGAGCTTCAGGAATACTCTTGAGGGTATTTAGGGCTATCATTCTTGTTCATCAAAGAAAACTACAGCGCGTCAGGAATACTCTTGGGAGTATTCAGGGCTTCGGTACTTACGGACTTTGGTACTTCTAGAACACTGCTCAGCCACTTCTATAGCCCGGTACTACATCATATCACATATGTGTGTGAAAGTCGTATCTTGTATTATATGTGTTCAACAACAAGAGACTTGTACACATATCTCCGGCTTGTAACTGTTCTTGATGAAGAAATATAGCACGAGCGATCGAAGGATCACAGGCAGCACGCAAACAAGACTTTCGACGAAATCCTCGATCTCACCGGTAGAAGTGCCTTTTACATTTTAGAAAAACTAATTATATCAGGTATTGCCTATACCAGGGACCAATATACGAGTACTAACTGCGGTAACGTTTCAGCCCACGGCCAACTCACTTGGTGTCGGGCAAGTCCAACGAGTATAGATGACGGCCTCGTGGATATCAGGTGTATCCATGGTCTAGGAGGCGAGAGCTTGCCGGCAGCGTCCTACGGTACCCTCCCAAACCTGAGAAAAATGCTATTTTTTGCTTTTCGAGACGGGTCGAGAAAATTTGTCATCTGTTACTCTTGGACTCGATACTTCAAAATAACTGGTATTCGCGAGTCAACCACTGAGTCCCGATGACTGGGCACTAGTACTCTGCCGACCTTTTCGTTTGCAGTATGCAGTTCTCGTGTCGCTGCTGCAAATTTTCGTTCCTACCCAAAATGCTCCTGACCTCTGCAGTTCTTCTAGTTTGTAAAACTGAGTCTTGGCTGCGGTAATTGTGCTCTTGTCTGTCTGTCTGTCTGACGGTCTGTCTGTCTATCCGCAGTCACAAGGAAGCTCTAATCCTCGCAAAATTTGGTCCCAAACCGCTCCCGACGTTGAGGTGTATACCGCGCGAATCGATAGCGGACACACATACAAGCAGCCTGGACCAACTTTCGGATTCAACGGAACCCCGCGCCGTGAGCTACGCGACCCAGCCTCACCGGAACAATCACTTGTGCCAGAGTCTGCACGAGCAGCGAGATCTTTCGCAAATTGGCTACAGCGCATCGATCGAAACAAAAGTGGGATTGCCTTGCAGACGCATTGCTCGCTCAGCGCGTTTGGTTTACGGTGTTAATGAGATCGTTGCCTGCCGCTCGCAAACGGCCGAGCAAGGGCGCGTCCGGCTCCAAGGTCTTGACCCCATGGGATTTTGTGATGTGGGAGAGAAGGTAAGGGTTCCAAGAGATGATAATCCACAGAAGAAGTGTGAAATAGGTGTCTGTGCTTGGCCAAACTCAGACCTAGTTCATATTGGCGTTCTCTTATTTTTTTGATGCGAGGCTTGCTCGAAGGGGCAAGTGAGATGAGTGAGAAGGGAGGGGGGGGGGGGGAAGCATACGGTTTTTGAAGCCAGAAGTATCATCTGGCTTCAACCGGCTACCAGTGTAATCTACTGGCAAGGATGCATGCGTCACCCTCAACTTCAATAGTACAACACCCCGTAAAACCTGACGTACGAACGTACCACGCGCGTACATCTCCGTCTCCTCGGCTACTTAGATACCAGCCTGCGTATCCTTTTAGCAAATACAAATATCTTATTCCGAACGGTAAACGGGGTATGTACGTGTACGAAGGAATACTAGCCTGCGTATCGGATACTACAAATACGAAATACCTTATTCCAGACGGTAAAAAGAGTAAGATCCAACTGGAATAAAAATATCCAACGGCCCCTTGGTCTATCACATTAGTCCACCCTGAATAGTCGTAGATGCAGATCCCACGACGATATAGAGATGGCTACTTAGACAAAAGGAAATCGAAAGAGGGGGGTCGAAGATATTGCTCTTCAAAACAAACAACAACCCAAAGAGATTATAGATCAACCCATACCTCGTAAATGAGGCCAAGACGCCTCTGGTAGGGGCAGCATTCGTGCTAGAGAAGGAAAACGCAAAGGAAACGAAAGAGGAAAGACACAACAAGATGTTCGTCGTGGTACAATACGAAACTAGAAATACCAAGTGGGGGGGGCGGCAACTGTAGGGCTGATGTAACAAGCCGTGGCTACACGCGGTGTAAGCTATGGGAAAAGCGGGAGAGACCGAGCAAGGTAAGGCACGAACTTGAAAGCTAATGGAAAAGCCGGCAATAGACTTGATATAGGGCGAAGTCTACGTGACGCTAGAACGAAAAGGACACAACAAAGTCCCCGCGTGTTTGTAACCAAACCGAAAACGAAGAAAACGAAGAAAAAAGAAGCAAGGAAAGAAAGAAGGACCGAAGGTAATAAGGAAGGAAAATAAACTTAAATAATGACCGAAAGACCGCCCCGAAGGAAAGGAAGTTCAACAGAAAGGTAGACCCTGGAGGTACAACAACACTTCTTGTTGCGAATTGCGTCCTAGCGAAACAAACGAAACGTGAGGTGCTAGATGGAATCAACACTCAAAGCGAACGCGTATCAAAGACAGCAGGAGCACAGAATATATCGGTTCCGAAACCAGTACACGGCAATCTAGCGCATCTGCCGACCTTCAGCTACGGGTAACTGGTCGGGCGGACGAGTGGTCGGGGGGGTGTACTCGATAGGAGAGATGTACTCGATCTCATGCATGGCCGTAGTCGTACTACCATAGACCCTCGCATCTCTACAATGCCGGGACGGAGCATGTCGGGTTTTCACCGACCAGGCAGACATTGCTTGCACCAAGCGGGAAGCGCCGTGAGGTGTCCGGCGAGTCGCATGAAGGGTGAGCTGCATCCTACTAAGAACCGCTTGTGAGGCGGACTTGCATATGGATGACAGCTTCAATGAGTTAGTTTAATTTCCGGTGTGGCCACTTCCAGAGACAGCAACGGGAGTACTATGTAACTGCCTCTTGGGTGCCTTACCTTGAACACTACGTGATACGATCAATTCCCTTGTGCAGAGTAAAGGTTCTTTACTTCGCACAAATGATCTAACTAGACGACCAGCTGTGGGCGACCGCCAAAAACAAAAACAACAACAAAACAAAAAAAAAAAAACGGTACCCTGGATGTCTAGCTCACGTAGTGAGCGGCATGTTTTACAGTGTCGTTGCCAACCGACGCCAACCCAACCCATATAATATATCTATGGGGGGGGGGGGGTGCATTAGCATTACGTAGTACACCGCGTGCTAGTCCTCCGGCCTGATGACGCTGAAGGCACCAGGATCCTTGAGTCGTGCTCCGTGAAGGGGTGTAGAGGGATGGAAGGAGTGTAATCTTGATCGGGCCTGGGTCGTCGAGGAAGCGCACGATGTAGGAGTCAGCGGAGGTGTTCGATTATAAAGGATAAACCACTGAGCTACTCAGTCAGCCACTGAGCTATTCAGTCAGCGCTAACTGAGTAGCTCAGGGGTCTATCCTTTATAAATCGAACAAAACAAGTCCGGGGTTCGAGTCCCGCCAGACGTCGTATTTCCGCTTTTTTTGCCGTGGGTAGAAAAAGGGAAATCAAGTGGAGTGGACCACTTTATTAAAAGAACGCACGACTAGGGAGGGGGACACTAGGCAGGAAAAACCAGGCGCTGATTAGGGGCTTGATCAACCCCGGAAGGTGCTATCGGCTGGAGGCCGTATCGAGCCCAAAGGTACTTCTTTTGGTCGATATAAAGGATAGATCACTGAGCTACTCAGTCAGCGCTGACTGAGTAGCTCAGTGGTCTATCCTTTATAAACAACAGGAGGAGGTGTCGGTCGAGGCGCGCGGGGCAACTTTGACCAACCACCAGAGACCATCGCGGGCCTTGTACCAGAGGTGTGCCCCGGCAGGTAGAGGTGAAGAGCTGAAGCGGTGAAACCAGAGGGTGCGTGGTACGAGGCTGTACCCGGGAGCGAGGAAGATTTCACCCCGGGACCGCGATAGTTCACGGTGAGCGGCCCCGATGCGCATCTGGCGGTATAAACGGTTGGTCTGGCGGTGCTGTGAAGGGGCGCCCGACACTTAAAAGATAATATGGGATCGGTGGAGCTGTAGGTTTCGTTCGTGTTCCCACGAAGGGCTAAGGAGTCCGGCCCAGTGTGTTTCGTACATCACGGCGAGAACGCCTCCCCGGCCACGAACGAGTTGGTGTCCCGAGATCTGGTCGACCTCGAGGCGTTCGGGCGGTGGGGAGATGTCGTCGAAGGTGACGTGGAAGGGCGGGGACTTGATGGAGAAGAAGCTAAGAACGTGATTGGTCAGGTCGGCCGGTAGGTGTTTGGGGAGATGATCGATGTCGTCGGGGTTCCGGCAGGGCTTACAACGGAGAACGGAAACGCGGTGTTTGGAGTCACGTCCCGGCATGTCCGAGGGAAGGTCGAAATACAGGAGCTTGTCGTGAGGGGGGCGTCCATCCGGAACGGCTGAGGCTGATGCTGAGCCCACGGCAAGGATCTTGAACGGGCAAATCCAGTTGAACGAGAGTTTTCTCTTGAGAACGGTGGCGTCGGTGCGTTTCTTGGCGCCTTGGTGAATAGTGGCAGCGGTGTTGTAGGTCCATGCCCAACCGTCGACAGAGAACGGAGGGGAAAGGCGGAGGGCGTCCATGATGGGAGCATTGCGGCGGTCGAGGCACGAGGCGTAGACAGCGTGGAGTTCCCGGACGGCGCGGTAGGCGCGTTGCTGGCGAGCAGTGGCGAGGTCAATGTAAGCGAGCTGGTCCCGGTTGAGGCTTTGATGTCCGCCAACGCTGGGAGAGTCGAACACGGTGAGGGGGAGGTGAGGCAGTCGGCCAATGTGTATTTCGTTGGGGGCCAGCCCGGTAGCGGCGCTGACGGAGTTGTTGTAGGTGCTTTCGATGTGAGGACGATGCAAGTCTCAATCGTTTTGTAGTTCGTTTGCGACCATGGCGAGCATCAAAGCCATGGTGTGGTTGATGCGTTCGACGCCGCCGTTGGTGCAGGGGTGATAGGAACTCGTGGAGATTCTGTTAATGCCGAGGCGCTTGTAGAGGGGACGGGAGAGTTTGGCGCAGAATTGAAGGCCGTTGTCGGAGAAGAGAGTAACGGGGCATCCCCAGAGAAGAATGTAGCGATCGACGAGGATGTCGGCCGTGCCGGATGCGGTGAACTCGGCCTCAGTAGTGGCATACATGTCGGCGCGGCGGCAGAAACGGTCGGTGGAAAGGAGGATATAGGCGTTCTCCCGAGGCGTGATGGGTAAGGGCCCGAAATAGTTGACGCTGACGAGAATACCGGGGCCGTTTGGTAGCGGCAGGGAGAGGGTGGGCCAAGGAAATATTTGGCGCGAGGACTTTCGCGCCTGGCACTTGAGGCAGCGGCGCAGCCACCAGCGGGTGGAGATGTCCATGCCAATCCAACAGTAGAAGTGCATAAGCATGCTGAGTGTCCGAGCAACGCCCAGGAGGTGGTGGAATGGCCTGTGTGTAGGACCCATGGTCGCATCAACATTGGAGCGTAAATGCGAGGTCTATGGGAGGGGCTGCGGTGTAGTCGTACGAGGTTGGCCCAGGGGAGCCTTGTGTGGTCGGTGAACGAGGAGGGCTGTGTCGGCGTCGGTTGTATGCAGCTGACCTTTCGCGGCGAGGGCGAGGACGGTTTTGACGCCCCAAAGATCCCGCCCTTCAGAGGGGGGGGGAGAGTGTTATAAGGATTACCCTGGGCTGGGTAATCGATCGATCTGTTACCCCTATAATAGCTCAGTAGGTAACACCTTCATATTTGACGTCGTCCAGGTCACGGTTTCGAACCTCACTTCGAACGTTTCTTTTACAGAAACGCTTGCGCGTGCCTAAGAAGAAAAAAATGACGCATCTCCCTGGTTCCCCAGGTAATGAAACAAAGCGGGTAGGTCAGCGTACAGACGTATACAGTTCTGACGCCCCAAAGATCCCACCGTTCAGAGGGGGGGAGAGTGTTGTAAGGATTACCCTGGGCTGGGTAATCGATCGATCTTTCACCCCTATAGCTCAGTAGGTAACACCTTCACAGTTTGCAATGTATCCTGTAGCGTTTTTCGACAGGGTCGCTTCCTGATCTACAGTTAATCGGAGTGAATTCTCAGGTTGTAAAACTGAGGGTCAGCTGCGGCAATTGCAATCTTGTCTGTCTGTCAGTCTGTATTTTCGAACACTTTCCAATGGTCGATACATAAGGTCGTTACATATGATATTCGCACGACGTATTCGACCCTTACGGACCTTATATACTGAAACATACCATACCACCATGCAAATTTAGCCATATATATAATATACCCACGACACCGTACCATCGTACCATACTGCCAACGCCCCATACCACGTACTGTGTTTTCCCCGTACCATACCGCCAACAATACCATACCACATATATACGGTGTTTTTTCCATATACCATACCACCAGCATATCCCATATATCCCATACCGCGTTTTTTCCATATAGTATATCAAACCGTAGTACCATCATATCAGGTACCGTATACCAGGTACCATATACCAACATACGATATCACATCAAGTACACACGAAGAGCATACGTTGAAGGCGCAAGGTGATGAGTAGGTGAAGGTGCAAGGTGGTCAGGTGATATATGAGGAGATGAAGGTGCAAAGGAAGACCGATGGCACCAGGGAGCACACAGCTATTTCCGCCCTTGAACATCCAGGACATCCACAGTGTCCATGCCATATCCTAGGCACAGAACGACTTGGGTGATCAGTTTTTCGTATCGAAAAATGGCAAGTTGTTCTCCACGACAACTAACAGCAGCAGAACGATCGATGAGTTGGATGATGACACAACTGTATAGCTTCGCGCCCGACGCGCGGTCAGCGGGTGGCGCATCTCTCCGTGGCCAGACTACAACAGTCGGCTGGCGCGGGTTTGGGTGTAGAGACCAAGAAGAGAAGCGCACTCGGCGCGTACCTCTCGGTGGATACTTACTCGTAGACTACAGCAGCAGCAGCACAGCAGCAGCAGCACAGCAGCAGCAGCAGTCAGTCACATTGTGAAGTACAAAATGCGAAGACAAGTTGACTCGGCACGCCTCTCCGCCGCCAAGCTAAAGAAAGGCAGTCGGAGTTGGCTCGGACGCTTGGGTCCTACGCGCAGTGCAGCGCACCCAGCGCGTCTCTTCACGGCACCAGACCACAACAACAACAGTTGGTCTCGGCGTTTGCTCGCATCTGTGCGCGCACAGTATATCCGAGCAACAACACACAATGTCCGGTGACGTGTGGCGGGCGCTGGCCAGGCGTATGATAAAAAAACAATTGGCCGCTGGTGTGCACAAAATAGATGACAAAATTTCTCTACGTATACGTCTCGAATGGCAAAAAATAGTTTTTTTGCAGGTTGGGGAGGATACCGTAGGACGCCGTCGGCAAGCTCTTGCCCCCTAGAACATGGATCCACCTGATTTCCCCGAGCCCGTCATCTATACTCTTTGACCTTGCCCGACACCAAGCGGGTTGGCCGTGAGCTGAGTCTATGTCGAGAACGAGCGTCTATCATCGCATGACGTTGGGTTTGAAATATCGGAATTTTTACAGTTTGAAAATATCACAAAACGTGACGTTTTTCGGTCACGGATCGTGATCTTTTGGCATGCGTTGTGATTTTTTCGGTTCGTTAGGAACGACCCTAATAAGTACATATTCAATTCGTAGTCTTAAAATGTTAATGTTGTCTACTATAGTTTCTACCATAAAATTGATTAGCAGAAAGCGCGAGAGCGTGAGTTAGCTGTACACTCGATGCTAATCGACGAGCAGCGGGAATGCTGAACCCTATGCGCGATAAAAACTAAAGGAACGTACCGGGGGAGAGAAGGGACGACACCTGTGACCACGGCTCGTCCAGAAGATTGCTGAGGGTAAAACCTCGTACGAGTTAGGCTGGAAAGTAAAAGTGACGATTAAAAAGATAAAAAAAAAGTACGGCCACGAGTATAGTGTTGATTGCTTTGTAACCGTCGTGCGTGCATGCACAATACATGTATGTCAAGAAACCCCGCGGCAGACCACCGACTGTGCCGCCGTGAATCTGTCGCTTTCTTTCGTCATTCCCACTCTTCTAGTAATAGTAGGCTGTGAAAGAGTCATCAGCCTACAACTCTAGAAACGTGTCCTGTGCTACAAATGAGTGGTGCGATCACCCAGACCAGCCCCGACACTGAGCGGGGGGGCAGGAAAGACAAAATACGCAGAAACCATCCCGAACCAAGCCCGCGAAGACCAAACAAACCAGGAACACACCTAGCATAAAAAAAAAAAAAACGACCCGAAACCTCGGAAAACGCCAAGAAGTAGAAAAAACCACCCCCCAGAGTCCAAGAAAACGTCAAGAAAAAACAAATGTCGAGTGCAGCCGAGAAGGGAAAATCAGCTATCCACGGCGGCGCCTCGAGATTCATCTACGTTACGCGCTAGCCAAATGAATTTGCAGACACCAAGAACTTCGTACAGCTTTCGTCGAAGTCGTGTAGCGCGCCGGAGAAAGAGGAAGCTTGATGGGTCCCGGGTCGTCCAAAAATCAAACCAAATGTACTCCATCCGTCGGCGTAGTCGCGCTGATTTTTCCGAGCCACCACAGACCGTCGTCGCCCTTGTACCAAAAGTGGGCCCCGTTGGGAAGCATGGTGCTGCAGTATCGGCGAAGCCAGTCGGCGTGCGAGACGCAGTCATAGCCGAGTGCCAGAAACCGCTCGCCGTTACTTCGAGAAACCTCGCGTTGTGCCGCGCCGATTCTCATCCGGCGGTACAGGCGGTTGGGTTGGCGGTGCTGGTTCGGGGGGTGCCGGCCCAGTAGCACAAAATTGCGTGGCGAGAAAGCTGAAGGTCCATTTCTCGTTCCCAAGATGGGCGGGATAGTGCTGTCCAGTGCGTCTCGTACATCACCGCGATGACGCCACGTCGACCTCGAACCGATTGGTGTCCAGTGTCCAGTAATCTTTTCCACTTCGAGTCGTTGAAGAGGGGTCGAAACGTCGTCCTGGGTGATGTGGTATGGGGGAGATTTCTTGGAGAAGTTGTTGAGCACGTGTTGCGTCAACCCCGCTGGCAAATACTTCGGCATGTCGCCACGGTCGTGGGAATTGGCACAGGGTTTGCAGCGTTGAACTGATACACGCCGGCGAGCATCCGCGCCGGGCATATCGAAGGAAGATCCAAATACAGGAGCTTTGCCCCGAGAGGAGATCCGTCCGGGGTGTCCGCTGAGGAGCAGGGGCCAACTGCGAGGATTTTGTAGGGGCCCGTACAGTTGAGGGAGAGTTTGGCCTTGAGGATCTTGGCGTCCGTGTCGGGTTTCGCACCCTGGCGGATGGTGGCCGCCGTGTTGTACTCCCACGCCCAGCCGCCAACCTCAAATTAGGGGGCAGGACGGAGAGCGTCAGCGAGGGTGGCGTTGCGGCGGTTCACGCGAGCAACAGTGAGGGCATGGTGTTCGCGGACGATATCGTACGCTCGCTGCTGGCGGTCCGTCGCCAGGTCGCAGTAGGCGAGGTGGTCGCGGGCCAACCTCTGGTGGCCGGTAACTCCAGCACGCTCGAAAATCGTGAGAGGGAGGCGTGGCAACCGACCCATATGGACCTCGTTGGGAACTAAACCCGTGGCGGCGCTGACGGAATTGTTGTACGCAATTCGACGCGAGGGAACTGCTCATCCCAGTTGTGTTGGAGCTCGTTTACGACCATTGCCAGCATCTAGGCCATCGTGTGGTGTACACGTTCTACCCCACCGTTGCCGTTTGGTGGTAGGAGCTGGCGGCAATTTTGCGAACCCCGAGAAGCCGATATATGGCGTGCGAAAGCAGAACTGGAGGCCGTTGTCTTAGAGGATGCTGCGCGGGCACCCCCAGAGGGGAATTTACCGGTTGATGAGAATGTTAGCCGTGCCCTCAGCGGTGAACTCAGCCGCTGTGACGGCGTATATGTCGGCTAGGCGGCTGAAACGATCGGTGAAAAGCAAGATGTAGGTATTACCTCGAGGCGTCACCGGGAGAGGGCCGAAATAGTCGATGCTGACGGCGATGCCGGGCCCTTCTGGCAAGGGCAATGTGATGGTGGGCCACCGGACCGTCTGCCGCGACGTTTTCCGTGCTTGGCACTTCAAGCAGTTGCGTAACCACCACCGGGTGCAGATGCTCATACCGATCTGCCAGTACAAACGTTCGAGCATACGTAGGGTGCGCGCGGTTCCTAGGTGGCAGGAAGCCGTGGAATGGCAAGCCTGCATGACCCAGGGGCGCATGAGCAGCTGACAATAAATGCGAATATGCTCGTCGTTACTAAACAAGCCATACGACCCACCGGGCGTTGCGTGTCTGACGCAGGGGGGGGGGAAGGCTGTCGGGCGAATAGAACGATGCCCGCGTCGGTGGTGTGCAAGCCGCCTTTGTTAGCCAGCTCCTGAACCTCCGAAAAGGGAGGGAGATGGTGGGAAGGGCAACACGACCAAAAGTCGTCTGGCAAAACTACCGGCCGGTCCAGAGCCATGTAGGGCATTGCGGTGTTGAACGAGGGCTCGGCCTGTTGTTCCCGAACCCAGTCGGCGTGCGGGATAGCGCGCTGCGGAATCACCGAACTGAAATTCGGTAGCTGCGCCGAGGGCATCCAATTCGGTCGCGGTGACGGGAGGTGCGTCAGTTGGCGGCGGAAGCCGTGAAAGAGGAGTCCCCACGTGCTCGGCGCGGTCGTGGTCGGACGGGATGGGTACCGCCGGGACGGACGAGGCGGCAGGAGTCGGGACCAAAATGACGGGTGCTGGCGGTTGCGGCTGTGGGGCTCGCGGCGGGGTGATAACACGCCGGGCTGATGGCCTAAGGGCCCCGCCGGGCCCGAAGCCAATATCAACAGCAGGCGGATCGGTTCCAGCGGCAGTGGCTATTCGTCGGCGCGTCCGAGTTGAAATGCGGCCTGAAGACGGCAAAACATTCAGAGGCGCAGGGTTGCCAGGCGGCGATGGGGCAGACGCGGCCGGATCAGTGATCACAGCGGAATCTTCTTCCTGTAAAGTGCTCGTCGGGGGGAGGAGCGCGCTGGGCGACAATCGTCGCTGCAGCGGATGCTTCTGCAGAGCCCTGGCCTGAAAGGGAAGACGCGGCCGGAGCAGTGCTCACGGCGGAATCTTCGCCCTGTAAAGTGCTCGTCGGGGGGGGGGGAGCGCGCTGGGCGACAACCATCGCTGCAGCGGGGGCTCGCCCCCGGAGGGTACGACAAAAACCGAACGAAAGCGGCGTTGGCGTTGGGGGGGGTGAAAAAGCCCTCAAGCCAGGAAGGCAGTCGACGGAAGCAGATACACGAGCGACGAATCTTCCTGAAGCAGCAGAGAGGTCGTCAATCCTCATACGTGGCCCGTGTGTGCGAAAATTGCGAAAATCCGAAGAGGTGAAAGGTAGCCCACCCAAGACGGCACTTTCAGTGCGGGGCACCAGCCCACCCAAACCGACACCGGGGGTCAGAGGAGCGAGTGCGAAGCTCGCAGGCTCGGATGAGGAAGATACCACCGTTCTCGACGGGAGTGGGGCTGCTAGACAGGCAAGCGGGAGAGAAAATCAGCATTTCCGTTGGCGCTGCCCTTGCGGTACGTGAGGGTGCAGTCGAACGTGGTGAGGAACTCAAGCCCCCGCTGGACTCGCGCGTTGTGATCCCCTACCTTGCTGATGCTCTCAAGTGCTTTGGGCTGGTCTGGGTGATCGGACCACTCATTTGTAGAACAGGACACGTTTCCAGAGTTGTAGGCTGGGTTTTTGGTGGTTTTTCACATCTTCCGTGTTATTTTTCTTCTCGTTTTGATATTCACTTTTCGCTTTTCCATGCATCTCCCTCGCCTTCCTCCCCCGTCTCGGGTGACATGGCGATGGTTTTCGTTGACAATTCCTTCCTGTCCCTTATGACTAGATCTTCCTTTCATTTTTTTTACGTACTTCGCCGGCTTCGTTGCCTTGCCGTTCAGAGGTGTGGGAGTGGGTTTTGAGGAGCCGCATCTTCGGCTCATGTTCTAGTTCGTGGAATCGGGGTTTCCATGAACTGCCCATAATTCTGCATACACGGCTCATCAGAGTGGGCTAGTGTTATGATACTGCTCTGTATGAGGTTGAAAGCCTGGTAATTACCTGGGTTCAGGCACTGGGAACGTATTTGTAGTACTTGGAAGGCGTATCTTAGGTGGAAAACCAGGGGTTTTCCTTAGACGCACGAGCTTGGTCTCAGTCTCCGCGTGCACGAAAGGAATGAAACTGCTCTTCTTCCATCTCTAAGCAAGCATCACACGTGAGTACCAATGGGTTCCGACTTAATAGGCAGACGTGTCCAGGGATACAAAGTGTCCCGCCCTCATGCTTCATCTTAACAAGTGGCGTCTTCGGTGGAGGGCCTACGAAAAGCATCGTCCCCTCTAACAGAAGTATTTAAACTCGCAACAGCACGAGAACTCTCAGCAAAATCGTCGTGGGTGGCTACAGCAGCGGGCAAACCAGGCGCAGTACTGAAATCCAGTGTGCCGTCTTGTGGGCGAGGGCGGGAAAAAATCCACGAGCGGCCGTAGCGCTCCCTCTAACAGCAGCATGAACACTCGCAGCAGTAGTGGAATTTCCAGCGGAATCGGCGTGGGTGGCTACAGCAGGGGGCAAAGCGGGCTCAATACTGAAATCCAGTGTGCCGTCTTGTGGGCGACGGGGGTGTACTCGATAGGAGAGATGTACTCGATCTCATGCATGGCCGTAGTCGTCTGACCATAGACCCTCGCATCCCTACAATGCCGGGACGGAGCATGTCGGGTTTTCACCGACCAAGCAGACATTGCTTGCACCAAGCGCGAAGCGCCGTGAGGTGTCCGGCGAGTCGCATGAAGGGTGAGCTGCATCCTACTAAGAACCGTTTGTGAGGCGGACTTGCATATGGATGACAGCTTCAATGAGTTAGTTTAATTTCCGGTGTAGCCACTTCCAGAGACAGCAACGGGAGTACTATGTAACTGCCTCTTGGGTGCCTTACCTTGAACACTACGTGATACGATCAATTCCCTTGTGCAGAGTAAAGGTTCTTTACCTCGCAGAAATGATCTAACTCGACGACCAGCTGTGGGCGACCGCCAAAACATAAAACAAAACAAAAAAAAACGGTACCCTGGATGTCTAGCTCACGTAGTGAGCGGCATGTTTTACAGTGTCGTTGCCAACCGACGCCAACCCAACCCATATATATATATATATATATATCGGGGGGGGGGGGGGGGGGGGGGGGGGGGGGGGGGGGGGGGGGGGGGGGGGGGGGGGGGGGGGGGGGGGGATTCACGAGCGGCCATAGCGCCCTCTAACAGCAGCATTAAAACTCGCAGCAGTACTTTAATTTCCAAGATCTCTGTTTGTAGCTACAGCAGCGAGGGAAGCAGGCTCAACACTGAAATTCAATGTGTCATCGTGTGGCCGCGGCACGGAAAAAAAATCACCAGTGGCATCACTAGTGGCCATCTTACGAGTACGAGCAGAGTGGACAGCAGTGGAATACGAGGCGGAAAAACAGTCTCAAATACTCTCTCATCTGGCCCAGAAGCAGGTAGACCCGACGGCGAAGAGCGCAGCTGGGTTGCGTGGAGAGCGCTGCGTCCAAGTTTGGCCGACGTGCTCCGGCCCGGAGCAGACGCAGCCGGCTCCACGGGGTGGCTGGGTACGGCGCGCTCAGCGGAGCGGGATCTTCCAGGTGGCTTAGACGGCAGAGGGAACGAGTGGGGAGTCAAAGCCTCTAAACCCAAGGCCTGGCTGGTCACGCGCGTCACGCACTCTAATAAGGAGCGGGGGCGTTCAGTTGTCTTGGACGGCAGAGCTCGCTCGGCCGAGCGAGAAGGCACGGAAGGGTTCTTGGATGAGGTCCGTCTGGCGGAGGCTGCTCGGGCCCCGTCAGGGGGCTCCGGTCGAAGCTCTTTCTGCTCATGGTGGTATGTTGTACAAGGTGCTCGATCCACGTCGTCCTCATGGGACTCCTGCCTAGACCCGTGCTCCTCTTGCTGGTCTGTTGTACAAGGCGCTCGATCCTCATCGACGAGCCTTGGGCGGTGGGGCACTGAGGGGCTCTGGGACTCAGTGGCTCGGCCACCATGAGGGGAAGCAGACTCTCCCACCTCATGAATCTCCATGGTGCAGTGCGCGGAACAAATTTAATCCAGAAGAGCAAACGGTCAAGAAAGAGAGACACAACTCGTAGCGGCAAAAAGGCGAAAAAGTCCTGCGGTCGACGCCACTTGTTAAGATCAAGCATGCGGGACACTTTGTATCCCTGGACAGGTCTGCCTATTAAGTCGATACTCGTTGTTACTCACGTGTGTTGTTTGCTCAGAGATAGAAGAAGAGCAGATTTCTTCCTTTCGTGCACGGGGAGATTGAGACCAAGCTCGTGCGTCTCTGGAAAACCTGGTTTTCCACCTAAGATACACCTTCCAAGTACTACAAATACGTTCCCAATGCCTGAACCCAGGTAATTGCCTGGCTTTCAACCTCGTACAAAGCAGCATCATAACATGCTAGTACTACTACTAGTATTAGTGCTACTACTACCATTTCAGGATCGTGGTTGAGAGTCGTGGTCCCCATTCGGTTGCACAGCAAGCAATACAGCGGGTTTTCTTGATACTGCGGCTGCGACGTGTATTTCGGTACTCTATACTACGGGGGTCCATAGTAAATAGGACCAAATATTGTCAGTAAAAATAGGTAAATACGTAAGTTTTCATTTGTTCCACAGGTGCTATTAACTATGGACCCCCGTAATAGTAACCCCGCTGTTGAAAATACATCGAAAATGCTGTTGGGATAGTGTGAAGCGGTGGCCGCTATAGAGTAGTGGTAAGGGTAGTGGTAAGGGACGCAGGTGGTTCTGGCAGCTGGAAAGCAGTGCTTCGCTTCTTCTGATTTAGATCTTTTTATTGATGGTGAGAGCTGAGGAGGTGCTCTGGTAGAGAAGTGAGAGGTAGGGGGGTGGGACTCGACGCCCAGATGTACTCGTCCCACCCCACGCCACAAGCTCTGCTCAATTCCTCTTATCTGATGTACTCCTACAGAACTTTCCTACGGCTACCGATCGTTCTTCTGCAAATATAAGAACTTCTCACTTCGTAGTCCTATCTGCGTTAAGGAACATTACTCTCGTCGAACGGGCTATCCGCCCTAGGGAACATTCCTAAAAGAACGTTACTCTCGACTAACGGAATATCCGCCGGGTTATTCCATTCTTTGGATTATTCTCGTATTCGTGAGACTACAAGACTGCAACGTATTATCTGTATCTATAGCCCATGAGTGCTCTACTCGTATCACATTAACCGACCCTGAATAGTCGTATAGGCAGACCACAAGATGGTCGGAGGGTGATGACAAAGTTCATCCCAAACGGCCAGGAAAAAGGTGGTCGAAGATGCGGCTATTCGAAACGAAAGAAATGAGGCTATAGATCCCCCCCACACCTCGTAATAAGACCCAAACACTACGGAGAGGGGGTGTTCGCTGAGAACAACCACTAAAAGGGAGACTAAAGGAGAAAGAGACAGAACTCAAAGCAGAGGTGGAAGGAGAAATCACCCAAAATGAGAACAAAGAAATGCGTCGAGCACTACATCTACAAAGACTGGGGGCGCGAGAACAACACACGGAGCCCCTTTGCTGCGCCACCATCCGCTTCCTGTCGTTGGACTCCCCCACGCCCGCGCCGCACGACCTCTTGGACTTCATCCCCCCGGCCTGGCGCCCACAACTCTCGGACGTCCTCACTCTTGCCTCCAAAAGCAAGCTGCACCGTACCGACGACGAAACCACCCTCCTGGTCCAACGACCACCCACAACCTCACCCGGGAACAGCCTACCACCACCCGCCCCCTCTACCCCACGCGTCGACGTGCCAATGTTAATGCGCCCTTGGGTGCTGAACACATGCCACGCCACCACCTCGCTACACCTGGGAGTAACCCGAACGGTCCGCATGCTGGCACGTTTCTTTTGGTGGATTGGTATAGACGCTTCCGTCCGCTGGTGGATCCGCCGTTGCCTTCAATGCCAGGCGCGGAAGACCTCCCGGCACACCATTCGTTGGCCCATCCTTTCTCTTCCTTTGCCCAACGGGCCTGGCATCACCGTCAGCGTCGACTACCTCGGGCCCCTGCCGCTCACGCCACGCGGTAACATCCACATCCTCCTCTTCACTGACCGTTTCAGCCGCCGCGTCGATATGTATGCCGTTTCAGCGGCGCAGTTCACGGCCGCCGCACTGCCGACACCTTCCTGAACGAGTACATCCCTCTCTGGGGGTGCCCGGTTGCACTCCTCTTCGACAACGGACTATACTTTACCTCCAAGCTTGCGAACATCGTCTACGAGCGCCTTGGCATCCACAAGGTCAACACCAGCTCCTACCACCCCTGCACCAACGGCGGCGTCGAGCGCGTCAACCATGTGCTGGCCCAAATGCTCTCTATGGTTGGCAACGAACAGCAGACCGACCGGGACGTGCTGCTCCCACACGTGTCGTCGGCCTATAACAACTCCGTCAACGCCGCCACAGGGCTTGCACCTAACGAAATCCACATGGGAAGCCTTCCTCGCCTCCCGCTCGACGACGCCAGGTGTGAAGCGGTGGCCGCTATAGAGTAGTGGTAAGGGTAGTGGTAAGGGACGCAGGTGGTTCTGGCAGCTGGAAAGCAGTGCATCGCTTCTTCTGATTTAGATCTTATTGATGGTGAGAGCTGAGGAGGTGCTCTGGTAGAGAAGTGAGAGGTAGGGGGGCGGGACTCGACGCCCAGATGTACTCGTCCCACCCCACGCCACAAGCTCTGCTCAATTCCTCTTATCTGATGTACTCCTACAGAACTTTCCTACGGCTACCGATCGTTCTTCTGCAAATATAAGAACTTCTCACTTCGTAGTCCTATCTGCGTTAAGGAACATTACTCTCGTCGAACGGGCTATCCGCCCTAGGGAACATTCCTAAAAGAACGTTACTCTCGACTAACGGAATATCCGCCGGGTTATTCCATTCTTTGGATTATTCTCGTATTCGTGAGACTACAAGACTGCAACGTATTATCTATATATATAGCCCATGCGTGCTCTACTCATATCACAATAGGTAATCAGCTGAGATGCCGATGGGAATAGTCCTTGGCCGTCGCAGTATCGTATTTCGGTACTCTATAGTAACCCCGCTGTTGAAAATACATCGGAAATGCTGTTGGGATGAGTAATCAGCTGAGATGACGATGGAGATAGTCCTTGGCCGTCGCAGTATGAGAGCCTACTACTACTATTGATATCATACTACAACAACAACAACTACTACTACTACTACTATCATACTACTACTACTACTACTACTACTACTACTACTACTATCATACTACTACTATAATACTACTACTACTACCATCATACTACTACTGTAATACTACTACTACTACCATCATATACTACTACTAAAAATACTACTACTACTATCTATACTACTACTACTACTACTACTACTATCATGCTACCACTACTATCATTTCAGGTCGTAGTTGAGAGTCAGTCGTGGTCCCCAATCGGTTGCACAGCAAGCAATACAGCGGGTTTTCTTGATACTGCGGGTGCGACGTGTCGGTTGGGGTCGTGATCCCCAACAAAGTGTTGCAGTATGTTCGAATGTGCTTGTTCAGTTTTTTTACGGTTTCATGACTGTTCGGGATATTGGCTTATTATGGGTTACTTGGTGGTTGCTTCTGTGGGTGTACGTGATACCCACATGGTCACTCATTCTGTCTCTACCCTGCCGGGAGAATAATACTAAAAACCTGAATCATCTTCGTTCTTCGCCTGGGATTTATCAACACTCTAGAGTCTGTCAACGTTGGCAACCTAGGCTCATGGGTGACGAAGTCGAGGTATCGGGGCGTGGCCTCGTGCTCGAGGGGCTGAAGCGGGGGACCGCAGACGGAGAGGATCGTCAAATGCACGCCCAGCTTCTCAAGGTGATGGCGCAGATTGGGTGTGGTAGAGGGCAGCCGCTATCTACCGTAGTTGGAGCAGGGAGGGATGCTGCAACGCCATCGTCGAACATTCCAAAGTTGGCTACGGGAGCCGGGAGGGTAAACGCGTTTCCGCGGAAGATGGCCACCTCGGTGGAACAGGGAGCGGAAGCTGTGTTGGTGCTCTTGGAGTATGCCGGAGATAGGACGGCGTGCTAAGTGGAGAAGAAAAAACCCTGCGGTGGGAACAAAGAAACCGTAGGCGCCTCCGTGGGCAGTGGCACGGAGGATAACAAGTCGTGCGAAGTTTTACGTGCGCACCCCACCCAGGGAGATTGTGGTGGGGCTAGGAGCTGTGGGAATGAGAGACATATCTGCACATTTTCGCGAGAAGTCGCACGGTGGGTCAGGCCGTGTGCACCCGGCTACCCATGTGGCAGGGTGGGGAAAGCCGCGTACGAGATGCACGCACTCGACTACGGTGTGGTAGTGGTCGAGGGAGTGGGCGTGAGAGAAATCGGGTGCTGCTGCAGCAGTACTAGTAACGGATGGGGAACACGTCTGCATCGGCAACAAGTCGCGTGACACAGCAGTCGCGTGCACGCGACGACAGCAGCAGCAGTAGGAGCAGCAGTAGCGGGAGGTCAGGAAAAGAAGCAGCGGGAGCCGCGGAAGGTCAGCAGCAACAGCAGCAGCGGGAGGTCGTGGATGGAGCAGGCGTGGTTGGATCGTTCGCTGGATCCCTTTATGGGTCCAGCAACACGCGGGGCCAAGGGATAGCGTCTGAACTCGTAGTGGTAGCTCTTCGATCTACTATTACAGTCGATAGTATACCTCCAAACCATTCGGGACTTTCCCGGGATGAAAAAAAATATCCCATACCATTCAGAGATCCGTAACCAGTAGTAAATGATACATATCCTATATATCGTCCACCACTTACCCGGGAAGAACGAACCATTCATGACTATTCGGGATTGGCTTATTATGGGTCAACGTGATACCCACATGGTCACTCATTCTGTCAAACTAATAAGTAACAGTCCCACCAGTCACCTTCTGGTCCTGTCTTGTTTGATTTGAATATGAAAATTCATTTATTTCAACACTCGATCTTCGCCTGGAATTTATCTACACGGTACAGAGATATCTTGCTAATCTTACTTTTCACTTCGCTTTCGTGTTGCGTTCCTCGTGACATATTTCGGTAGTCTATAGTAAACCCGCTGTTGGCTTGCAGCAGCACAAAGGTAAAGCAGGGCTGAGTAATCCACTGGTGAACGAGTTGTTTTATGTCCCCAGCGTGGGTAACCAGCTGAGGTGACGATGGAGATAGTCCTTGGCCGTCGCAGTACGAGAGCCTACTACTACTACTACCATTTCAGGGTCGTGGTTGAGAGTCGTGGTCCCCAATCAGTTGCACAGCAACCAGTATAGCGGGTTTTCTTGATACTGCGGCTGCGACGTGTCGGTTGGGGTCGTGATCCCCAACAAGCAGCTGCGGTACAGAGATTCCCCGCCGAGTACGATAACGAGTAGTACCGATAGCCAACAAGCAGACGCTCTGTCTGAGCCAAACCCCGCACTCTGGGATTCCGTCTGTGCTGGCCCCGACTCGTCTCTCTCGTCACTCTCACCAACTCCAGCTGCGATTTCACAAAAAAGAGACAAGCAAACTGACAACAGCGCTCGAATGCATTTCATCGAGGGCAATAACAATTTAAAAGTGTTATTGCATCGCTGCTGCTTTTTTTCGCTCCTACCCCAAAAGCACAATTTGTTATTTTTTCTGGTCGACGTCTTTGCGAACGTCTTGGCCGCTTTTCTAAGCCCGACCAATCCCTGAACTTTCCATACCTCCGTCCAACCTTGTATTAAATGGTAACACCTGGGGAGCCCTGCCCTGCTCTACAATTTTGTATCTACTAAAAAACGCCAACAAATATTCAAGTACGTACATATTAATAATATATACAAGGTTGCCCTTCTGGACTAAGATTGACTTGAAATCCCGGGGGTGTCGCAATGCGAAAAGGGAGAAGACAAGAACACAGAACGCGTTCGTTCCTCGTGCCAGCTATCACTGTACTCGTACGTAGCCGGCAAGAACGAAGAACCAAAAAAAAACTCTTGAAAGCTCAAGAAAAAAAGTAAGCACCGGGCAAGTAACACCGACCAGGCCAAACGAGCTTATAGTTACAAGTACAGTAGTTCTATATATGTACCAGTTATTACGTTTGTCATTCGATAAATCGTGTGCAACGTGAGCTCCAACGTCGATAACCCTTGAACCTTTCCCAGAAAGGAAAAAGAAAACTGAAAATAACCCAAAATAGTAAACCTACGCATTGAGTCTAACTCCCTTATGTAACTACTTCCAGCTTGACATCGATCTACTCCAATTCTTGCTGTCCTTGCTGCACCCTTCCTGCTCATTCGATGCTCGCCGTTTGTATGGCACGGCGGTCGTGTTAAATTATGTGCTGCTTGTAAGCATAACCTTTGGGACTTCAAGGGGGCGGAAGCTTAAAAAAAACAGTGACTGTTGACTACAGCAAAACATCGACCAATCCGAACAGCCCGGGCTGCTGAGGGAAATAGGGGGTGCACTCTATTGATAGCTACCAGATACAATGTAAGGACACCTCCGATACCCAAGCCACGCGATGCTAGATGTACTCTTGCGCGCTCTCACTACTAAGAGGTGGTTCATGCCAAGACCGTACTTGGCATGCCGCACGTATAACAATTGCGATGTGATGATATATGGTAACACAGCCTCCCAGACGAATTCCCAAGCTCTTTTTCCTCGACAGCCTGGGAGGAGAGGGCAAACAAACGCCGTGTGGTGCGTCTTGGAAAAGTCTCGTTGAGGTCTTTTCAGCCTTTCCAAAGGCATCATTTTCGCTGTTATTGCCCCGCTCCTTGTGGAGAAAACCGGGTCGGAAAATCACCACAGGGGATGTGTTGTCTTGTGGTACTTGTGGTCGATACAATTGGGTAACATATTATACTTCGTAGCATGTATATGTTGGTACGGAAAACGCACACGCCTGGCGGTATGGAGTATGTTCTCGTAATACGTGAAATAGTTTGTCCCTAAAAACAAAAAACGAATTCATGTTCAATTTTCACCCACATTTAACATGAAAATTGTATCATACAAATGCCACAAAATATTAAGGACACCCAAAGCCAGTCGTCTTCGGCACGTCACGAAAATAATCGACACGAGCCACCCGGGCCTTACCTCCTGGGGCCGTCAGCAGGTCAATTTCCCCTCAGAGAGCGATGCCATCCTTCAAACCTGACAAGAGGCCTCGCCGAGAGCGACGATAGGGCAAAAACAGACGGCAGGGGTGGGAGGGCAGGGGGGGGGTTCCAAGGCGTGACAGACCCGATTGCCACAGGAGCGGGAGAAGGAGGGGGGACTGGGGCGTCGAGTGCAACAGAGGGTAGGGAGGAGGCAAGGTCCGCGGCGCAGACGCCTAAAGCTGGAAACGGGCTCAATAGGAGCGGCGACCGGTCGGGCATTTCCTAGAAGTGCCGAGAGTGGAACCACTCGTCGTCGAGACCCTTCGCGCATGGAAGTAGACGGGAGTCACCCCCCCCCTCTTGCTGCCTGGTGTCGGACGGAGTTATTGGCATGCATTTCGTCTCGCCGGGGGCGGAGGACGGGGCTGGGGAAGGTTCCTGACCTCGGCCCTCTTCTGGAGAAGCCGCGGGGGCGAAGTGGGGCCCAGGCAGAACAAGTGAGCGAGCGGTGTGCTCCCCCCTCCGTTGCCGGGGGCGGCAGCTCCGAGGTCTTAAGATGTCCGTTGTGCCGCGGACTGCGTCGCTCTGATGGGCTTCTGAGGGCGTCCACGGCGGCGAAGAGTCAGCAACGGAGCACGGCGCCCCTTACCGACGGGGCTGACAGCAGTACGTGAGGGCCGCCGCCCCACTGCTTCCTGGCACCGCACCGAGCTGTCAGGACTCGGAGGCCATCAGGCCTTCGCCAAGTTCCCCTCCCCCTCCCTCCTTGGGGAACAGCAGGTGGCCAGCGATACCAAGAGAGCGATGATCCCTTGGAAGTGGACCCCATTAGGGGGAAGATGTGGCAGCAGGTGACTTGCATGCCCAATCAGGGACGAAGTCGGATGGGGGAGAGAGTGCGACCGCCGCCATCTCGATAGCGGTTCCACGCCAGGAAGAGGGGTCGATGGGAGAGTGGCACCACATGTATCGTAAAACAGGAAAGGTAGGGTGAGCCATGAGCGACGTGGCGCCGCAACGGGCGTAAGAATGGAAGGTCGTATATTTACCAGGACAAGGGCGCGCATTCGGACAGCCACTAGGACGGGCAGGCAAGCCTAGGAAAGAGGGGGCGAGCGGCAGCGAGTCAAAACGCAGCCACCCGGCGCCACGCCTCCGCAATAGGTCGTGGGCACTACAGCTTGAGGCGGCAGGGCTCAAGCCAGAATCCTCCTAAGGGGACCTCTTCCATCACATCCGAGGCGACGAGCCTTGTCATCGACGACAACGGGACTGGGGCTGCCTCCGGCGCCCCCCGCCCCACTGGGGTGGTCGAGAACGCCTATCCGGGTAGAAGCGGCGTCTCCATCACCAGGACTTTGGTCGCCGACACCACGGGCCTAGTTGAGGACGTCATGTGAGGTTATTTTGTGGACGGCACGCTATCAAAAGCAAAAGCCGAACCGAAGCCTTCGATGCCGAGAACACCGTCGTCCCCACCAATATCTTCACCTTCACCGTCCAGTATCCAGGCTCCTCGCGCCCGTCGCATCCTGCTATGACCAGGACTAACCCCCCGGCCCCTACGCCAAAATATCTACCGCAAATTCCCGCAGGAAGGCTTCCCACGACCCCACAGCCGTCTCCGCAGCAGCAGCCAATGCCGACACTGGTGGTAGCTTCCACAGCGCCAATGGCACGACGCGAGGTGTTGAAGTCGCGTTCAGAAACGTCTCTGCCTACGGTTCCGTTCCAGACGCCGCCGCAGCCTCCATCGGCGAGGGAGGTCGCTGCTCGCCTCCGTTGGCGACGACGCAACCGCTCCCGAATAAATCACTGTCTGCTAGGCCAATCCTGCCGTCACCGACATTGCCGCGGCTGCCGCTGCCGACGACTGCCCACCCCTCGACCGGGACCCCCGTTCTTGATACCGCAGGTGTTCGTTGCGCTTGTAACACCACCGCAGTGGGAAACTAGATCGGTGCAGTTGCCGCTACCAAGGCCGTCACGGCCGGCACCGGCGGGGGACAACGAAGGGGGGGAATTCAGAGCCCACGTCAACGCCAGAACTCCCGCCGCCACCACCATGGACAGCGTCGCCGACGCCCGCAGAGAGCGGGCAGCTCCGAGAGGAAGCTCCGGAAGATTGCTGCGTGTGATATAAGGCCTTGGTGGCCCCGATGGTCGATCTCGGCAGGTGCCCTCACTGACTCCACCCAGTCGTACTACACCGCCCTCCGCCCTGCGCATCAGAGAGAGAGAAAACTTACGTATGATGTCCGGCGTGCCGGACGACCTTAGTAGTCGAAGAAGCCGACAGGAGAGCACTCCGGCAGCACATCGACGAGGCTATGGTAGGGGTGATGACCATCGCGCGGCGAGCCGTGCCGGTTAAGGAGGGGGGGGGAGGGGATCGTCCATCAGAGCCACACGGGACGGGGGGGGGAGGGCCGATGATATACATAATTTTCCACGGGTTGGTAGGGGAGACAGCGTTCTTGCACGTGCCTAGCTCCCACGACGTGCACCGCCGTTGCGCTCTAGGTGGGGATGCAATATCCCGATCCACTCTAGGTGAGGACGCAATACCCCGATCCAGGCCCAACGAGGTATGTACATCCACACGCCAAGGCAGGTTTCCGAACCCGGCTCTACATACGGTGCACCAGGAGGTGGTATATACCCCCATCTTCAACAGATCTGTGGTTTCGATAGCTCGGTGGACACGATGGAGGAGGCAGCAAAAGGGGACGGAGTCACCGAAGCTAAGTTCCACCTCTTTAGCAGTTCCACCACTCCTACAGGAACGGTAATTTTCTGCTGAGAGCAACGCAGAGATGAGAGGATGACCTTCAAGCAGAACGGTCTGGCGCGACCCCTGAGCAACCACAAGCGCAAGTGCCGTGCCTGTTGGGAGCATATGAAGGGCCGTCGGAGGTTCGCTTTTCTGGTGGGCTCACTCACATGGAAATGCGCCATGGAGAACTTACATGGACCCTGACAGGGGAGACGACCACTTGTGGGTGGCCATACGAGAAGGGAATGGGTCGCCCCGTCGAAGAACATCCCGCCTCACGGAAATACTGCCGAGGGTCCAGCTTCGACACGACGGCACTACGGAGTGGGGTGCCTATCCACGGCAACAGTTTGCAGTACTTCGGCGATCAGTCACTTTGGAGGTGGAGGAGACCGCGAACCAAGGTGAAAACGGCCAGCGTGTACAGGGCAGGGGCATTCACCGGTGTTTCCGTTTATCAGCGACGTTTTATGCGCATGTTGCCATGAAGATGCAGTATCTATACTTTGGCGATCAGTCACTTCGGAGGTGGAGGAGACCGTGAACCAAGGCGAACACGGCCAGCGTGTACAGGGCAGGGGCATTCACCGGTGTTTCCGCTTATCAGCGACGTTTTATGTGCATGTTGTCATGAAGATGCAGTATCTAATACGGCTCCGGTTGTCGGTGATGTAGTTGCTGATACTATCTTGGGGATTCCTGTACGCGTGACAGGGTTGACAGTGGGGGTCGGGCTGTGGAAGTAGAGTACTGGTTTTGCTCACGATGGGCGTTTGTATGTTCCGCAGATAACGGTGCCATGGAACTTCGCCTCCCGTGCAGCCTTGAGAATGGGTTGGTATTGAGTACCTTTGCCGCTTGGAGTTGCACATGACTATTACCTCTGGCACGAGGCAGGCCTGATGAAACAAGCCATAAGTACGGATACAAGTTTCCGATGCCAGCTTTCGGTTCTCTGGCGCGGTATGTCCCGCGGGTGCCCGGCAGGAAAAAGGTGTGGCTTCCCTCCCCCTCGACTCTGGTCCTGGAATCTGGGTAACTCAGCCTCTCGCGTCAATTCGTGAGAAGAGAATGTAGTGGCGCCGGGGGATCACGCGGTACGTCGAGGTTAGTGCTTTTGGGCACGCCGCTAGATGATTCAGCGTTCACTGGCGTCCGATTGTCGGTGACGTTTTCCGTTGAGTTCTGCTTTGAAGGGACGGCACATACTTTTAGCACGCCCAGCTATCTCGGACGATATCGATACCGCTCCGTTAGCACGACCATACAGATGATTTTCGTAGATTGGACCTCGGATATGGATGAGAGATGCGGACGCCTCTAGCTCATGAACACGTGGGACAACAATTTGGGAGTGACTACTGGCGATGGCCAAGTGTGAGTTGGTCATTGTGCTTAGCAGCTTAACCTGCTCAGACCGCCTTGGCCATGATTCCCGGGGTACAAAAATTGGTGCCCCTTACGCTCAGAATATGGCCACCTTTTCTACCCAGTGTAGTAGTGATTGTGACCAACTATTTTTTTTCCTCTCCAGTCCAATCCCAACGTCAAGAACGGAGTGGTTGGTTTTCCCTGCTTATACGCGACTTCGAAACTGCAGTCAGCAGTCATTGACAGCTCTACGAAACTTGATATCGCTGTGATTGTTGCTTCGTAGTTGAGCGCATTACGCCTAGTCTACAGCCCCTTACCATGCACCATGTCCTGCATCCAACAAAGCGCGCGACGACTCCCATCGTGCCTGCACCTTGCGTTCTTTAACACTTGTTTATATCTATTCATTAGCAGCCTGGACCGCTCAGCTATCAGAACCTCGACCGCCAACAGCTGGGGTGTTGCGATATGGCCGCCGGCCGTCAGCGGCGCGCTTGAACGAACTGGTGTGTGAACAGCACACGCCCACAATCTCTTCTGTGGAACGCCGAAACTATATTCGTTCTGACGGGCTGAGGAAAGTCCCAACCTACGCCGCCCCTGGATGGGTGAAGATCTGCAACACCGCGACAACCATTCATCAGGGTTCTCAAAGCGAAACGCTCGCCCCTCTTAACGCGCGGTAGACTTGGTCCCGGCTCGATAACATTGACCCGGCAGCGGCGAGGCAAACAAAATGTGTATGCTTGAATGGTGCGCCGAGGAAAGGATATTCAGCGGACAAGGGGTTCAGTGCCTCCAGACGAGGCATTTACGGGTTTTAAGACTCTTTTATTTTGGCGCAAGGTTCAAACATGCAAGCATGTACATTCCCTTGTCACCAACGGCATGGAGCCTGCCGCGGGAAGGGGGGCGGGGGACAACAGCGACTTTACATGTAGCGCTTCTGTTCTGGGTCCGACTCACTCTAGGTCACACTTGTGGCAGATATTATACCTCGAGAGTACGCTAACGTGAGCGACCGCTGCAAATCTCATCATGTCGACGGCAACAGCGAGTCCCTATGGGGCGCCTGCAGACGAGGGTGTGTGGGTAGAGATCACTCTGCGTGAGTGCACGAGTAGTAACGACCACCTCCAATATCATCGCGAATGCAGTGTTACAAGGGGCGGGTGTTCAGATTCCAGCTCCATCACTCTCGTTTGCGTCCTTGTCGGTACCCATTACCGGCTAGAAAGTGTTGGTATTTATCTCCCCCGGGCTTCAGTCGATACGTTTGTCGTTCAAAATCATGGCTGGAAGCGCCACCATCGACGGCCTCCATCACCCATGGACCACCCCGAGCTTCACCGTGATTCCTTACACGATCTTCGATATAACCGAAGTCTACGTTGCCGTAATGGGACAAAACGATATACTCCTTACGCCGATCGTTTGCCAGACATTGTGTTGTGCGTTCTGTGTACCGCTATGGCCTTGCCCTGGGGGGGGGGGGGGTGCAAAGGTCCAGGGTTAGGATTTGGGATATTATAACGAGTTACTTGGAACGTGACACCGGAACCTTTCCTAGCCCTCATGATTCAGCCACACTTGCTGTCGATCTCCTTCGCCACCACGCCCCGTCGAACCATCGAATCCACTGCATCGCGCCGTTCGCCCCTCACATGTTTTAAGCTCTTCACAGAGACAGTTTACGCCGCGCGCCGAGGAGCTTCACCTTCCAGCGCCTCCCGTTTATAGTGAACAGCGTCGCTGCCCGTGTCGGCCCCACGCTCCGCGTATCGCCGATGCTCGATCCACGTCTACTACCAGCGTATTTTTGATGGCCCGAATTCCGCAGCAAATTCCAATGATCGAGCGTCGACGACTCCCCCCTCAACTCGCCACGCATCCCAAAAATAAGTATTACACCCCGAACCTCAACGGCCAGGTTGTCGATCCCTCCTCTCGCCCTTACACACCCCGCGCCCTTGGTTCCGATCGCGCGGTGACGGTGCGAACGCAGTTTTCTTTTGGCATACTACTCTTGGCTTAAATGCTAAATATGTGTCGTCCTTTGACCTGTATACCTATACCGCCCGGGTGGACGCCGCCCCCCCTTTCAGCCGCAAGGTGGGTCACCCGACCCCTCCCTCTGGACACCTTCTCAAGATACCAAGCGCCGCAAGGTACCCTCGACGTCGAGAACGCTTAGGGTTGACAACGTTCGAGTGACCAAGGATCTTATGGAACACCTTTTTAAGATACGCACGAGCCACTGCAACGCCTGTGCAACGTCGGTTAACTGGACCTTGGCACACCGTTCCATTGACCCGAGTACCCCCTCGTTGTCAAACAAGCACCTTCCTTTGCATTCACAACAATGTTATTATTACAGTGTCCAACACCGAGATCTAAAGTAAAGTATTTTACGTTTGCTCCACTTCATGACCTTGACCCATCCACTACACCTCTTCCTTGTCGACACCGTATAGAGAGGGGGGATTTATCCACCCGTACCGATGTACCAAAGCACATTCGGAGGTACAAGGGGACCCTTTGTTGCGGGAGGGGGAATCTGTCGTGCATTATTATCTGCCGGTGCAGCCGAACATCCGACAATTCGCGCCACCTTGTGCGCACCGTTATAACCACCGCCACGTTCACGAATTCTGCTGAAGAATTGCGCGATACAACACTATATACAGGTAAGGGCCCATCTTATCACGGACTTTCGGTTCTTTCAATTTGACTTGATTTTTTTTTTCTAATTTAATTTAAGGGCCCATCTTACCGAGGACTTTCGGTTCTTTCAATTTGACTTGATTTTTTTTCGTCTAATTTAATTTGCATCTGATTGAACGAAATTTTGTGTTCCCCGTTAAGATGGGCTCTAAGGACTACACGAGGGGACCGATTGCTGTATCACGGGGTCCAAGTTCAACTCTGCACCGCGATCTTTCCGTTTGGCTTTGTATTCGGGGTCGTTCCGCCTTTTTTGCAATGGGAACTTGCTGCACACACGGCAGCATATGACGACGTTTGACGTCTCCCTGTCTGTGCTCTTGGGCACGAGGGAAGGGTCTGTCCTTGAATCATGCCCCAACCATCGGGCAGGCTTAAAAATGAAGCACATAAAACCGCAGACGACCGACTTTGCGCCAATTTGTGGGTTATATCCTGATATTCAGCTGTTGATTCACCCAAGCATCATACTCGTACCAGACACGAGTGACGGGGGAAAACGGCACAGGGTTCGGGGTCGGAGGCTTGAAAAAACATACCAGGTACTAAACTTTTCCCGTACCTCCAAAGTCAATCGCATCACCACCACGGCAAGGTCCGCCGAGACAACATCTGTGTCCGAAACCGAGAGGCAACATTATTAAAAAGAGGCGTGATGGCGCCGGGTTTCGGGCTTTCGTTTCTGAATGAGATCGAAGGTTCTATCTCCGCTGCTCGTAGATGACGCACGTGAGGAGGCTGTTGTTGACGGCTCAGTTGCCCCCATCGACTGGCCGTCCTACGAGCGGCGCAAAAAGCTCTGGGCAAATAGAGTTAACCTATCACTTTTAGATACAATATTATTATCGGACCAGCCTACTGCAGTGTCTGCAGCAGCGGCAGTGGTAGTAGTGGTACAAGCGCGTTCAGCAGGGACAACTTTCACTGTAAGAACCTATAAACGTTTCCGTGCGGAAGTGCTATTTCCAAGAGACACTACAGTAGTACCACAAAACACGCACACATTCTGATAACAATCATAGATGCCCATGCCTGTTCATTGCATGTGAAATCTGCCTCAATTCCAAGCTCATGTGTATATGCTTGAATGCCTCCCCCCCTTCCCCCCGTGCCGCCACACGCGAAAAAAAAACCCGACTTTTATTCGCTGCTCACCCCGGAGAGGGACTACCATCCCAACATACCATACCACAACAAAAAGGTACTAGTAGGGCACGATCGGTCTACAACGACAATGCACATTCGTCTCGCCTCCCGCCACCACCGACACCACACAACCAGTCCGATTTACTCGACGCATTATGCGGGGCCCGAATAGGTCTGGTGGTGGGGCATCGTCACTCGCGTGAACCCGTCCCTCTTCTTCCCGCGGCGCCCCTTCTTCCCCCCCCCGGCCACCTTCGCCCCCGCTGGCCCCAACGACGTGACCGTCTCAGGGTCAGGGTTGCCGTAGGGGTCTTTGTTCCCCACCTTGTGATTCTTCTTACCCCACCGCAGCAAACCCATCTCCCTCTTGGTTAATTTGCCGTGTGCCCCCGACGCCCCCCCCCGCCGTCAGCTCAGGCACATCCTGACCGGCGGCTAACGCTGCCCGCTTGTCGAGAACCTCGGCCATAAGGTCCATGTTCTCGGGCTCCAGGAGGGACGCGGCCTCGGCCGACGCGATGGCTGTCCCCCCCGCGCTGGCTTTCGCCTCCGCTTTTCCGAGCTGAACCGCGAGCTTCGCGGCGAGCTTGGTCGTCCTCAAGGCAGTCTTGTCGGTCTCCTTCAGGAAACGGGCCGCGTCGGCCTGAAAATATTCATAGCGCGAGCGTGAGGAAAGTTGGGGATTAGCGACGAAGCGATCGGAGCGAGCGAGCGAGCGTGGCGGCGTAGCAAAGTAGCGCATGGTAGCACGGGGGGGTACACATGCTCGTGAACGTGCATCGAGAAACCGGATGGATCGAAGGGGAGACTGCGGTCAGACCCGAGGGTGCTGGCATTTTAACGCAGCAGGCTAATCGGCAGGGCCACCGGCATCTGGGATTACCCTGACCCCGCCCGGGTGTGCACCTAAGGTAGCACTCGCGAACCAGAGAGATATTTCGGGTGATGAGGCTATAATTCTTGTGCGGTCGGGTACGTGGATCGAAAAAGCCGGTTTCGGATCGAAAAACCAAATCGGTCTTTTTCTTGATACCGTTGAAAAAGAGCCTTTTCGAACACAATTTTTTCGATTGAGCGATCCGATCCACGAGTCCCGTCGAAAAACTCGTGGATCGGATTTCTTGACCGAAGAAGTTTTTCCAAGACCTCTCCACATTTCTAAACACACGGTCAAGTCACACAGCAGCAGCCTAAACACCTTTCCGATGCTGGATTGACTTCTCCACTGCTGCTGCTGTGTTCTACTGCTGTTGCTGCTGCTGCTGCTTACAAGGTACAGCGCAGCACCTCCTGGAACCCGCGAGCAGGACACGAACCAGAGTTCAGAATACTTTCGCTTGCAATACTCCAAAGAGCACAAAAACTACAAACTCGATTCGACTGACGATGGGAAAGGCATTCAGACACACCGCGTCGAATTTATAGTGGATCGGAAACCGAGCCTTTCGATTCTTCCAATCCGACGGTACAATAATTAGCCTAATGCAATACCATACTATACAAGGCATACGACGGCAGTACTGCCAGAGACGAAGCGTGGAACATTAATAGCACGAGTTTTACACTCTCCCGTCTAAACCATTAACTGCAAGGCATTATTGTAGCGCCTGCAATCGTTTTGTTTTGGGGTAGCTTCAATAGTGTATGCACCATGTACTTCATGTTTCCTTTCGGGCTAAAACATTGCCCGAACAATCACGGGTTCAGGGGGGCACAAGAAGAGACCGACTCGCAGTCTGGAGCAAAAAACTAAAACAAACTGCAGGCTGCGGCAAGGGTGCACTAACATGATCGGACACGCTGGAAAGAGGACACGAGGACATGTCAGTATTAAAATCCAGCAAGAGCCAGAAATCAAAGCACCGGCACGCAGTACACCTTCGCAAATGTTCGAGGTCAGCACATGTTTCGCCAAACCTCAACACACAAAAAAAAACCAAAGGCCCTCCAGGAACTGCAAACCCGAATAACTTATTCCCACCTCTGTAGGAGGGTGGCAAAACAAAAGACGCCCGTCCGTAAAGTCTTTCAGGATTTGCCGCGCTGCGCGAGGCATGTCCGACTCTCCGAGGGCTCGGGCTCGAAACAGCCCCCTGGCCTGGCAGTACGACTCCAGCAGCTGCTGCGGCGAGAGCACGGGTTTCCCCGCGGCGTCCTTCGCATCTCCCGGCAGGGTCGGGAGCTTGATGGTGTACGTGAGCTCGAGGATGTGTCGGGGTATTCGCCGGGCGATAAGGCTCATGGGGGGCATGACGTTGCGCATCTGCATGATAGGCAGCACCCCCGCGCAAATCATCTCAGCCGTGCTGTGGAACCCAGCGCCGACACAAAAGAGAGGTCAGGAACCGAGAGGAGGGAGGAAGAGCGAGGGGTGAGAGGGGGGAGGGGAAGGTTGAGGCACAGCAGCGTACGCAAACAAACCATATATCACTTGAACGCCTGAACAGCGACAGCAACAGCGGGGCTCGGTGTTCCGCGCTTGCTCTCACCTGCTAACAAAGCTGGGGGGGAAAACGAGGCCCGGGCAGTCACATAGCATGAGACTGTTGCTCAGCACGAGCGTCTGGAAGTGCTTCGTCTTGCCCGGGGTGGCACCCACGCTGACCCGGACCCCGCCGTGCGAGAGGGGGGTAGCGCCCACCAGCACGTTGATCATGCTGCTCTTCCCCACGTTGGGATACCCCACCATCCCCACGCACGCGCGACCGCCATTTCGCGAAGGGTTGGGCACTCCAAGCGTCCTGGCCAGTCTCTCCAGCTCAACGCGCATCTCCAGCCTATTCAGCATCTTGGGCAATCCACTCCCCGCGTTGTTCGTGCCTCTGCCTGTACCGCGTCCACCCCCGCCTGCTACCGCCGAGCCCGAAGGCCTCGCATCCCCCCCCTCCTCTGCGCCTGCAGAAGACCGTTCCTCTCGCCCACCCCCGTCTTCGCTTCCCTTCCCCTCCTCCTCCTCCTCCTCTTCCTCCTCCGTGTCGGCGTCAAAATCTTCGTCGTCTTCCGAGTCGTACCCCTCCGTGGGGGCGGGGGCGCCGGCGTCCCCTGCAGCGAAACCGCCCTCGGCCAGATCTCTCTCCTCCCTTGCTTCCTTGTTGAGCTGCTCCTGCTGCTGCCTCGCCGAAAAAAACAGGACCGTGACCCCCCTCTTCTCGAAGTGGCGTGCCCACTCGCGCTGCTGCACCCGGCTGAGGTAGTCGGCCTTGTTCACCACCACCACCATCGGCTTGGGCGGGACCAGCTCTGCCGCGTATGCTTCGAGGTCGGTGGAGTAGTAGAAGGTGGGGTTGCGCGCGTCTACCAGCTGGCAGACGAGGTCGCTCCGCTCGACGACGCGCCACAGCTGCCGCCACACCTCGAGGTTCTTCTCGAAAGGCGTGACTTTCATGCTGGTGGCCTTCTCTTCCGCGCTGTGGGTTAAGACGCAGACGTTGATTACACGTTTTTAGGATGAGATTGACGGGCCAAGGGACCCTTCTGGCGATCGAGCGCGGAAAATAGACGAAAGGAAATGGCGTTTACAGCATCGGTCGACCAGACCAAATGATGTTGGCTGGCTGGCTGGCTGGCTGGCTGGCTGGCTGGCTGGGTTAGGGGGTTGTTAGTTTCCCTTCCGAGTTACAACCCAAGGGATTGCTTTACTTGTGACACGAGCGCAGCATGATACTGTTAGCGCTGCTGCGCGCTCACACAGACGGTTGGTAAGGCTGTACCTGGTATAAACTACTGTTGTACCTTCGTACTTACTGGTATCATATGATGGACGTACAGCGCCAACTTGTCGTACTATCCTGTCCCAGAGTTGAAAAAAATACTGCTGTCATAATATGATGCGAGGTAAATACACCTCGTATCATACTGCTCCTGCATGTTGTTGTACTGGTACGGGAGTCATCGCCTGCTTCTCTGTCTGTCTTGTCCATCTATCAAGACAGTGCCTGCCTATCCGTCTCTGCGCCTGTCCCCTATCTCACTTGGCGATTCCTCTTCGCCACTCCAGAAACGACTTCTTCTCCAACATGTCCAGGTCTTCCGCGGTCATCTCCGCGCCCCACGCCGGCCTCCGCGGTACGTTCATGTGCAAAAAGTCGAACTCCGTCTCGGCGTCGTCCTTGCCGCCTAACGCCGCATGGATCTCACCGTTCTCGTCCAGGCTCATCTCAACGCCATCGGGCCCAACCACCACCGTGTTCTCCTTGTGAGACTCGAAGGCCCTCTCCGACAACATGGCTGAAGCGATAAAGTCGTCGAGGTTACTGGCCTCCAGCACCGAGGTCATCTTGCCCCTAGCTTTGCTGCCGTCGACATCGTAAGACGATGCGCTGGGTGGGGGGGGGGGGGGCGCGGGGGGGGGTGATTGCGCCGCCGGGACAGAAGGAGAGCAGGCGAAGGGGAAAGTGTTGGGCGAGCGGCGTGATGAGCTGAAAAAATAGTTATCACATCAGCACCTCGTACCTTGCTCCTTGTGCATAAATATGTACAAGGAGAGGAACAGGGTTTTCGTCGCGGAGTCGAACGCTTCAAGGCCGAATCGAGCTCGTGGTAAGCTCGACCAACCCTGTGGGCAAGAAGTATCTCGTCAACCCAAGGCTATACCAGGTACGTGCTACTCGTACCACGGCTGTCGTCTGCGTTATAGCACCATTAATACTGCTGTAATAATACTCGTAGGCCACCCCCTATTTGCTACGTACGCCTACTGCTTTCTACCTCAAAGGCCGGGGGTTCATGAAATGGCGAGGTTTGCATAGAGGAAAACAAGTCCACGCGCTTGCTAGCTTGCTATACGATGTGCCACTGATACCAGGCACCAAGGTATGTACTATGAAACCGGATGCCATACAAGGGTTTGCTCGCTTGTGGTCTGCGCCTGCACTCCTATTGCACTCCTATCGTGCGGCGGTACAGGGTACTATTACGTAATAGAGTTGCAATTTGCTACCACTATTTTGCTATTTTGTACTCGTAGTTCTCTACCTGTGGGGGGCGGAAATTAATACCTGTCAGCCTCAGCTCGTTCAAGGGCGCGGCGTCGCTGTAGCGCTTTTCCAAGAGACTCCTGGCCACGTTTCGGATTACTCTTTCCATAAGGCATGGCTGCTGTAACAGCAACTGTAACTAAAGAGTAGTGGGCTAGTACCACACAGAAAATCAATGGAGTTCCAGTGGAACAAGGAAGAATGTGAATAGAGGGGATGTTGGAGGTGAGCAAATGCTTCGTATATCGCATGGCCACACCTGGACCGCCTACTCTGTACCCAAACAGAGATGGACACCGCCCCGACAGTCCTGAACCCTGCTTTCGCAATTCACCCACCTTCGCCACAAAGCACACCCCTATTGGATGCGGTGAAGGCTTGCCAGGTGATTGTTGTGGTCCAGCATAAGAGAAGTTATATAAGCGTCGATCGCCCCCCCTGATTTCCAGCATAATTTCGTCCACGCCGTCCATAAATATAAGGACGTTTATATCGATTATTAGTATAAAAGTAATCTCTATATTTAGAGAGCGGCACTCTCGTTAGTTTGTTTCTTGCGGTCGACTGGGTGTGCAGCAGTAGCTACGAAGTGTGCAGCAGTGCAGACGTGCAGACTGGTCTGAAGTGATCTGGGTGGCACTTGCTCTAATACCCGGTGCCTCCTGTCCCTGTCCCCTTTCTCTTTTGCCTTCTTCTCGTTGCACTGGTGTTTCCTCCGTAGTTCGGAGATGAGGACACTCTGCACGACCTCTTGGAACCAGCCAACGGCAGGGTAAGCGCTGAGATGTCCGAAGCCTCTTGTAAGCGCGCAGCAGTGCGTGCCACAACTGCACGAGTGGTATTATAGCTACTGCAAGATAGGAGTACTGCTGTGCAAGTACAAAGTACAGGCATACGTGTACAGCGCGGGCTCGTGTGTGCATGCTATGTGATACTAGTCTTGAAGGCCGTTTCCTATGCAGTTCGATTGTTGAGCTTCAGATTTTTATCCGATCGCATTTTCAGATGCGAACTTGGCAAATCGAAACAGTCGTCCTATGCGGGAAGATCAGATTTATTACGAACGCGTGCTAAGATTCGAGCAAACGCCAAGACCAACTGTTTTTGTTGTGGTCTGGCGCCGCGAAGAGACACGCTGGGTGCGCTGCCCTGCGCGTAAGACCCAAGCGTCCGAGCCAAGGCTGACTGCCTCTGGTCTGGCGGCGAAGAGACGTGGCGCATGTGCTTGAGTCAAGCTGTCTTGGTGTTTTGTGTTTCATAATGTGTCTGACTGCTGCTGCTGCACAGCAGTGTAGTCTACGAGTACCTATCCACGGAGAGGTGCACACCGAATGCGCTTGTCTTGGTCTCTAGGCCCGAGCCCGCGCCAACTGACTGTAGTCTGGCCACGGAGGGACGCGCCGACCGCGCGTCCGGCGCTATACAGCTTGTCACCATCCAACTTATCGATCGTTCTGCTGCTGTTTGCTGTCGTGAATAACATCTTGAATTTAGAGATCATGCCATTTTTCGATTTGAAAATCCGACGACTTGGGTCATCGGATTCTCAAATCGGAAAAATTCAGGTCGAATTTTACATATTTGGACTGCATAAGCGGGTGCATTAATAGATGTTTTAATGAGGCGCGCGAAGCGCGACCCTTTTTTTTCTTGATTTCCAAGGAAACAAAGCCTCTTCATAACGAGTCGTATACGAGGGTAGGGTGCCTCATTTCTTATGGGAGCCGAAACCGGAACACAGAACTGGCATGCATTTCTGTTTTTCGTATGGCCGAGATTCGTACATCGAGTTTCACCTTTTCCTACTTTTATGGTGTTTTGTGGAAGTATGCCGGGGTTTCGTTTGAGTTGGGGGAGGACGTTGGAGGGAGGAGCAACCGCAATATTTTGAATTCGGCGGACACACACAGCAGTACATGGCACCCACGCATCCTGTTTAGTACCCGCCGGGTGACATGGGGCTTGCTTTCGCAGACTGGAGCTTTCTGGACTGGGTTGGCTTCCTCGACATTGCTGAAAGCTCAAGAACACAACGACGACCGCCAAGAGCATGCGGTGTAGTCGGTTGTTTGCCATCACCGGAGCTTGGAGTCTCTAGCTACCGCTATATGCCGGGATACCGTGTCAGAGATACCGAGAGAGTACAGCAGTAGTGGCGATGATATGTACAAGTATTAGGCCCGCCACGTTTTACCTCCTGTGTAGGGTGCAAAACCAGTCTCGGCCAGCTCTGGGACCGTGCAGAGTGCAGAACTGGCGTCTGGTTTCGTTTGGCCCGGCCATTTCTGATCGTAGTACAGAAAATATTTGTTTTTTGTCGATCGATAAGATTCGATAAATCGGATCTGGCACGATTCTTCCCGGATCTCTTTACAAACCCTGTTCTGTTTTCCGGTTTCGACTGCTATAAGAGTCAGCCTGAGTCTCGCTGTTTGTGTGTGTCATCGTGTATGATTCAACATTTTTTTCGGCCACGTTTGACCACCGCGCTTAACGCACGCTGCACCAATGCCAGTCCCGGTGACCTCTGTGCACACACAGCAACGAAACCTTATCGTGCTGGTGTGGTTGTAAGACGTTCAGATTTTGGTTGAGCTAGGTGCGGCAACGTGTTTAGCGAGATGGCTGGGCCATGGTTTAAAAAAACAGAAGAACCGTAGAATATCAATTGGTTTTTGTTCTTTGGAGTTCTACCTAACGACACCCAACGCTACGAATACTCGTAGGCAGACTGCGCCTGTCCACAGCAACGTGCGGGCTGTGTCCTAAGACATGCTGCAGGTGGTGTTGTCGTGCCACATCCTCCTGCTGATGTATGGACGGAGAAGCAGGAGAAGCTCTGATGTAGATGTCGAACACAGCAGTAGTAGTATGGTGGCACCTGTCACAACGGTTTTTGTTTTTGAGTTCTACCTACCGAAACCCACGACTCTACGAGTAGTCGTAGTCACAATGCGCCTGTCCACAGCAACGTTTGGTCCATGTCCCCAAGACATGCTGCAGGTGGTATTGCCAGGTCCACCCTCCTACTGACGAGGGGACGGAGAAACAGGAGAAGCTCTGCTCTAGATGTCGTACAGCAGTAGTAGTGGTCATCTGCTACGAGAAGCTCTTGTTGGACATGCCAGCTTGTGGATTTTTCGTCTCCAAATTATTATGCCGAATTTCGAGGTGGGAAGCAGGAAACATTCAACAAAAGTCGAGTACGTGTACGAGTACAAAGGGTGCAAATATTATAGACCGACAAGCCGAGCGTACAGCGACGCTGACCCTGACCTCGTGTGCCCTACTGCTAGTGCTGCTGCTGCTGTTTGGCTGCTGGAGAAGCTCTGCTGTAGATGTCGTACAGCAATAGTAGTGGTCACCTGCTACGAGAAGCTCTTGTTGTTGGACATGTCAGGTTGTTGATTTTTCGTTTCCAAATTATGCCGAATTTCGAGGTGGGAAGCAGGAAGCAGGAAACACACAACAAAATCAAGTATTAATACGTGTACAAAGAGTTCAAGGGTTACACCAACAAGCCGAGCGTATAGGGACGCTGTCCCTGGCCTCGTGTGCCCTCCTGCTACTGCTAATGCTGCTGCTATTGTTGCTGCTGCTGTTGCTGCCGCCACGTCTGCTGCTGCTGTTAACAACTTTTGGTTTCTTAAATAATTAATCCAAACGTCACGGATATTTCTGACCGCGTACGAGTACGTCCGTAGATGTTGGTTCTTGTTGGTTTAGCAGCAAAATGTATTCGCCCACCATGATGCATCGCAGATATGACTGCTGCAGGTACTGAGGTCGCGCCTCATTACCACCAATTACTACAGTAGTATAGGCCACGAGTGTTCTCGCCCCTGGGATGGTTTTCAGGAGCTGCCTGTGTGTCTGTGAGTTATTCTTCTACTCGCCGACATCCAGCACACCCAGTGGCCGTGCTGATTTTTCACCCTAGAGAGAGATACAAGCTCTGTGGGCACAACCTCGACACAGAGATATTGTATCGCGTTCGTAGCCGCACTGTAGGCAACTGTAGTCCAGACTGCATAGCAGTCTTTGGATGGATGCTTCAAGTTTCAAGTCATGTATTATTGGCCTCCCACAGGGTGGGGGCAGAGAAGAAGTGAGCTTCGTGCGTCACGACTTGCAGCCTCAGAAGTCAAGAGTCACATAGTTCACAATAGGCAATGGTACTCACCTGTACGTAACTGTCATTTGAAGAGACCGAACGAACGCCATCCCTGGCTCTTTATTTAGTAGCAGTGACGAACCAAAATAAACAGAACGTAACTCCTTGAACTAAGTTAACCACAGCAGCAATGGCAGGAGGAAACTCATCCCGACGACAAGCAAGATCCTCCCCCTAAATCCCACACACAAAACCATTGCAATCGCGGAAAAGGTAAGATTCCAACGGTAGACGCGCCCAAAAAATAAAAACTAAGCCGAAAAAAAATATGCCAGAGATCGCGAGGTCCCCCAGAAAAAAAAAAACTGTCCCTTGCTACGACCCACGCCATAGATACTCAGATCGTAACGGTAAACGCGAGATAGCATACATCATTTTTCATATACCTGGTAGAATTTACTCGCCTTAAAATTGCCCGAAATATTAATCGCTTGTGACACATCATGAAACCGAAAGTACTCCCTTTTGGCTTCTGTGCACTATTAATAGCTCCTAAGGCCAATTCTTATGCCGTCGGATATGTAGTCAGTTAAAAAAGTCCCTTTCGGCACGTTCGCATGAGCTTTTACCTTGGAAATGTTGAAACTTGGTCTTTCTCGCCTCAGAATTTGTCGGAGTTCTCTCCAAGATCTATCTGGGGGTGTTTTCCCGCTTCTCGAGGGGCCCGGTTGCAAGAAATCATCGTCGGCACTTTTTCGATCCAACTGAGGTGAATGTGATTGCGATCGGGGATCGGATCGAGAAAGACGTTTTTTTCGATCCGATGGAGCGTTTGGATCGTGGGTTGGATCGAAAAAGTGCGGACGTCAATTTCCTGTATCTGGGTGCCTGGAGAAGCGGGAAACACCCCCGGACAGATGTTGGAGAGAGATCCGACACATTCTGAGGCGAGAAAGACCAATTTCCAACATTTCCGGGGCGAAAGCTAATGCGAACGAGCTGAAAGTTTGTTTCAGCTGGCTGCAAATCCGACGGCATAAGAATTGGCCTAAGACCATTGGAATTTTCTGAAGGGCTCTCAAAACTGTTTTTTTTTTTCGCCGAAAACCCGCGATTACTCGGATTGTCAAAAACACCAGTGGGCTCCTCAGGATGCCCCACCCTAACTTTTCCGAGAGCTTTCTTGAGCAGTTTTCCGTTTCTCTAGAAAACGTTGTTTGACTGTTGCGTCCGTATTGTCAGCTCTGAGGACATCATGATTTTCATCAAAATCTTCAAAGATTCCCCATCTCTGACAGCCTTTTTTTTTTTTTTGACCCTCCAGAGGAAACTGACTGGCTGCTCCAAAAATTAAACTAGGACCCTGGAGAAACGGGAAACTGTTCCTGAAAGCTCTCGGAAAACTCTGGGGAGCATTCTGAGAAGGCTACTGGTGGTGTTTTTGGCTGTCCCGCGGAGTAAAACGCGTATTTTCGGCCTAAAAACTCAGTTCCTGGAGCCCAGAAATTATTCCCGGAATAGTTGGTCTAATAACCGAATGGAAAAACCTAGAAATGCTGCAACTTTGACACGAACAGCCTAAGCCCTCCCAGCTAGTCGAGCTATTCGGTCATCCGCAAAACATAAAACATTCGGCTTTGCTCCTTCGCGAAGAAATCCAAGTTCGCACAACAAGACTGCTGGTAGAATAACCAATCATGCATTCATATGGAATTCCCCCTTATTCTGCAACTAGTAAACAGTCAACAATCTAAAGGTTCCAGCAAATGTCAAAACAATCAGTAAACACCAATAACATTCAACGAAAAAACACCCGTCAGGACGAATCTACGTACGTACGTACGTACGTACGTACGTACGTACGTACGTAATGAAAAAACACCCGTCAGGACGAATCTACGTACGTACGTGCCCGCAATCCCATCAAACCACTAAAAATGATATTTCAGTCCGACCAGTCACCTCTGGTGATGCCCATACCTAAATACGCACAGAATTTGTGTGGGAATTACCAGAGGTATTGGGTTGAACATGACAATACACTTGTCAAATTACCAGGGGGTCAGGAGTGCGTATACCATCCAGGACGAGAACTACCTTCGTACCATTCTTGACTTTCCTGGAATAAATAATAAATTCTACCAGGTATATCATTCAGACATCCGTAACCAGTGATATATAACATCCACCACTTACCCAGAAAGAACGGTAAGCACCATACCACAGGTACCAGGTACCTGGTATAATTTAATAATCCCTCGCAAGTAGCAAACGACCTGGTATAATTTAATAATCCCTCGCAAGTGGCAAACGGTATTTCCATCATGTACCAGGCACGACCTTTACCCAGAACGAATCCAAACCCAGTCGAAAATGGCATGTCTCCATCCTGCTCCAATTTCAAATTTGTACGATCAAAGAGACTGTTCGACCGAAGGAGTATCGAATCGCAAGAGAAACATGTTTCTGGAATACCCACCAGAAAGACTGGACGTAACCTCCCGCCCGCGAAGTAGCCGGATTACTTAAAAAGCTCGAGCTGACGACATACCCGTCTGTCCACTTCACGACCTTCCCGCCGCTCCTGCTTTCATGAAGTACCTGTTGCCGTGCAGACGTTATTCCCCTCGTTTAGTACTACTGCTGCAGACAGCACCCGATTCCCATGCGCCCGCTTCCTCCGCCACTAAACTTCTCGCAGCAGAGGGCACGCGACTAGAAGGTCCGGCGGCTTTCCCACCTCATGGTGGGGTGCGCACAGCATGGCGGGTGTGTGGCTTCTCGCGAATTTAGCAGAATGTTCCTCGCTTTGCGAATACCCATATCTGATGCCTCCTGCACACAGGAAATGAATCCCGCACGACTTCAAATCCTCCCATCCGATACCCACGGCGGGAGTGTCCACGGCTGCACTCTTGCTGTACATGGATTGGAAACCTACTGAGACGGCGGTGGCGGTGGCGGTGGTGGAGATGCCGCGCCCGTATAGAATTGATGCTACGGCGGCGGTGGAGCGCCACCATAAATGGGCGGCCGCCCCGGCGGCGGCGGCGGCGGCGGCGGCGGCGGCGGCGCCTGCCCGTACGCCCCGTGATGAGAGGGAGGGACCGGCGGCGTATGACGCGCCACCGGGCCCGAAGACGCAGTCAGAGCCTGTGCGTACCCTCGTGGCGGGGGCGGAACGGGCGCAGCCAGCGAAGACGGCTGCTGGTAGGGATGGTGTACGTTTTGATATGGTGCCGGCGGGTGGGGCGTGACAGAATGGTGGACGGTATTAAAAGGCGATTTATGTATCGTGACCCAATCGCCCAACTCTGCCCTATACCTCCCTGCGTCGGCACCAGAGGATGGCACCGCAGAAGACCCCGGCCGGTGCTGCACCGAGAACCCCCGCGCGTCAGTTGCGTGGGCCGGCGAGACCGGAGCAACCCCCGCAGCGACCCTCAAACCCCCACCGGCGACCTTGCCGGGCACAACCGGAGGGGCAGCTGGCATACTCGCCACCACCTCTCGTCGCAGCTTGACGGCGTCGACGTGCTCGGCCCTTCTCACAGCGCCGGCCTCGGAGATGCGTGCCACGTCGTCAGACGCGGCCTCACTGGCCGCAGTAGCCTGGGCCAGCTCCGACGCCAGCCGGAGCTGTGCGTCGGCTGCTCTCCGCTGCTGATCGCGGAGGGCGGTAACCTTCTGTTGGAGACCAGCATGTTTTTGACGGGCGGCGAAATCGTCACCCCGAGCGTTGAGGTCGTGTGCGCGGGCCGCCTCTTCGGCACATAGTAGGTTGGCCTGAGCGGTTGCGCGTGACGACGGCGAGAGAACCCTGGCGACGTCATCAACCCGGGACATGGCCGCTTCGGCGGCGGCGACGTCGGCCGCCATCCTGCGATCGGCTTCGACGGACGCCGCCGATTGTTTGGGGGTTGGGCCCTGTCCCCCACCCGATGTACTATGGGGCGGGGTACCGGAAGGAGCAGCAACCCCACTCGAGAGAAGATCGGGCGGGGCAATGGAGAATGCCGCAAGCAATTTGGCCATTTTCGTTGGGGATAGTGTGTCTACCAGTGAGCCTAACATGTCCTCCTGCTCGCGAGAGCACTGTTGGAGGGAGTGCTGAGAAGATCTAGGCGAATGAGCAGAGACTAGAGGCGATAAAACCGACGCCTGGCTGTGAGCGTCAGAGTGAGAACGTGTCGAGACCAGGGCCATTTTACAGCAGTGTCGAGTCGGGGTCAAGATAGAGCAGCGTTGGGCAGCAACCGAGATTGTACCAGCAAAGATCGACCACGCTAGGACTGTCTGCAGACGAGTGTGGGCTTGAGAGAGCGGGATAAAGGCAAGAGCAGTTTGTGTGTGAAAGATTGAGTTGGTTTGGTTTCTGGTTGGGTGACGACAAGAGAAATCTAATAAGAGAAAATACAAGCCCATCAAAAAGACTATCACGAAAGAAGAGCTAACTACCATTGCCATTGAAGCTAGTAACGTCAAACCTGTACAGACAAGGACTGAGTATTAGACCAAGCAACTAGCGAGAGGCAGAGTTGTGCTCGTTAGGGGTAAAGGCATCCCACGGGAAGACTAGTACACCCTAAAGTAAAGGTGTACACCAGGTCATAGTCCAAAAGTGACTCATCTGGAGTAAACATAAAGGTGGTTTGTGATCTATTATTGTTCAAGAGTAACAAAAGTAGCATCCTGTTGAGCAGGTCCGGGGTTTGCGGCGTTCAGCCCTGTGGTCTGTTAGCAGAGCCCCTTTAGTCCGTGGTTCCAAGCGTTGGTAAGTATCACATTGGCGTCGTCGGCAGGACTCGAACCTGCGCGTGAAATCACAATGGGTTTCCAATCCATTCCCTTAACCCTAACGAGCACAACTCTGCCTCTCGCTAGTTGCTTGGTCTAATACTCAGTCCTTGTCTGCACAGGTTTGACGTTACTAGCTTCAATGGCAATGGTAGTTAGCTCTTCTTTCGTGATAGTCTTTTTGATGGGCTTGTATTTTCTCTTATTAGATTTCTCTTGTCGTCACCCAACCAGAAACCAGACCAACTCAATCTTTCACACACAAACTGCTCTTGCCTTTATCCCGCTCTCTCAAGCCCACACTCGTCTGCAGACAGTCCTAGCGTGGTCGATCTTTGCTGGTACAATCTCGGTTGCTGCCCAACGCTGCTCTATCTTGACCCCGACTCGACACTGCTGTAAAATGGCCCTGGTCTCGACACGTTCTCACTCTGACGCTCACAGCCAGGCGTCGGTTTTATCGCCTCTAGTCTCTGCTCATTCGCCTAGATCTTCTCAGCACTCCCTCCAACAGTGCTCTCGCGAGCAGGAGGACATGTTAGGCTCACTGGTAGACACACTATCCCCAACGAAAATGGCCAAATTGCTTGCGGCATTCTCCATTGCCCCGCCCGATCTTCTCTCGAGTGGGGTTGCTGCTCCTTCCGGTACCCCGCCCCATAGTACATCGGGTGGGGGACAGGGCCCAACCCCCAAACAATCGGCGGCGTCCGTCGAAGCCGATCGCAGGATGGCGGCCGACGTCGCCGCCGCCGAAGCGGCCATGTCCCGGGTTGACGACGTCGCCAGGGTTCTCTCGCCGTCGTCACGCGCAACCGCTCAGGCCAACCTACTATGTGCCGAAGAGGCGGCCCGCGCACACGACCTCAACGCTCGGGGTGACGATTTCGCCGCCCGTCAAAAACATGCTGGTCTCCAACAGAAGGTTACCGCCCTCCGCGATCAGCAGCGGAGAGCAGCCGACGCACAGCTCCGGCTGGCGTCGGAGCTGGCCCAGGCTACTGCGGCCAGTGAGGCCGCGTCTGACGACGTGGCACGCATCTCCGAGGCCGGCGCTGTGAGAAGGGCCGAGCACGTCGACGCCGTCAAGCTGCGACGAGAGGTGGTGGCGAGCATGCCAGCTGCCCCTCCGGTTGTGCCCGGCAAGGTCGCCGGTGGGGGTTTGAGGGTCGCTGCGGGGGTTGCTCCGGTCTCGCCGGCCCACGCAACTGACGCGCGGGGGTTCTCGGTGCAGCACCGGCCGGGGTCTTCTGCGGTGCCATCCTCTGGTGCCGACGCAGGGAGGTATAGGGTAGAGTTGGGCGAAGGGGTCACGATACATAAATCGCCTTTTAATACCGTCCACCATTCTGTCACGCCCCACCCGCCGGCACCATATCAAAACGTGCACCATCCCTACCAGCAGCCGTCTTCGCTGGCTGCGCCCGTTCCGCCCCCGCCACGAGGGTACGCACAGGCTCTGACTGCGTCTTCGGGCCCGGTGGCGCGTCATACGCCGCCGGTCCCTCCCTCTCATCACGGGGCGTACGGGCAGGCGCCGCCGCCGCCGCCGCCGCCGCCGCCGCCGGGGCGGCCGCCCATTATGGTGGCGCTCCACCGCCGCCGCAGCATCAATTCTATACGGGCGCGGCATCTCCACCACCGCCACCGCCGTCTCAGTACGTATCGACACTGACGACCGGGTTTCAGCATGTTCTTCATTTTGTTCTTCAACCCCGACCCACTGGCTCTAATGATTTCCAACCTGTTTGTGCACCACTCTCAATTCGAAACCGACTAACTAACTTCTTACCACATTGGCCCGCCTTGCTCTTTAGTAGGGAACCCAATTGTTTGCTACTCAAAAGCATCAACCGCAAGGTAAGAAGTCGTATCAATAAACCACACGTGTTTCCTCCGATAATACCCAAAGTTAGACATCACTGAAACATTGAACGACTTGTGCCCCAAACCAAACTCTTACTTGAAACACTTACTTGAAACACCCTAGTTTCTTCTCCAGGTTGAACGATTTTTTTTTATTTTATTTTTATTTTATTTTATTTTACTCTTTTGTAATGAACTCCAATTCCGACTGTATATATCGATCAATTGAAAACGACATAGCAGTCGCGCTTCGAGCGATGATCAGAAACACTAAGACTTACCCGAGCTATACCCTACTCACCCATGCCCCTCAAAGTAGCGTGGGGTGGCAACCCGAATATTCTTTTAGGTTTCGACTAGGATCGATCTCTCGCGCGTAAATAATAAATGAACCCCGAACACACAATCCAATCCTTTTTCTTGCCTCCCATCCCCTTTCCCTGCCGGTAGCTTCAACGAAATCTGGAGGCGTTGATGCAATTTATACGGTTCCAAAAGCAACACAAACTCCCTCGAACGACTGCTTCAACAAAAACTGGCGATGTTGCTGCAATTCGTTCAAATTCCATCATCCTTCTCCCGGCCCGCCCAGAATGTAACCCAACAACCAAAACAACCTCTGCCGACCCAACAACACGAGCGCGTTATCATTCATAGTAGTAGCACAAAACGTCCGAACCTTCCCCCACTAAACCATCTTCCGCTTTACGCTCTTCGTCCTGCCGAACACTTGGAAACACCAAGACGAAGGCGCGGCTTCCAAATCTACCGTGTAATTTTCTTCCCATAATGCCACATTAAAACGTTGCTCTAAATCCAAAAAGTTGACGGTGTAGGGTAGCCTGATGTTGTACCCCGTTGCGACGTCTTGGATGATCCCGATCTGCCACCCTTCTTTTGCCATTTTGAAGTAGATGTGCGAGTCCTTCATGTCCGCTGATAAGAGCTTCGGTCCGTGCCTGATGTTCTCTGCTAGACCGTAACCTTTGGGGCAATATATAGAATTCCGAGCGCGGGCATCGGCACGGAGGGCGGCAAGGCGTTGGTATGATCGAAAACGCCGGTTGTCTGCTCCTACTTGGTTGATTTCATCACTACACCAGTATTTCCTCACTATATCTCCATCATACTGCGCCATACTCGACTCTTGCTCCCAAGTAGTCGTTTCATGACCTTTCCATACAGTTTCAAACTGAACGTTAAGAGTTCCTCCCGGGCCCCGGTTTAAACGATGAGCTTTGATTTTAGTCGGTTCGGCACGCTGTGAATCTAGCTCGATGTCTACATCATCTGTCGTTAAATAAAACAGCGGAGCTAGCTCAGAAAATTTATTCAAAACGTATGAACACAACTGCCACGGCATGAACCTAGGTTTGTTTCCTTCCTCGTGTGGTTGGAAGCAACGCTTAACGCGGAGAACAGATACTCGGGGGTTTGTCATGTTTTGAAAAGGCAAATCTAAGTACAGCAACTTGGATCCTACTATTCTTTGACCGACCTTACATGGGCCTACTCCTAATATTTTATATGGACCTGTCCACTTATTTGCTAACTTGGCTTTAATGCGTTCTTCTATTGCCTCTTTATCTAACGCTTTCTGACCAGTTGCAGTTGCTAAAGTGTGTTGTTCGTCGTATACCCACACCCACTGACCAACCTCGTACACCGGGCGTTTGTTCATTATGTCGTCAATCTTTGCGTTACTTTGTCGGTGTTTCTCTTTTGTTATCCTATCACTTTCTACCACTAAACGGAACGCTTCTCGTTGCTTATCTCTCATCAGTTGTAAGTAATCCAACTCGTCTTGCTTTAGGCTCTGTACTCCTCTTATTTGCTTTTGGGAAGCCAACAAAGTCATCGGTAATCGTGGGTATCTTCCTATGTGTACTTCGTTCGGTGCAAGTCCCGTTGCTCTGCTAATATGATTGTTATGCGCATACACCACTTGCAGTAAATACTCGTCCCAATCATTCTGCCTCGAGCTTACCACGTGTGATAACATTTGACACACGGTATGATTCAATCTTTCTACGCAACCGTTTGTATGTGGATGGAAAGAAGTGGTGAGTCGTTTCTTGGCTCCTAGAATTTCGTATACCTGTTTCGCTACTTGAGCCGTAAATTCCGTTCCTCTATCAGACAGCAATAACTTGGGGCATCCCCACCTCGTGACATAGTCGTTAGCTAATTTACTTGCACATCCTTTTGCTGTCTTTTCTTCTGCCGATAGAGCATATGGTTCTGCATGGCGACTAAATAAATCTACTATTAAAAGTATATACTTGTTTCCGTTCTTAGTTTTTGGCAGCGGACCTAAAATATCGAACGATACCATCTCCCCGGGCGAGGATGGAAGCGGGAGTGAAATCAATGGCCAACGCGGTGCTCGGCGCGTCGTTTTCGCGGCTTGACACACAATACAATGACGTATCCACCATTTCACACACGCGGACATACCGATCCACCAGTAATATCGTTCGACCGATGCCAACGTGACGTTTTCTCCTAAATGAAAGCCTTCTTTTGTGTACGGAATCCAAAACCCAAGGACGCAACAAAAACGGGACATACACGCGCGTGGTTTCGTCGCCTAATAGACGCTCAAACTTACCGCTAACTCGCGTAGGACGCGGCTCAGGGTGATGCGTGCTACGTTTTATCAACAAAACGTGGTCGTTGGACAACGATATAAGTGTACCTTGAGTAGCTACACGTTTCACTTGCTGTATACTAAACTCGTTAGCTTCTAACTCTGTAAGCTCAAAGGTTGACGCTGAACCAGCGTTCTCAGTCTCCACATACCGTATGGCGGCGCGGGCGAGTGAATCTTCTTGCTGAGCGGCGGCCCACTCGACGTCGCTACGTTGACACAATTTCTCACCAAAACGATGCGCAACGGCTGAAGGGTCAGCCGTAACGGGGGGCGTGCTTCCTGCACCCTGTTCCGACAGTGACGCAGACGCTGGGTCAGAATCTCTCCCGTCTGGGTGCTGTGGGGAGGGAGGGGTTATAGGCGACAAGTGGCGCGACTCTGTGGTTGTACCAAGCGTGGATCGAACAGACTCGCTCGCATCTATGGGACAAACATCCAGCATTACGCCTGTTTCGAACTGACCGCGCGTCGCCTTACTCGCAGCACAAACACGAGTACTAAAAGAAAAATTCGAACCAGAAGGTGATTGTACGTCACTATGGTTATGCGGACCCACACAACACAGAGTAGAGAAGGGCAATGCGTTTTGTGCTGCGGCCCATACATGTTCGGCAATATCATCTGTAGTTGACGGCCGACAACTCGACGCTAAAGGGCTCTGTGATGTAGACTGCTTGATGCTAGCAATATGACTCGCAGCGGATGATGTATGTAACGATCGTGTCTCCTGATTACCACTAGCTCCTACAAAATAAACCTCGACATCTCCTGGCTCTATGAGTCGGCATTTATCGAAATCATCCGCGGTTGCCGGAACGGGTAAACGCGACAATGCATCTGCTACTTGGTTGTTTTTACCCGGCCGATATCCCACAGAAAACTGACAAGCTTTAAGTATGTTGCACATCCGGTGAACGCGGGGCTTCTTTTCGCCCATAGAAATAAAAGACAACAATGGTTGATGATCAGTGTACGCCTCGAACGGAATACCATACAGAAAAACACGCAATTTCTTGATGGCCCAGACCAACGCACCACACTCTAAATCCGAAGTATCCCAATTTTTCTCGTTGGGAAGTGTGGTACGGCTAATATATGGTAAAGGGCGTACTGCACCAAAACACTGCCCCAAAACCTTCTCTCGATGCGTCGGTTACTAGCTGGAATTTTCGGGTGCCATCAATGGCAGCATCGTAATCTGGAAACGGTAATACCTCTGAACTGACTAGTTGCTGTAAGATTTTCTTAGCTATGTCGGTGTGATGAGCAGTGAAATTGAACCGGACATCTTTACATAACAGAGAATGTAAGTCTTTAATCGACGATGATAAACCCGGCAAAAAATTTCGCAGGTACGACACGCTGCCTAAAAAGGAACGCAACTCCCCTTTTGTGGAAGGCATAGGCATTTTTAACATCGCATCAATTTTCTTCGGATCCGGGCTTAAACCAAAAGGTGTTACTAAATGACCGAGAAATTGGACTTTGGGGGCACCGATGTGCGCTTTTTTCGGAGACAATTTCAAATTGTACTCAGTCAATCGCTGGAGAAAACCTCTTAAATCATCGACGTGGTGAGACGCAGATTTGGAATGCACCACTATATCATCGATGTACAACTACACTCGCTGTAAACCTTCACATACTTGAGCCATAAGGCGCTGAAAACAACCAGGGCTACCGCTAGTACCCATAGGCATACGCAACCATTCATACAACCCTGTCTGTGTGCATACGGCAGTCAGAGGAATACTGTCAGGCTCGATAGCTGCCTGGAAAAATCCGCTAGCTAAATCTAAAACTGAAAATACTTTAGAACCACCCAATGAATCAAGCAGTTCATCTATCGACGGCAACGGTAAAACTGGAATTATTGTTGCGTCATTTAATCGCTGGTAGTTACACGTTAATCTAATGTTACCATCTTTTTTCATAACAACTACTAAAGGCGATGCCCAGTTCGAGTTTGATTTACGCAACACTCGTGCTGCTAACAATATGTCGATTTCGATTTGTACTTTTGCATTGATAGCGGGGGTTTCGTCGGTACGGCCGCTGTTTGATTGGCCGGGTACCCGGTTTCAACTCAATACGAAAAGGGAGAGCCGTGCAGTGACCCAGGTCAGTTTTGTCGCGCGAGAAACGGTGCGCGTACTGGCATAACACGTCAGCTAATTTGGCTATTTCTACAGCACCCCACTCTTTGTGAGCAATACCAAACTTAATATCGTGCAGATGGGTTGGAAGTTTTTCCCATAACGCGGTAAAAGAGGCGCGCTGACTTTCTGACATGTTACTTGTGAGGTCTGGGGGTGGAGGATTTCTGGAGTTAGGGGCTTTTTCCTGTGGCTGTACGCTATCGACGGCAGGCTCAGGTTTTGGTGAGTCTAGGTTTGTTGGTTTTGCTGTGCTGGTGTCGTGCTCCTGCGACTGTACGCAATTGACGGCCAATCCAGGCTCTGGGTTCACTGCGACGTCATCCCACTTAATTTTAACTAAAGAGACAACGCTTTCACTGATGGTGTCTTTCGGGGACACACTGGTATCTACAAGAGGGGTTAGAGGTAGTTGACAGCCACTTGCATCAACTACAATTTCCGACGGACTCCACTCTTCGCGAAGCCGTGCATAGTACAATCCTTTGGTAACTTTATTTCCTCTGGATGTGACAACGTTAACTTTGATCCAGTATCTAGTGTTAATCTTATACTGCACTTGTTGTTTTTGGTCAACGATGACGCGGTGCTCCTGTCCAGTCTGAAAAGAGCATTCTGTGTACGCCGTCATACGCTGGGCGGCAGACGACATAGAATCAGCACAGCGATCTTCGTGCTGCGTCGTGCGAAGGGTCAAGATGGTTTCGTTTTCGCCTACGTCGACATATTCTCGAACCGGAAAACGTGCCCAGCTATCCGTACCTAAAAGAATATCATGCGCCATGGCGCCATCGGGGACAATATAAGCGTTGACAGCTAGTTGTACTGTGGCTACCCACGACGCAGCGAAACACTGTACGTTTAACCGGACAATTTTACCGGTGCTTAAAGGGGTACCATTAAAACCAGACCAGTATGTAGGGCTTTCAGCTGCTGCTGCTGCTGCTGTGCGCCCTCCCCCTATCCGCTTCACACGGCAGCGGAGGTGCGTATGGTTAAACTCCCACCATACGTAGGACATAAGCTGCTGCTGCTGCTGCTCCTTGTCTACCGTTCTGCTTCCGCAGGGCTTAAGTCACTACTGCCGCTGTACAGCAGTAGTAGCTGCGACGTCGTCTCCGCGCCCTCGTATGCGGGAGATCCTCCACCCGGCTCCCGCATCCGCCATTCGAGAGTTCCGACGAAGGTGGTGTAGCATCCGTCCCTGGTGTATCAGCGATGATTAGCTGTTGCCTCCCATCGGACTCCCCCCGCGTCCTGTACTCGAAGCTGCTCCTCCTGAAGCGGCGCAATGCTTTGCTCCCGAGCGTCTTGCACTAATGTTGATCCAGCTGCTCGAAGAGAAAACCCTGTTCCAATACTTGATGAGCCCGAAGGTCCATTGTCATCCCCCATGAGACTGTGGACCAGCACAGCTTCTAGAATGTTCGTAGCCTCGGGCAACGGTAGCCCAGACTGCACGGCAGTTTCTGGTTGGATGTTTTAGGTCATGTATTGTTGGCCTCCCACCGAGTGGGGGCAGTGAGCTTCGTGCGTCGCCACTACAACATCAGAATTCAAGAGTCACATTGTCCACTACTAGGCAATGGTACCAACCGGTGCGTAAAACTGTCATTCAAAAAGACCAAAAACTGTCGTTCAAAAAGACCAAAAACTGTCATTCAAAGAGACCAAAAGAAAAACCGGTGCGTAAAACTGTCATTCAAAAAGAACCAAAACTGTCATTCAAAGAGACCAAAAGAGCCGATCGCAATGCTGTTATCGCAAGCCGGTTAGCCAACGCAATAATGCCATGGCACCGTCCTGGGTACGACAAACACACCGTACATACGCCAGCAACCTAGAATATGTTGAACTTAAGAACAATGAAACGAAACGAAACAAAACAGAGAACCAAAACAAAACCGGGGAGGTGCTCGACGTACTACCGGCACTACCGCTCGTACTGGTATGTCCAGGTGCAAAGGTGTACAGCAATACCAGTGTACCGTTCGTATGTGTAACACGCAAGATAGCACACCCCTGCAATGAATTTCGGAGCCGATTTTTTCCAAAAGATGCCTTGACCCATTGCAGTCCCGTTTTGGGTACAAACTGCATGGAATTTGACTGGTTCGTCGCCAAAACGGGAATGCAGTTTGCCCTAGAAGGGTTGAGGGGGGCGAAACCAACGAAAATGGCGGTTTTTGGGAATATCTCGTCGATTTCCTTTCTACAGACGCATCGCTTAGCGTTAGCACTCCCGCCGTTTGTCGACAAAATCAGGTTTTGACGTTAGTCTGAGGGGGTGCGCTATCGCTAGCGTGTGCTAACGCTAGCGTGTGCTATGTTTCGTGTTACACGGCATTCCCACCCGGATTTGATCCCATTTGGTACCCTGCTCCCACCCACAAGGTGCAGAAATGAACTAGCCCTCCGCAGGAGCCGCCGCAGGCCCACCGACCACCCTGATCCCCTCGAGACATGTGTAATGAAAGTCCGGGATGCGAGAGGGAGGGGGGGGGGGGGGGTGAATATTTGACCCTGGTTGTGTTTTTTGCCAACGTACAGCAGCAAGGTACAGAGTACACAACGGAGTCTATGTATGATATATTTACATCATACCTTTCAGGCTCGCTTCTGAGCAGACTGGTTCACTTCGTACTATCTCGTATACACCTGGTATGTTTAGGACCAGATACGCGGTATGTATGCGAACTGCACGTATGTGGTGTACAAGGGAATACTACCTATGGGGTAACATCGACTAGCCAGCGGTGTATGATTAGCGGTTGTATGATTAGCACGCAGCAAGCAGTACAGCAGTCAGCACGTGATCTAGAGCGGTACATACATATTGTTCGACCCGTCGAAGGCGTGAAGGCCTTTGCAACCCAGGACCGACAGGTATACCGGCCGAGGAAATGGCAAATAAGGACATTTTTGCCCAAACGAGTTTTGAACCCGACGTAGGTCGGGCACCCAGTGCTACCCACTGGCGTGTCGTGTACAGCAGTGCTTGGTACATGGCTCAGTTAGATGTTCACATTTTTGCTGCCCATAGACAGCGACAAGGAATATGACGAGTTTGGTATTTTGTGAGTTGTCAACGAGTAGTGTAGTGAGCATACAGCAGATGCTATCTTGAGCATCGACTGCAGCTGTACAGTAGTATCTACCAGGTTGACCATAAGCCTTAGCTGTAAAAGTAGTCTTTAGTTTATAGTAGTCGGAGCTGGCTACAAATCGCGTGCTCGCAGCACAACAGCGGTGAACGGTGACATGTTCATGTTGGCAGCAGGTATTACACCAGGCACTGTGTGATAGCGGTACTTTGTATACCCCAACAGACAGATATTTCGATCAATACTGCTGCACATTTGACGTGAAATGTGCGCTCCTTGCTCTTGGCTTGATTGTACATGTATGTATGTTTATATCATACGATCTCGATATATGTATTCACCTGGTGTATCGGGTATATATGGGTAATTCTGTGATCGCTCGGTTTCTCTTTTTTTTTTGTTTTCCCCGTGTGTGCTTCGTATTTCCGCGTGGAGTCGTTGTGGCTTTCAATAGTCCACGGGCAGGCTAGACCGCGGCGAGAAAAGCTTGTTGTTAAATACCAGGTAGATACTTGGAAGTACAAAGCATCCAACTGAAGGATCACTTTTCTCGCCTCTCGGCGGTTCGCCCGTGAGAAAATCCCAGTAACACACTCCCTCTACAGTGTATCGGTTTGCGGCTTTGTTCATGTCGAAACCCCTTTAGGACTGCAGTCCCGATATGGGATTAAACTGTTAATAGTAATAGTACTAGCACTGGACGAATACCAACCAAAACATCAGGAGCCTATCCGACGGCTGCTGTGGCAGGGCAGAGCCTGTTGGTAAATGGTTGTTGCCCGCGACAGCAGCAGTCCTACAGCAGTAGCAATGTTAACAGAGTCTGATACGCCGCATTGCACAAGTAACTTGGAGTACTTGGTGCTTCTGGTATTACTGCAGACCAACCGTCGGCGCTTTCCTTACTCGACTGACACCATCGAAGGACGCCAATGTCTCACGTGTATTATCTCCCGTCCCTGTTCCTTTCCCCGTATGACCGAACGCGCGAACGATGACTTCGGTTTAATTTAATTTTTGGTTTGGTTTACTGCCTGGTGGTGGGACAGCAGGTGCTACTGGATGCCAACGCCCGGGACACTGAGGATGTTCCCCTGCTACATTGGGCCGCCATCAACGATCGAAGGGGGATCGTGAAATACCTTTTAAAGCAGGCAAGCAATCGGCTGAGAGACGGCGCGCTCGGAGTGCCCCGTAGGAACGCGTTCGTTCCGCGCCTGCCTCGCCTATGGCACACTTGGTAGATTTACCGCGAGGAGAGTTATGTTCGTGGTATTAAGAATCTACTGCAGATACCACTCCGACCCAAAATATAAGAACCGTTTAGACTGAGTAATTATATGCGAAATGTATCTATATGTCGGGTCAGAGTGGCATCTCAGTACGACACGGAGTATGCACAAAACGTGAAATACAGACAGGCAACTCTTAGTATTGGTAGAAATGGAGCAGATATGACGTTGTAGTGTTTATTTTTTTGCGTATTCCATACCGCTGTACCAGGTACTTCGTATACAGCGGCCTGGTATTGGTACTGCGAAAAGCTTGGGGTTACTACTGTTGTAGTGTTTGTTCTCTCATTTTGGTATGATTACTGTACTTCAGTGCCATATTCTGACCCGAGGTCACGAGTCAGACCTCCCCTATGCCCTGTTCTTCCTGGTCATAATTACCATCATCTAGAGCGTAATGCCTTCCCAACCGTGAAACCCCCGAACACCACTGATTGAACCTGGTAGTATATAGTGTATGGCGCGCGAAATCCTCCCACTGGTTCGTGTGTACAAATACTTCCCGGCCACTACCAACGCGCTGTTGTGTCAAGTTGAAACGCCTGATGACATTGAGGTTCATGAAGTCCCTTGTACTTTCGTACCTGGTATAAATTGTGTCGTGCACACGGCACACGGCCCGCGAAACGATAAAAAAACGCCATCGTGCAACTTCTAAGCCCGCCCACAATCGACACGTACTCGTATTATATTTTGTGTGAATCTGCTAGCAACTCCGACGAAAAAACGAGTGCGATCGAACTATGTAACATGAAAGCCGCGCTGATTACGATACACATGTAGCAGGCAACTCAGAACAGCACCCGCCGAATATCGCAATTCATACGTGTTCTATACGGCACCATGTATGTTTTTACCAAGACAGAGCAACCTCTCACGACTGCTGTGTAGAGGTATGATGCGGCATGTGCGTGGTACAGCGGTGTCGACGTGTGTTGCGTTGTTTGACGATGCTCTTTTCGTTTTTCGGGGGCCTTCGGTTGCGGACAGGGTGCTCATCCTTGCGCCATCGGCGGGGTGCTGAAGGAATCAGCGCTCATGTGGGCAGCGAGGCAGGGTTTCATGGCCGTTATATCTGAGCTGCTGGATGTGAGTGGCTTCATCCAGCATGCGGAGTGCAAGGAAATCCCGTACGTAGACGGGAGGGGTGCTTTGCGTGTCGCTGTTCAATACCAATATTTCCCTGAACTGAAGGACCTCTTTTATGTCCATAGTCATATACAAACCGTCTTCTTGTTACGGAGGACCATAGTAAATAGGACCAAATATTGTTCGTAAAAACAGGTGAATATATAGGTTTTTATGTATACCAAAGGTCCTATTAACTATGGACCCCCGTAATAGGTTCTGGACAGAGTGGTAGGTGCGTTTTTAGGTCTGGTGTGCGCAAGGAAATACCACATTTTACGTGGAGATACGTAGACTGGACGTGCGCTATGACCGGTAGTAGGCATGTTTTTATGACCCACCGCGTATACCTTTTCAGCACGTTGTTTTTGTAACACGAGCACACGATTTTGGCAAGTGGCCGCCGCCGTCGCCGGTGCTAAATGTCCAACTCGAACTGAAGGCTAAGCAGTGTGATCATGCGTCACGCGTGCTGCGGCACCAGAGACGCAGTTCTAGTGGACGGGAGCCCAGAAAGCGCGCAGCAGCTGGAGCGATGCTCGTCCCATTTTTTTTTTTTCGAAATTTGCGCGTGCTGTACCTGAAAGTCTATGAATACGAGTAGCCCTATTTCGTTTCTACCGCGCTTCCGTGCGCCTTGATGAACAGGGTCGAGTGCGCACGTGAAATCCGTCGGACAGATAATGATCCAGATCGTCTACAGATAGATCTTGATCTGCCGTTATGATTTATTATGCAGGATCTGCACAGTAAAGATCCAACCCAGAAAACGTGTTCAAGGTCATGCAGGTTCTACGGCTCCCACACGGCAACGTGAGATCATAGAGATCATACATATATCATGATCTGTATGTAGATGATCTGCAGGAAGTGGGAAACTTTGTTTGCGACAGAGACCACGGCCCACTCGTATTGCAGCAGTAGTATTCACAGCTACGTGGGCTCTGGCTCCTTCGACTTTCACTTGCCCCCCCCCCACCCCCCCATATATAGATTATATATGGGTTGGGTTGGCGTCGGTTGGCAACGACACTGTAAAACATGCCGCTCACTACGTGAGCTAGACAACCAGGGTACCGTTTTTTTGTTTTGTTTTGTTTTTGGCGGTCGCCCACAGCTGGTCGTCGAGTTAGATCATTTGTGCGAGGTAAAGAACCTTTACTCTGCACAAGGGAATTAATCGTATCACGTAGTGTTCAAGGTAAGGCACCCAAGAGGCAGTTACATAGTGCTCCCATTGCTGTCTCTGGAAGCGGCTACACCGTAAATTAAACTAGCTCATTGAAGCTGTCATCCATATGCAAGTCCGCCTCACAAGCGGTTCTTAGTAGGATGCAGCTCACCCTTCATGCGACTCGCCGGACACCTCACGGCGCTTCGCGCTTGGTGCAAGCAAGGTCTGCCTGGTCGGTGAAAACCCGACATGCTCCGTCCCGGCATTGTAGGGATGCGAGGGTCTATGGTCATACGACTACGGCCATGCATGAGATCGAGTACATCTCTCCTATCGAGTACACCCCCCCCCTTCGCGCTTGATGCAAGCAATGTCTGCCTGGTCGGTGAAAACCCGGCGTGTTCCGTCCCCGCATTGCAGGGATGCGAGGGTCTATGGTCATACGACTACGGCCATGCATAACATGAACCCCCCCCCCTCCCTTCTCTCTGCCGATCGCACGTGCCGTCTTCCAGGCGGGGGCGGACTGCCTCCACTGCAATGTGTTCGGACAAACGGCGCTGCACCTCGCCGCCCAAAAAGGGCACGTTAGCACCGTCCTCGTCGTGCTGGCGGCTGGAGTACCTGTACTCTCCAAAGATTCCAAGGTGTGGTGCAGCCGCCGTGAAATGAGTTGTTGCATGCGCCCGCACTGCAAAGACCACGTGCATACATATTATATGATATGAATATATACGGCCTGTTGCCGTGGGCCAGTTTGCCTTCGCGGATACCTGGTGTGTTTTTTTTACGTGAGGTGGGTGCCCGAGGTTCAGAGAACCACCCGCCGTGGAGGGCTTGTTGCTTTTACCCCTTTTACCGCTATAGTAATGATTCCAGTCTAATCCCAAGTAGTTTTTTTCCCAGAATGCATGTCCAGTTCTGTAGGGGTTGAGTAAAAAGGTGATGGAGCCGTGTTATTTCTGTCCTTGGACCTTATCGAGCATCAGGTATAGTTGTTGTCTTCCTCTTTTGCGTGTGCATGTCCACGGTGTGATGCTTAGGGTTTGTCTTGGTCCTGGCTCGGAGCGTGGACTTGTAGTGGCAGCCCTCCTCCTGCGCGTGAAGACAGGCATTGGCTGTTCCGGGCATGAGTGCGAGTACTGTACCAGCAATCCCTCCTAGAAATGAGACACATTATTTTTATACTTAGTATATACCCGGTAGATTAGACAAATACCAAAAAAGCCTGTGAGATGGAGGAATTTTTGTCGAAACTCATCTTTGCGAGCTGTGTGTGATGCTTTGATCGCGCGTACGACGGGTTTAGTATTACCTCCTGCAGGATATACAACAGGTATATATTTATCCCTATGCGACTGTATAGGGGGGGGGGGGGGTTCTCGTGATCATGAGGAAAACGCATGGTGGACACGCCGGTTCTCGACGTATAAACAACGTCGGGATTTCTCACTATGATCAACAAGGACACAAGCCTTCAGAATACTCACATATGTACCACTCCAAGAGCGACTGAGAGGAAAATTACTTGGAAATAGCGTCGACTATTTTTTGCAGTGTTGACATAACATGGTTGATGTCGTCCATGGTTGCAAAAATACCGCGTATTTACCGCTTCGTATTGTCCATGGTTCGTGCTTGCACGTGCCGTCCCCCGCCGCGCGCGTGTGTGCACTGGGTCGTAGGGATTCACACCTCTCATGTACGCCAGCAAGCTCTGCATCGGAAACGTAGACCTCCTGCGCGTCCTGGTCAACTACGGCCCCTCGCCGGGCGTGGAGGAGAGGGACTGCGAGGAAGGAAACACCCCTCTGCACTGGGCCATCGTTGGGGGCGTCATGTCTCCGTACGCCCTGGCCCCCCTCCTCAAGGTGAAACTCTAACCCTAAAATCGTGCCTTTCTTTTTCTTTTTATCTCATTTTTTGTTTGCATTGCTCTCTCCCTCGTAGGCGTACCCGAGATCCGGGGTCACATCAGCAGGCTCCCCTCCCCCCTCCCTCTACGGTTCGTGCATTGCATTTTTTTCATCGCGAGAATACTGGAGAGCATCTGCGGAATACTGTACCCCAACAGAGAGTGTATACTTTCTGCACATGGGAAGGGCGAGAGAGTGTCAACCTTGTTTTTTTGTTTGTTCTTGCTGGTTGCTGCAGGAAAGAGAGCGCCGCGTGCTCACCTTTGTCGCTCTTCTTTTTTTTTCTTTCGCTTTTGAACCCTTTTTTGGACCGCACGCCCGTTTTGGGGACTATAAACTCCCGATTTGGAGGCTAAACTCCCGTTTTTGGAGACTAAACTCCCGATTTGCGGACTAAACCCCCGCTCTGGGGACTAAACTCCCGTTTTTGGAGGCTAAACTCCCGATTTGGGGACTAAAGTCCCGCTTTGGGGACTAAAATCCCGTTTTGGGGGGGACGAACTACTAAAAAAAATTAGTGGCTTATGCCCACGACGGGACTGCAGTGCTGAATTCGTACGTGACGTGCATGCCACATGGGTCAACCACGCGGGTCTGGTCGAAAAGAAGATGAAGTACATACCGTACCCATACCTGCTACTGAAGAGTGGCGTAACGGGGTAGGCGGAGGCGCATGCGCATGCAATACCGGTTGGAACGGACAAGGGGTGCGGCAGGAATCGACTATTAACCGTTTTAGAACTGCCGTCCCGTTTTGGGGACAAACCGGTCAAATTATAAGCAGTTTGTCCTCAACACGGGACTGCGGTCCTAAAAGAGCCAAACCTCTTGGGGCTTGAGAGGAGGGGAAAATTGACGACCAAAAGTGGCCATCAATTAAAACGTCCCCTGCGTGATTTTGGGGGACGATACAAGTTGTTAGTAGTGTCCTATTAATAGTGACACCGCTATTACGGGGGACCATAGTAAATAGGACCTATGGTACACGCAAAAAAACTATTTGTTTACCTATTTTTACTGACAATATTTGGTCCTATTTACTATGGTCCCCCGTGATAGGAGTCGTACGGCACGGCCACAGGCATCAGCGTCATCCTAGCCATACTGCTGCTGCTGCTGGGTGCTCACGCTGCTGCTCGTAAATGGTTGATATCGCTAAAAGTTACCAACCGTTGTTGTGGTCGCTCATCTCGGGGTCCCAGAGGGGGCTAATGGAGTATAGGATGCTCAGCACCCGTTTATGTGTATAAGTACTCTGCCGAAGCACATGGAGCCGAAAGCGCCAACCCCTCGCGAACCCGTTGCCTCTGATCTCCGTGGGAGAAGCGTCACAGACGCGGTGCTTCTCAACCCTTCATGCCGGGGCGCTGGCGGCCATCGCTGAATTAGCTATCTACAGCGGTAGCAGTAGGGCGAAAAGTACGTAAGTCGGAAATCGGCGGTGTGTTATTATGTGAGTTTCGTAGTGGTCGATCAAATTTTTCAAACAAGCAAGAAAAAAAGCAACGCTCGAGTTTTTCGAGAGAAAACTCATTATATGGGTAATACGGGTTAAGGTTAGGGTTATATAGGGTTCAGAGTAATGTTTTGGGCAGTTTTGTATGTTTCCTTCTTTGAATACTGAGACCACACGTGGGCTCACACCAATCTCCCGAAGTTTTATACTTGATGCTATTAATAGACCATCATTCAGCCGTGCGTTAACGGCGACTCGTTCGTTCTCAGAATACTGGGACCACACGTAGGCCCACACCGATTTCCCCGTTTTCTTTACTATTAATAGATGCTATTACGGGGGTCCATAATAAATAGGACCTACGGTACACACAAAAACCTATACATTTACATATTTTTACCAACAATATTGGGTCCTAGTTACTATGGTTCCCCGTACTAGATCATTGTTCAGCCGTGCGTTAAACGGCGGCTCGTTTCGGTACGCGTCTGACCGTGGTTTTTGCCATTGCCCGTTGCCCATTCTATTGCCCGGATTTCCCTGGGAATTTTCTTGCGTGGGAAGGCGGGGGCGAGCCTTGAGATAACCAACACGGCAGGTTTCAACCCTGCTGAACTTGCCCTGTCCTTGGGGAACCAGAGTCTGTCGCGGTATCTGAAGATGTACCGCACGATACCCAGGAGGGCGAGGGATGTTCCACTCCAGAGGGTGAGCTGTTTGCCCGTCGCCTGCTCTACAGGCAGCGCGCTGCCTGTACGGGTGTCTTGTTGTTTTCGTTATCATGTTTCATTATTATTGATGCCTGGTACGTGTGATATTAGTGTTATTGTTGTTGTTGTTTTGTTGTTGTTGTTTTATTGTTATTATTACTATTATTACATTGTTATTATTAATATGATTGTTGTGTTTAATCCATTTGCCTTCAGTTTTTTGTTTGTGGTTGCTTCATTTATCAGATCGTTTTTTTTATTTTGTACCTGGCAAGTACTTTTGTCGGCGGCTTTTGCTGTTATTGGTTGATGCGAGAGGTGAAGGTAACCCGCTACCCCACATGGTTTTTGTTCGACGAGCGAAGAAAGCTGCCCTGCAATCATTGACGTTATTCTTACCAGGTACTATACCGTATCATTGTTTTTATTTTGTACTGTTGCTGTTATTCCGGCGAAACCGACCGGACGTGACTGTACGTGCACGAATCGATACTTTTCTGGCTACTATATACAGTAGATGTATGTACCTTTTCGATGCCTGTTGAAACCCCTCCGTGCGTGTTTTGTGTCCGTCTACGCCCGCCCGTCCCATGTTCGGCTTGGAGCAGGGCCTATTTTTACCGCTGATCCAGCTATTGTGGTGTTTTGGCATGGTCAACCTCTTTGGGTGCTGGGGGTGCGTGGCAGGGGCGGCTGGGGTCGGGGCTACTACGCAGTTTACGTACAAAATCGCCCAGTTCGGCGCCAACTGGTTGCCGCTTGGAGTGGCGCTGTGGTCGTTGGTTCTTATTGTTTTTTCGGAGGCGGAGTTTTTGTGGAGGGAGCAGGCGGTACTGCGGTCGGCGGCGACGCTGCTGCCGGCCATCGCAACGATGTGGTTCCTATTCAAGTCGGTGGGTTTGCACGCGCATGTTGCGTACCGAATGACTTTTTGGTTGGTTGGTTTATAGGTTGGGAACGGTTGGTAAATCGATTGGTTCACTAATTGGTTGACTAATCAATTGGTTGGTTGGTTGATTGATTGGTTGATTGGTTATTTGATTCGTTGGTTGGTTGATCTTGTTTTTTGCGCGGTTGTAGCTGATTGCCTGAGTTAGTAATTATTTGCTTCTTTTATTTTCTGTGAGTCGCGCCGTGTCGCGAGAGGCGGTTGTTCTGCCTTTTTTTTAATATAAATAATGCGCTGTTTTTATATTATTATTGACATAGGGACGCATGACCCGGAACTCGAATCCCACCATTGCAGGTCGTGACAGACCCGGGATCGCTGCCGAGAGACAAGACTAGACGAGATGCCGCGATCAAGAGGTTGTCACAAGACGGCCGGCTCGACAGTGAGACGCTTTGCACCACGTGTATAGTCGAGAAGGTGGGTGCCTTCTTTACCCTGTCGCCTAGCAACTACAAGTGGACGGTAGACTGACTCCGTCGTAGGCACACCTCGAGCGTCTGTTGTCACGCATTAACCTTGTCCGTATGAATAGTGTCCCTTTCCACCGGCTTTATGACAGTTGCATTCTATACCTCAAATTACATACCGGTATAAAACCAACAGCAAATTGCGACACATGTAAAAACCCCTGTATAATCGCGTTGATCACGGCAACAATTCCTCCGTTGTTCTCCTGTCTGTGAAAAAACGCCTGATCGTGACGCATGAAAACCCCTCATTATTTGCGCTGTTAGCGACTGACAGCCCCCTCTTGACTTTTTCGGGATGCCAGTGGTGGCTCTGGACCAAACATGGGCTGACGAGCTTGTGTTGGCCCGTGAAGCCCTCGTTATACTCAATGCACCAGTTTTAGTGTGGTGTTTCCTTGACGGGCGTCCTTGACGGCTTTCCTTGACAACTGTCCTCCACGGTTGTCCTTGACATATGTCCTTGACGGATGTCGTGGACTTCTTTACTTGACGAATGACCTTGACGGTTGTCATTGACGGCTATCCTTGACGGCTGCTCTTGACGGCAGTCCGCCAAGGGGCAAGAGTGCCGTCAACGGCAACTTCAACCGCCATTTTTGCTCTTGACCGGTCGTCCAGGTTCCGCGATCGAAGCATTGCGACACGTGTGACAAGTGCGTCCTGCGCTTCGATCACCACTGTCCGTTTGTGGCCAACTGCGTGGGCCAGAACAACCACCGATATTTCGTGGGGTTCCTGTCGTTCGCTGTGATGGTGAGTGGAAGAAAGGTCTTCCTTTCCCCCCTCATCGTGGGTTGCACCTTCCGGAGATGATTGGGTAGGTTGTTATTGGGTGCGGGAGACGGGGGGTTCCGGCAGGAATTGTCGCCACTGGTATAGGTATGGTGGACCTGCCTTGCTTGTAGCAAAGTAAAACCATACGGCGAGCAAGGGCACGCCTTCGCTGATCCTGACTTCTACCATAACAGCGCGCCCCAGCAAATAACAGAATTTAAGTTTCAAAAACGTCGTGGACGGTTTCAAGCATGCGACGTACGGTGCCTTGGTACGGATGAGTCGCGGCAGTGAATTGCTCGAAGCGCCTGATTTTGGACCGCCGGGCCCCGTGCCAGCGGTGTGACGCAGTTTTTTTGCCGTGCACTTTGCAGCGGATTGCCTGCGGCGCGTTAGCGCTGGGGCAGTAAGGTCGCATCGAGGGTGATTTTGGAGCAGTGGCACCGGTGGCCAGTTGTTTCACTCGGCACGCACAGAGCGGACGGCATTCGCGTCTTCGTCGCCCAACAACAGCCCCTGTTCGCAACACGCCTTTGGCGCCCGGGTGGTGTGCTGGCGTTGCCGCGGTGTCGCCTCTCGTCGTTAATTTTGCTCGCACGCGTCGCTTGTGTTCCCGCACGTCGCCCGCCCGTCAATCCCTCCCGCAGGGTATCTCCTCCTTCCTCTGGAATTTGTACAGCTACGGACAAGCCGAGTGCGGGGATTGGGCCATGTGGAAGTGCGTATTTGGGCACTCCAAGTTCCTCGGTTGCGTGGGTATTTTGGCGGTGAGACTCCCAATTCAAGACCGTAGGTACGTTATCGCAGCGTTTCGATAGTACCTGGTATACTTGGAGTGCACCACATATCCTATCAGGTGTGAAAGTATGTACAATTATCCCTCGGCACCCCGCACGCTGTTTTGGCCTGCTTCCTTCCTGCCTACCGCCGCCAGGTACTGTACCGGTATTATGCCAGTATCATTCCAGTAATGTGCCAATACTATTCCAGTATTTTATGATTAATATTACTAGTACTATTCCAGTATTTTACTACAGTAGTACTATACTAGCACCATCCACGGGCGTGCGCGTATTCCCGGTTCTCGGTGGTTGTCGGCCGAGCGAACCCGCTGTAAAGCCTTACCACACAAGTAGACCTCGAAAATATATATTTTTTCAAAATTCGGGAGTTGGGGCGTTGTACCACGCTCTTCCATTTGCCAAAATGATCCTCACCAGAGTTACAGGTTGTGCCCGCACGCGTCAGGCCTCCTTACTCTCCCGCCCTCTCCGAGATTGACCCACCGCGACCATGCCGCGATGCTGCCCGGTGTCTGCCTGCCCGTACATAGGCGTACCACGACCTGTGGGTAGGCCTTCTCCTCCTCACACACGTGCGGATGGTTCTGGTCAACACAACCACGTACGAGTCCATCAAGGGCAGGCGGTCGGTGGACCCTTCGACGTACGGGAAGCCGTTCTACGTGCGGTACTCCCTCAACTGCTTCCGGTTCTTCTTCCGCCCCGGTGGCGCCGGCGAGTCTACGAGCGTGTTCGGCACCTACGGGCGTGTGACGACTCAGGTGAGACTTTTTTTATTGTGCTTAGCGTTTACTCGCCGCATATGTACCACGTTGGATGCTCGTTTGGTTATGTCTTTGTCACAAGTAGGGTAAGTTTTCTAACGCGAGCACTCTTCGTTTCCCAAAGGCGCTCGTACTGATGTTTTCGAGGATTTGACAAGTTTCTAGGTTTTGGCTTGTCGCGGGTGAAGTGAAATGCTCGGTATGTTGATGTCGAGAAGTTTGGCGTGCTTGTTTGAGTACATCGGTGCGTCTCTTGTTGATCGCCCCCCTGGTGTCGTCGCCGTGACGACTCGCTTTTTGTCGCCCTTTCTCGTCGAGGCTGTGCGCTTCCATGCCGTTTCTCCGATAAATCCTTATGCGTTCTTGTTGCGACCCACCCTTATCGGAGCCTGCCGTCCGTATTCCACCGTCGGCATTACCAGGTACCATTTTTTTTCATACGTACACACCCAGGCTGACGTCCCTGTATAATATGTTTGTGTTTGTTCCATGAAGCACGGCCCACGCCCAGACAACAATTACAGCAGTATACAGAGCGTGCTTACCTCCAGCTTCCTACAGCAGCAGCAGGGGGCACACCTTGCGTGTATGGATGATCGTACTGCGGCTATTATAGTTGATTTATCGGAGACTTCGATCGATCGCTTGACCACGCCACCACCACACCCTGATCACCTCTTTCCCTGCTGCTTCTTCGGCGTATTGCTATGTGTGATCCAACATTACCACTGCTCCAGCTGTGCTCAGCACAGTGCACCAACAGCAGCAGGAGGCAGAGTACTATGCGAATGTGGCAGATCTGCGTTGTACTCTCAGTACTACAGTAGTGTTTGTTGTTGTCATCGGCCTTGGCTTATGCACGAACCTGCTGCAGTGCGTGCCCGGCATGTTTTGCTCCGTACCTGGTACCGATCATCCCCGGATCGTGAACGTTCGTTGAGTCCAGTACAACCAATCGTTCGTATAAGCATCGTGTACAGCAGCATTTGTACAAAACATACTTACCGTTTCTGACGGCTGTGTGTCCTACACTGCTGACCGATAGATCCTAGAGCTAGCTGAAATGGCAGCAGTACACGTTTCTTTGGCGCAGTACGCGTGTCCTCTGCTGCCGTATCGTATCACATGGCATTTTACAGCAGTACTGCTGTACATGCAGTTGTACCTGTACAAGCTACTCTAAGAGATCCTTCGATGTGTTTTAGATTGCGTAAAAAACACAACGTGCCAGTTGCATGAGCACTGCTGTAGCGTGGATGATCTACGCTTGATAATATTTTCGTTAACTAGGTTCGACTCGCACGATCCACGCCTATTTATATTTTCAACTTTTCACTAATTTTGTACTAGTACGTCCACCTTGCTTTTCTGACCTACTATTTATACATACAATACAAGTTGTGCGTTTTTACACATGGCGACGAAGTTTGGGTGGGCGCGCTTATGCGTAGCGTGCGTTCATACCTCAACCTTTCACAGTTGCTCCGAATACTTGCGAGTACAGCAAAGTGTGCTCGAGAAAATACTGTAGGTACTTCGTGCACTCGCATATATTTCGGGTTTATACTGCAGCAGATACTTGGAGTACTCGGAGTATTTCAAGGTTATGTACTAGTGCGGATACTACTCTGCGGATGCTTTCGGGCTTGCACTAGTTCGGGATTCGCTGCTGCTGCTGCTGTGGATACTCCCTGTTGTGCTTCAAGTATCTCGGGATTCTGTACTGCGGGTACTGCAAGTACCATCAGTATTTTCGTCCGTTGGTAACGTTCGTACTGCGAGTACTCGCAGTACCGAAGTACTCTCAATATGCCCAGAGTACTTAGAGCATGACGTATACTTCGACCGTCTGTGCACCGTATCAACAATTCTCAGGCCCATTGTTCGGCATCAAACACGCACAGATAGTCCCACGAGTGGGAGTTCGAGCAAACTAGTTTCTCTGGGGACAACTCGAGTACTTAGAGCACTGGCAGTATTTCGGGAATATGTACCGCGAGGAGTATTTACTGCGAGTACTCTCAGTATCTCGAGGTTCATTCTGCGGATATTGCCTGTACTCCAAGTATTTCGTGTTTCGGCTACTGCGGGTACATATTTGCCTTTGCTCTCGGGGTTCCGTACTGCTCATACTCTCAGTAGTTGCGCCTTCTCAGTACTCACAATATGTGGGCCTTCTCAGTACTCGCAATATTTTGGCCGCCAGTACTGCGATACTCTCAGTACTCGGACTCCGAATTGTTCTCGAGCATCTACTGTATCTGTGAAACCTTTGTTTCACCCTGAGCGCCAAGAAACTTTTATTTTGCGGGAATTTATCTTGTACTGGTATGTGCTGGATTCTAAGCCGGTCACAAAGTATTATGTCGCAACCTCGACGTGACGCAACTTTTTGTACGTACGTTTACGCCGCAAGCATTGAATTGATCGCCGCGAGGCATCTTTTCAGAATCAATATCCACTTGCCCGTACCCTCTTTTATATTATTGTAGTAGAGTTGATCTCACACTATTTACACAAACCGCAAGATATAGTCTATCCTCTAAAAAATGTGTGTGTGTTCTTCACATTATTGATGGGTGGATGCAGTTAATTCTTAACAGGTGTGCAGGTATTTCGAACGAGTATTATTTCGTTCTTGTGCCACTCCCCTGGGCACCTCCCGGAGGGTAACCTTGTACGTATATATATATTTACCTGGTGCCTGGTATGTCACTGTATACTGAACCACGCCCACGCGTGTAACAAACATATGTAGATCGTATCATAGCGCAAGAAATAAAAACCTTTTTACAATTTGCGCAAGTTGGACATTGGAGGGAGTGCTGGATGCGACGCTCGATGAAGAAATGAAGCAGGACCTGGAGTTTGTCGCGGCCATGGAGACCTGTTCCATAAAGCTGGCTTGGCGCGCGCAAGGGCTCAATTAATACATGCCTGGTAGATAATAGGGGGTCGAACATAGCACACGCCCGACAGATGATCTATAGATCATTCCCACTTGATGGTGTAGATCTTTTCGGGCAGATAGATAATCTATTCCTGATTTGTATGATATTTACGATCCAACTCATGTTGCCGTGTGGGAATCGTCTATTCTGCATCTAGCGCATTTTTCCTGGGTTGGATCTGCACTATACAGATCCCTCACGGCATCTCATATCTGCAGGTCAGGATTTAGATGATCTATGATCCGTCTGCGGATGATCTGTGCGCCGGGTAACATTGCCGAGGAACACGTGGCAATATGTCGGTGGGTGCGCTTGTTTTACCTTTGTTGGATTATGGACTTTGAGACAGAGCCTCGACACGCATAATTCCAACTCCCTGATTCCATGCCGTTTCGGCGGGGTTTCCATGTTACTGCGCCGCGTTATTTGTGCGCAGGACCTGGACGCTGCGGGGAAGAAGCACGAGGGCGAGCTAGAGTTGATGGAGGGCGGGGCTGGCAACGAAGGCGGCAGCGAAGCGCGGATTGTTTAGAGCTGACTCGGTCTATCACCACCTGGTATTAATAGTAATAGGGAAACATTCGGAGTACAAATATGGTTTTCGTTTACAGTAGTGCAGCCATTCGGTTAGACTCGGACTTGAACGGCAGCTGTGTGACACCGTGCTTGTGCCGCCGGTGTTGTCCTGTTGGAGGCCTGCTTTTTTTCCCCCGTGGTTCTGTGGGCTAAATATATATTTTATGCTCTGTGGCGCTCACGAAAATGTCGTTTGTTATCTTCCAGGGGGTTTTTTTTTTTTTCGGCGGTTGGATTTTTTGTTTTTTGTGTCAGGCAGCTTGAGGGTTGTTGCGTTTTTTAACGGTGACATTTTAGTACCTGTTTGAGCCTGGACAGACAGTTCATTTGGCCACGAGCATTCTCCCGGTGCTTGTTGCTTTGCGGTGTGCAATGTGCGCTCTGTGTTCGCGCGGCGTTCACACGGCCGAAGGAGCTTACTCCGTGACTATACCCGAGACCCGAATGAAAACAGGATGGCGGGTACACAGCCGCAGTAGTAGGGGTAAAATCGGGTGGCACTACATGTACATAAACACTCACGTTCCAGCAGTAGGTGGGTATGTTAAGTGTTACAAGTTGGCATGCTAAACGGTGAAGAATGAAAATAAATCGTGTGACGCGGTATAAAAGCACCTGCCCGTTGCCATTGATTTTGCTCGCAGCCAGCATCGTGTTATCGCGCAGCCTACTGTCTACTGCCTACTGCAATCTACAGTAATCATGGATGAAATAGGTGCTGCTAAAAACAGTGACGTCGGATTACCGCATTACGTCCTTACGGCCAGGTATTTTGGCGGTCATTAACAGGTCTGGGCCGCCGTAATTACGTAACGCCCCTGTAACAAAAGTCACATGAATCACTGGGAAACCACTGTATTTTGTCCGAGGTCAGCTCCTGCCTACCACATCATATATTTGGATTTTTGAGGTATTAATGCGGCCTTGTGATTTGCTGCGACAATGGCGATGTTGGCTCGGATAGCCAATTGGACTCCTGGCACTCTGGTGTGCGCGAGAAATCCGACCCCATCGTCGACAGTGGCCTAAAGCAGGCGTTTTCAACAATTGGCGTGACACTGCAAGTCACAAATTGTATTGTGGTTGTGAAAACACCTAATATCTTCGTCCACAGTTTTGGATGTGCTTTTTGATCCTAGCGGGGGGTTTTCTGTTTTTGCGGTAATTATGTTTTACCCCTATACCTCAGCAGCTGACACCTTCACATTTGGCGTCGTCGGCAGGACTTTGTCACCACTGCATCCCTAAAAACACACACACACACATCTCCCTGGTTCCCCGGGTGATGAAACGAAGCGGGTAGGTCAGCGTACAGACGTATATATACGGTTCTGACGCCCCAAAGATGCCGCCGTTCAGAGGGGGGTGAGTGTTCTAAGGATTTTTTTTTTTTTTAATCACTTTCACTTCCCAGCCTAACTCGTAGGAGGTTTTTACCCTCAGCGATCTTCTGGACAAGCTGTTACCCTGGGTTGGTAGTCGATCGGTCTTCTACCCCTATAGTTCAGTGGGAGACACGTTCACATTTGACGTCGTCCAGGCCACGGGTTCGAACCTCACTTCGAACGTTTCTGACGCTTGCGCGTGCCTATAAACACATCTCCCTGGTTCCCCAGGTAATAAAACGAAGCGGGTAGGGCAGCGTACAGACGTATACGGTTCCGACGCCCCAAAGATCCTGCCGTTCAGAGGGGGGGAACGTGTTATAAGGATTACCCTGGGCTGGGCGAACGATCGGTCTTTCACCCCTACAGCTCAGCAGGTAACACCTTCACAATTACTAGTAAGGAGGTCACATTTTCGCCAAATGTAAGATTTACGCAAGCACGAGCTGTTTTGGCCTTAGTCCCGTATAGGTTTACCTCAGGGCCTTACTATAGACGGAAAATACAAGCGTGTGTCCGCACAAACCCACCAAAATCGTCGTAAATTGTCCTACCGGCGGTTTTTGCGCCAGTTGGCGGAAGAAAATCAGAGCTCAACGCCTCACAGCTGACATATGTCTGCAACAATTTTGTAACCACCAAAAAGGGAGATATTTTCTTATGTCACGGTACACCTTTTACTGTTAAACAGCCCACGACTATAAAAAAAATACTCGATAAATATACTGCCCAAGACAGGGAACTGATAATCACGACTATGTTGCCGAAGTTTAAATCACGAATACGGGGGCGTTTACGAGCTATCCCCGTGTTTTAGACCTTGCGTTTCGCATTTTCTCGTTGTGGCCGTCCTCTCGAGCACACCAACCAACTCCCACAGACCAGCGTGCAACAACAGCTGAGCCCAGCAGCAGCGTTTTTTTTGGTGAATAAACCCTAAACTCTACCTGGTAGGTAAATATCACGTATATTGCCGTCGCTGTAATTACCACAGCCCTAAAGGCCGGCAACTACTGTACCACTAACCCTAACCCTATCTCCAACCCGAAACGCATGACCTGAAGTCCGAGGGTGGCTCGTTGATGTCTCCGCTGTGGTGATTGGTATCTAGCGTACAGTACGTCGTCGTGATTTCAGCTCAAGATCTTTCAAGCGTGATCGTTAATTTCAGAACTGACTGAGAAATGGTGTCTCTTATGACACCGACGACAATTAATGACATATCGTTGCTGGTGTCATGATGTATGCCCCTGACTCGCCCTGCACAACGAGATGAACGTCCAGCTCGCCTTCTCTACTATCGCCTCGCACCTGGTATTAGCACTGTTCACATGTCAATCTCGACTAATATGCGCTCTCTTTCCGTTACGTTACCGCTTCGTTACGTTCCTACATTACTTTACTTTGAGTTACGGTCAAACACTTAATGAACAGGTATAGTACACCCGTTTCTTTGCGGACTATTTCACTCAGTCGTCGCGCAGGCAATGTTCTGTTGTGAACCAGCAACAAAAATTGGCTCGGTTTGCGTTTTTTTTTTTACCAATAATGCCGATCGGTTTTTCGTGGGGGGGGGTCGGTTTTCGAAACCGAACCGAAAAATTCTTGGTCGGTTTCTCGGTCGGGGGTTTTCGGCGAAACCAGTCAAATGGTCAGCATTGATTTCGAAAATATAGAAAAAAAAAGCAAAACCAAACGGAACATTTACATTTCTCGGTCGGTTTTGGGACGAAACCAGCTAAATGGTCAACATTTCGAAGGGTTCGGTGTCCACCTGTTGGCAAAATGTAACAAGATCGTACGTAAAGTACGGTGTCAAGTGACCTTTCTCTGTAGTACCTGCGTCTGCTCCGTCAGACGGTACGGGCCGACACACGTGCTTGATATCTGCAGCAAACAACAGCAGTTGCGACAACAACAAGGGAACTTGACTGGACTGTCGTAACCTATTTGTATGTGTAGTCTACTGCAGATGAAAATTGTGAGCAACTTGCAGCGCACAGCTAACACCATCAATAACTCTACGTTACGTGTTACGGGCATGTTGCATGTCAGGCACTGAGGCCGCTCCTTCTTGAGATGGCGGAGCCGGCCGTAGCTCTTGTACAGTATACAGCCGGACTGTTTGCAGGTCATGAAGTCTGGTGCCGCCTGTGACGGTGCAACTCGACCACCGAGGGGCTTGCTCACAACCTGGTCGGCATCGTCGCCGGAGCTCTCCACTTCTACCTCTCCCTTCCCTGCACCCGCCTCTGCCGCTGACTCATGGTCAGAACTACTACTGCCGTCTGAAGTAGACATTCTATTATCCCTCGCCCCTCGCAGTAACGCTGCTGCTGCTGTGGGCCGTGCTGAATTACTGTTGCGGGCTGCGGGCTATGTGCTGTGTGGCATGTCCATGTGTACGCACATAATGGGGTTTCCATACAGATGTTATGGTACTGCTTTGAGGCTGTAAACCCAGTAATTACCTGGGTTCAGGTAATATTAGGATCGTATTTGCAGTACTTAGGAGGCGTATCTTAGGTGAAAAATCAGGCGTTTCTAGCGAGGCACGAGCCTTGCTCTCAGTCGCCCATCGTACACGAACGGAATACAGCTGCTCTTCTTTATCTCTAAGCAAACAACACACACGTGAGTCCCAACTAGTTTATCGTACCTGCGCCATAGGCAAAGGGATACCAAGTGTCCCGAGCTTTGAACTTGACAGATAATTTATAGGTAGGCGTTCTTGCCGTGTAGGGGACAGGGACATGCGAAGTGATGGCCGAGGTAAGGGTAAGAGTAAGGGACGCAGGTGTATCTGGCAGCTGGGAAGCAGTGCTTCGCTTCTTGTGATTTAGATCTTTATTGATGGCGAGAGCTGAGGAGATGCTCTGGTAGAGAAGTGAGAGGTAGGGGGGAGGGACTCGACGCTCAGATACACTCGTCCCACCCCACGCCACAAGCTCTCCTAAAATTCCTCTTATCTGATGTACTCCTGCAGAACTTTTCTAGGTCTGCCAATCGTTCTCCTGCTAATATAAGAACTTCTTATTTTATGGTTCTATCTTCGTTAAGGAACATTACTCTCGTCTAATATCGGGCTATCCGCCCTAGAGAACATTCCTAAAATAACGTTACTCTCGACCGACGGAATATCCGCCGGGTTAACCCATTCTTTGGATTATTCTCGTATTCCTGATTCTACAAAACTGCAGACTATATTATCTATATCTATAGCCCATGAGTACTTCACTCATATCACATTAGCCCACCCTGAATTGTCGTATATGCAGGCCACAAGATGGTGGAAGGATGATGACAAAGTTCATCCCAAACGACAGGAAAAGTGGTCGAAGATGCGGCCATTCGAAACAAAATAAAAAGAGGCTATAGATTCCCCTACACCTCATAGTAGGACCCAAACACCACGAAGGGGGGAGTGTTTAGAAAACGAGTCTGTTTTCGGTTTCATTTCTTTATTGGAAACCGACAAACCGATAAAAAAAGTCGATTTTCGGTTTTGAAAAACCGATTAAAAAAACGGTTCCGTTTTATTTGGAAACCGAAAAACCGACTAAAAAATTAAAATTTATCGGTTTTCGGTTTGGAAAAACCGACGAAAAAACAACCGAAAAATACGACTTTCGGTCATCGGTACACAACATTGCCCGCAGGATAGTTGTATCTCATATGTGCATGCATATAATAAGCCGTCTTGGCCGCCTGGGTTGCGATATTTTCCTACTGAAGACACCGCCAAAATCTTGTGAGGTCAGCGAACGCACCCCGTTTTGAGGAGACGCAAGGTTAAGGTTAGTCAGCATTTTATCCGATTACGGTCTCCAACCTTTCTCTTTTGGGCCGTTCCTAACGAACCGAAACAAAATCACGATTCGTGACTTTTTGGCATGACAAAAGATCACGATCCATGACATTTCCATTCCAACGAAAAAACCCGAAAAACGTTACATTTCGTGATATTTTCAAATTGTAAACAATCCGATATTTCAAACACAACGATTTTTGGGGGTGGAACCAACTCTCGCGATTGGGGCACGGCCAGGCCGGGTCGGGCCGACCGCGCTTGGCCCGCCCATGATATATTCTTATCACGGGTCGAAGCCTGACCCAGCCTGCGAGATTCCAATCTCACCGACCGTCGACCAAGCCCGATCCGCGAGATTCCATCTCGCAGTGGCCTGGCCTGTGATATCCTCAGGTCATTTTCGCTTTTTTGGCTTCGAGCTGCGGCTCCTCCTCCTCGAAATTTCGAGGCCACAACGTGCTCGTTAGCCCGCGCCCAGCGGTGTCTTTGGGTAGCCGCCCGTTTTCCATAACCAGCGTACGAACCAGAGTCTGCCATGCTCCCTATGCCGGCCTTCGGATGCCGTTGGTGCGCGTGGGTTGCGTCGTGCCTCGATCAGGCGTATTTCGAAACACGACAAATGATTGTGACGAATCGTGATTTCGTTAGTTTTAGGAAAAAGCTAAAAAACTTAGCGTCATGAATCGTGATATTTTTGTTCGTGTGGTGTGAGAGAGACGGTAAGGGTGCCAAGGAGGGATGATCCACAGAATAAGTGTGACACAGGTGTATGTGCTTGGCCAAAATCAGGCCCAGTTCGTATTGACGTTCTCTTATATTATTGATGTGAAGCTTGCTCGAAGGAGCAAGTGAGACGAGGGAGAGGGAAGGGAGGGTGAAGCAGATGGTTTTCGAAGCCAGAAGTATCATCTGACTTCAACCGGCTATAAACTACTGGCAAAGGAGTATCAACTGACTTCAACCGGCTATAATCTACTGGCAAGGGTACACGCATCATCCTCAACTTCAAATAGTACAACACCCCGCAAGACTTGACATATGGATATACCACGTGAGTACATCTCCATCCCCTCAGCTACGTAGATACTACCCTGCGTATCCTTTTACGTAGCAAATACGAAGGTCTTATTCCAGACGGCAAACGGGGTACGTGTACGAAGGATTACTAAATAGCCTGCGTACAGGTATTACAAATACCAAATATCTTATTCCAGACGGTAAAAGGGGCAAGCTCCAACCGGAAGAAAAATATCTAACGGCCCCTACTGACGGTTGGTCTATTTACTACAAGACAAGTACTCTATCACATTAGCCCACCCTGAATAGTCGTAGATGCAGATCCCACGACGATATAAAATCGAAAGAAGGGGGTCGAAGATACTGCTATTTAAAAGAAACGACAGCCCAACGAGACCATAGATCAACCCACACCTCGTAAATGAGGCTAAGATGCCTCTGGTAAGGGAAGCATTCGTGCTAGAGAAGAAAAACGTAAAGGAAACGAAATAGTAAAGACATAACGGGATGTTCGTCGTGGTACCAAACGAAACTAGAAACAACATGGGGCGGCCGGCAACTGTGGGCCCGATTTAACAAATCATGGCTATGCGCGGTGTAAGCATATGAGAAAAGCGGGAGAGACCGAGCAAGGTAAGGCACGAACTAGAAAGCAAATAAAAAAGCCGGCGATAGCCTTGATATAGAGCGGAGTCTACATGAAGCTAGAGCGGGAAGGACACAACAAGGTCCCCGCGTGTTTTCAACCAAAACAAAACGAAGAAAAGGAACAAAGAAGCAAGGAAAGAAAGGAGAACCGAAAGAAGCAAGGAAGAAATAAAAAATTAAAGACCGAAAGACCGCCCCGAAGGAAAGGCGAAAAGGAAGTACAACAGAAAGGTAGACCCTGGAGGTACAATATCACTTTGTGTTGCGAATTGCGTCCTAGCGAAACAAACGAAACGTGGGTTGCTAGATGGAATCAACACACAAGGCGAACGCGCGTCAAAGGCAGCGGACGCACAGAATATACCGGTCCCGAAACTTGTACACGACAATCTAACGCATCCGTCGACCATCAGCTACGGTTAACTGGTCGAGCGGACGAGTGATGGGGGGGGTGCGTTAGCATTACGTAGTACACCGCGTGCTGGTCCTCCGGCCTGATGACGCTGAAGGCACCCGGATCCTTGAGTCGTGCTCCGTGAAGGGGTGTAGAGGGATGGAAGGAGTGTAATCTTGATCGGGCCCGGGTCGTCGAGGAAGCGCACGATGTAGGAGTCAGCGGAGGAGGTGTCGGTCGAGGCGCGCGGGGCAACTTTGCCCAACCACCAGAGACCATCGCGGGCCTTGTACCAGAGGTGTGCCCCGGCGGGTAGAGGTGAAGAGCTGAAGCGGTGAAACCAGAGGGTGCGTGTTACGAGGCTGTACCCGGGAGCGAGGAAGATTTCACCCCGGGACCGCGATAGTTCACGGTGAGCGGCCCCGATGCGCATCTGACGGTATAAACGGTTGGTCTGGCGGTGCTGTGAAGGGGTACCCGACACTTAAAAGAGGATGTGGGATTGGTGGGGCTGTAGGTTTCGTTCGTGTTCCCAAGAAGGGCTAAGGAGTCCGGCCCAGTGTGTTTCGTACATCACGGCGAGAACGGCTCCCCGGCCACGAACGAGTTGGTGTCCCGAGATCTGGTCGACCTCGAGGCGTTCGGGCGGTGGGGAGATGTCGTCGAAGGTGACGTGGAAGGGCGGGGATTTGACGGAGAAGAAGCTAAGAACGTGCTTGGTCAGGTCGGCCGGTAGGTGTTTGGGGAGATGATCGATGTCGTAGGGGTTCCGGCAGGGCTTACAACGGAGAATGGAGGCGCGGTGTTTGGAGTCACGTCCCGGCATGTCCGAGGGAAGGTCGAAATACAGGAGCTTGTCGTGAGGGGGCCGTCCATCCGGAACGGCTGAGGCTGATGCTGGGCCCACGGCAAGGATCTTGAACGGGCAAATCCAGTTGAACGAGAGTTTTCTCTTGAGAACGGTGGCGCCGGTGCGTTTCTTGGCGCCTTGGTGAATAGTGGCAGCGGTGTTGTAGATCCATGCCCAACCGTCGACAGAGAACGGAGGGGAAAGGCGGAGGGCGTCCATGATGGAGCGTTGCGGCGGTCGAGGCGCGAGACGTAGGCAGCGTGGAGTTCCCGGACGGCGCGGTAGGCGCTGGGAGAGTCGAACACGGTGAAGGGGAGGCGAGGCAGTCGGCCAATGTGTACTTCGTTGGGGGCTAGCCTGGTGGCGGCACTGACGGAGTTGTCGTAGGCGCTTTCGACGTGAGGAAGATGCAAGTCCCAATCGTTTAGTAGTTCGTTTCCGACCATGGCAAGCATCAAGGCCATGGTGTGGTTGACGCGTTCGACGCCGCCGTTGGTGCAGGGGTGGTAGGACCTCGTGGAGACTTTGTTGATGCCGAGGCGCTCATAGAGGGTGCGGGAGAGTTTGGCGCAGAATCGAAGACCGTTGTCGGAAAGGAGAGTACCGGGGCATCCCCAGAGAGGGATGTAGCGATCGACGAGGATGTCGGCCGTGCTAATGCGGTGAACACAGTCTCAGTGGTGGCGTACATGTCGGCGCGGCGGCTGAAACGGTCGGTGAAAAGGAGGATGTAGGCGTTTCCCCGAGGCGTGATGGGTAAGGGGCCGAAATAGTCGACGCTGACGAGAATACCGGGGCCATTGGGGAGCGGTAGGGAGAGGGTGGGCCCACGAATTGTTTGGTGCCAAGACTTTCGCGCCAGGCACTTGAGGCAGCGGTGGAGCCACCAGCGGGTGGAAATGTCCATGCCAATCCACCAGTAGAAGCGCATAAGTATGCCGAGTGTCCGAGCAACACCCAGGTGGCAAGAGGTGGAGGAGTGGCCTGTGTGTAGGACCCACGGTCGCATCAACATTGGAACTTAAATGCGAGGTGGCGATGTGAGAGGCTGCGGTGTATTAGTACGAGCTTGGACCCGGGAAGCCATGTGTGGTCGGTGAACGAGAAGGACTGTGCCGTCCTCGGCTGTGTGGAGCTGGCCGTTTGCGGCGAGGGCGAGGACCTCCGAGAGGAGAGGGCGACGGGTCGAAGGGATGTAGTCCAAAAGGTCGCCCGGCGGTGGTGAAGGTGAGCCCAGGGAAATATATCGCAGGGTGGCTAAGCAAAGAGGTTCAGTGCGTCGTCGAGCGCCCAATCGGCGTAGGTGTACCGCTTAATGCAGGAACTAAGGTGTGGGTCGTCATCAGACCGGACAATTGGTTCAGGTAGTGGGGGCGGTTGAGTCTGGGAGGTCGGGAGAGAAGGCCCTGGGGTGCCGACCTGGACGACGTCAAATGAGAAGGTGTTACCTACTAAGCTCTAGGAGTATGTGAAGGTGTTACCTACTGAGTTATATAGGGGTAAAAGATCGATCGATTACCCAGCCCAAGGTAATCCTTATAACACTCTCCCCCCCTCTGAACGGCGGGATCTTTGGGGCGTCGGAACCGTACACGTCTGTACGCTGACCTACCCGCTTCGTTTCATTACCTGGAGAACCAGGGATATGTGTTTATAGGGATGCACGCGCAAGCGTTTCTAAAAAAGAAACGTTCGAAATGAGGTTCGAACCCGTGACCTATGAACGACCCCTATTATGCCCTCGCCCGCCGACCTTCAGCGACCACCCGTACCCAAGATGGCGATGAGGTCTTCTTCTTACAGTGGCAACGGTAAGTGACGGTAGTTGCGTCTAGAGTTCGTGGACCACACGACTACTTCAGAGACAGACAAGGACCACTGAACTCGTATCGTTTTTTTCTGCTACACAGGTGGCCACTTGGGTACGTTGCGGGTCGTTGTGGCGAAACCACAACCTTAGCATGTTGCGGCGACAGGAAAAACGTATGCCGCAGATGTACCTAATAAATCCACCTCGACTGTGAGGCGTCCTGTCGTGAAGTTTGCTCAACGTGTGACATTGTCGTTAGGTTGGTGGATGTTCTTGCAACCATTATTGCTTGACGATTTTTTCGCCAACACGTATAACACATTTTGCGATTAATTGTAAACCTGATGAGACATGCGTTCTTTTATGCTTACTTGACGAAATATATCATGGAAATATTGAACGAAGGAAACCTGAGGCTTGTAGAAGGGTACTGAATCGTTGGCATGTTTGAGAAGAAGGGGTGGCGAAGAGGAGCATGAAGTTGACAATAGGTACAGTTGGTTATACTGCGAATTGCCGTCTACTACTGTAAGTATCTGCAAATGAATGATGTTTACATCGTACAAGAGCTAGGTGAGCTTGTGTCGATCGCATCTTTATACCAATTTGCAAAATATTTGTAGTTTTATTCTTGGCAAATTTCGTTTATTGCAGAATAGACGCGGAATTCAGTAAAAAATCGTGTAGAAGATTGAACGGGGGAAATCTGGGGTTTGTGGAGAGGTACTGAATCGTTGGCACATGCTTGGACAAGAGGGGATGGGCAAGAGGTTAATAGAGTTGATGACGGGTGCAGTTGGGTGTAGGAAGACGGGCTGGGAAGGGTTGACACGGTGAGGAAGAAGACCGTCTACCGTAGTACTCTACTCGTGGGGGTGTACGAGCAGGGGGGGGTTGATATCCTTTAGAAGGTCGGCTAGTTGAAAGAATATTAAAATATAATAAACGTTCTTTTTCCCCGAACGTGGTATGTGCCGAAGTTTCCTACCAGGTATGTTTTAATTTTATCGTGCGTTTTTTATGGTTTTTGCGTGTATAGCATGTGCTCGCATGGATGGTGTCGGTTTTGCGCAGTGCAAAACGGCGAATGAGACCAGAAAAGGTATATATACAGGAAAAAACAACACATTATTATTAGGGTAATGCTATTTGCGACACCCGTGTCGTAATTTCTTATTCGCGACACGAGCGGCTTACTTGCGACACCGCGTCACGTTCGCGGCACATAGCTCAGATTGGCTCCGCACCGCCAGGGATGTATTGACATGGTGCAGGGCCATCATTGAAGCTATCGCATTGCCGAAACGGGCCAGGATTCGAGGAGATATCTGGCCTCTTGGTGCACCCGCAAAACGTTCAGATCGGTGTCGCAAATAAGCCTTATTTGCGACACGCGTGTCGCAAATACCGTATTTGCGACACCGCGACGTGGTTGCCGCACACGCTCCGGATCGGCGAAGGGCTATGAGTAGAGTCTCAGCATGGCATAGGCTACCATTGCGGTAATCATGTAGCCAAAACGGGCCAGTACTCGAGGAGATATGGGGTATCCTCGTACAACACCCGCAGAACCTTCTAGCTGTCGCAAATACCGTATTTGCGACACCGCGCCGTGGTTGCTGCACACGCTCCGGATTAGCGACGTACTACCAGTAGAGTCTCAGCATGGTGTAAAGCTACCATTGAAGCTATCGTATAGCCTAAACGGGCCAGTACTCGAGGAGATATAGGGTATCCTAGTACACCTAGGCTGATGTCGCAAATAAGCCTTATTTCGCGTGTATCCAGAACGAGCCATTACAGTAGTAGATACTGCTGTGTGTTGTATCCTGGTCATCCTGGTGCACAGTCAGAATAATCAGACTGGTGTCGTAAAGCCGCATTTGACGACATCGCACGACGTACGTCGCGCGCGCCCCGTTTAGAGCTCGGACTATACCACTGTACAGCATGTTCCCACGAGTACATCGATCGTTAGCCACGTCATCGTGAATCAATGGATTTGAAATTAACTTGATTATATTGCCGCACCGTGTTCTATTAATAATAAGTCGTACGTACTACAGTATAATTGAGAGCGCTGGTATCGTTCAAAGTGCCGGGTGCTCTGTCTACGCGTCAATTAACATAGGCACAAATGGAGGGCACATAAGTTTGTGCACGCTGCGCTCTGTGTATGTTTTTTGTACTTGTCTGTGGATGCTATCGAAATAGGTGGGTGTATGTCATCTACTACACAGCAGTATCATAGTATCGCAGTAAAATCGGCGTTCGTTCCGTGCAACCATCATCACCCACCAATCAATGTGGTTGTTTAATTGCCCTTTTGAACAGCCGTGTAAAAGCGCCTATCGCTCAGGCGTTTACCAACGCCTATCGTTCTGCCGCACAGAACTAAACAAACTTTCGAAACGCTGTGCACAGTTTTTGTCGGATTAGTTAAGGCAAGGAACACACCCCATAGATGCACAGAGGGCGACCATACTGCAGCTTGCCTGGCTATGCGTCATATTCGTTGTACGCGTTCGTTCCGGCACATTATCCTGCTTGGTGTTGCACCAACAGCGGTCCACAGTATCCGCACTGCTGTAGTATTGACACATACTATTAATCATAATAGTCTAACTTAGGGCACATGCGTAGCACGTAGTTTGTAAACGGATTCCCAATCATGCGATGTTTATCTCTAACGGTTGTGAAACATACAACAGAAACCCACAGCGGACTGCATGAGTTCAATGCAAGCGGCAGAGAGGTTAGCCGCCTTGTTCATGGTGACGAAGAAATCGGTATGTGTAAGGCGTGTAGAAGATCGTGGAGTTCGTAGGCTGCTTGGAAGGTGTCCTTCGATGCCCTGCAGTATTGTGTAGAGTTCCCACCGTGCTGTTGTTTGCTGTACACACTGGTGCGCGGGTTGGAGGTTTTTCCATAAGTTTAGGCAGAATGTTTGCGGAGAGAAGCCCAACCATTATGAAAGACTCACCAACATTCCGCAACTCCAGCAGATTGTGCGCACTGACCTGCCGCACTCAAATCATGCGTAGTCTCCTCGTCCAGTTAAGCAGTCAATTCCCGATTATTTTGGATGCCCTGATCGGCGAAGCAGTCTGATGGGTTATATATAGTTTTCGCACTCACGCCTAGCCTATCGTGTTTGTGTGCTTATTCTGTTGTATGTAGCACAGCAGCTGTAGTAGAGGAACCACGTTGAATATTCTGACCGTGTGCTAGGATACCCCATATCTCCTCGAGTACTGGCCCGTTTTGGCTACACGATAGCTTCAATGGTAGTCCTACACCATGCAGAGACTCTGCTGGTAGTGCGTTGCCGACCCGGAGCGTGTGCGGCAACTACGGCGCGGTGTCGAAAATACGGTATGCGACACGCGTGTCGCAAAGAAGGCTTATTTGCGACACCAGCCTGAAGATTCTACGGGTTGTACCATGATACCCCATATCTCCTCGAGTACTGGCCCGTTTTGGCTACACGATGGCTTCAATGGTAGCCTTCCACCATGCTGAGACTCTACTGGGAGCGCTTTGCCGATCCGGAGCGTGTGCAGCAACCACGGCGCGGTGTTGCAAATACGGTATTTGCGACACGCGTGTCGCGAATAAGGCTTATTTTGCGACAGAAGCCTGTGATATGAGTAGAGCACTCATGGGCTATAGATATAGATAATACGTTGCAGTCTTGTAGTTCCACGAATACGAGAATAATCCAAAGAATGGATTAACCCGGCGGATATTCCGTTAGTCGAGAGTATCGTTATTTTAGGAATGTTCCTTGATGCAGATAGGACTACGAAGTGAGAAGTCCTTATATTAGCAGAAGAACGATCGGTAGCCATAGGAAAGTTCTGTTGGAGTACATCAGATAAGAGGAATTTAGGAGAGTTTGTGGCGTGGGGTGGGACGAGTATATCTGGGCGTCGAGTCCCGCCCCCCTACCTCTCACTTCTCTACCAGAGCACCTCCTCAGCTCTCGCCATCAATCAGAAGATCTAAATCAGAAGAAGCGAAGCACTGCTTTCCAGCTGCCAGAACAACCTGCGTCCCTTGCCACTACCCTTACCACTACCCTAGAGCGGTCACCGCATCACATCTGGCGTCGTCGCATCCAACGAATGTTCTGGCCAAGCTTGGGACTGCAGCGCTTCTTCTAGATCTTCTCACGATCATGTGAGCCATCCCTATCTGGGAGGCATCTGGTTTTGAAGTCAACTTTTTATTTATTTATTTTTGTTTATGTTCCCTGTTTCTCGTTTCTTTCGTTCTTCTTGCTCTCTCTTTTCTTTCGTTTTTTTTCTTCTTTCTTTTTTACGAACCCGCGTTACTGAGTGCGTTTATAGTGTAGAGCGTAACAAGCTGCCTAGTAGCATAAGTAGACGCTTCTCCCCCCCCAGTATACCAGTATAGGTGAGTAGACGCTTCTCCCCTCTTATCAGGCACCGTCAAATCGCACGTGCAAGTACGTACAACAAGCTCTGTTGTTCGTAAGTGTTGATTGGTGCTATTAACAGTGCTATTAGCAGTATGATCGAGGTTTGTTTTTCTACTTTAACTTCTCCAAGTTCCGCCAACACCCGGAGCTACGGGAGGAGCTAATAGCAACCGGCGACAAGCACATCGCCGAGGCCAGCCCACACGACCTCATCTGGGGCATAGGCTTCAAGGCCGACCATCCGGACGCCTGTGACCCGACGCGTTGGCGTGGTCGGAATCTGCTGGGCAGGATACTGATGGACGTTCGAGCAAACCTCGGCGCCAATCGCTCCGCCCAGCCTCCATTTCCTCCCCATCTTCACGACCCGGAGCCAACACCCCCCCCCACCGACTCCACCCGGGTTTCCCCCACAGCCGACGGCATCCACGAAACAAGCCCGACCCCTCCATGGCAACCGCCTACCTCTCCACTTGGGCCACTCCTACCGCCGTCTACCCCCGACGCCTACCCCAGCAGCCACTTTGCCCAAGTGTCCACCATCAACACCGCCACTCACAGCCACCTCCCTACCCGCCGCCCGCCGATACCGGAACACGGACCATGCCTTACAAGCGGCATCATTACCGTCGACGACGCGTCGTTCACGACGAAAGTACTCGTGCACAGCGGCCCCACCGCCACTACGCGCCGCGAACTCGTGGCACTGCTCGATACCGGCTCGCCCCAGTCGTTTATCACCGCAACCGCGGTGGAACAACTGAAGGCTTCCCAGGCAGCCACCGATGCGTGCGAACGGCACAGTTCCCCCCGTTCATGGGGAGGTTTCGGCACTTCAGCCCCCCTCTCCACCTCCGTCTCCATCCGCTTAAGCATCCAGTTTATGCGCCTCCAGTCCCCCACTGCTGCCCTGGCAGTATGGGCCTGCGTAGTTCCTGCAGGAACCATGCAGAACCCCATCCTTCTGGGACGAGACAGCTGGATGCGCTTCGAGCAACGCTCGTATACCACGCTCCAGCAACAGCCCACCCCCCCCCACCAACCTCCCCGGCGAACCCGCGGTGAGCTCTCCTTGAACCACCATGACCCCAACGGAGCCTCAGCATTCATTCCCGACGACCGTTCCACTGACGACGTCTACCACCTCCGATTCGCCGGCAACAAAGCTATATCGCTTTCCTCCACCCCCAAGCTCGTTAAGGTCAACCTGGTGGGCCAGTCAGGCGCTCCAGCATTTACCGGGAACTACATGGTGAACATGCTCCCCCGCGAGAACCCACTCTCCGACACGGCCATTTTCGTCTCCGATGGATGCCAAACGGTCCCCCTATCTGGATCTACCGATCTCGAGCCGGGCGACCTCCTCGGAACCTCCTACTCCCCACTGGTACAGGTACCACTTTCCACCCTTGGACACCCTTCCTTGGCCCCTCCCCACCCCCCTCAAATTCCGGATGTACATGCCCTCCACGACAACATTCCCGTGGCCGACCAGAGCCCATCGACAGATGACCCTCCTACCGCACCAAAAGCCCCGTGCCCACAACTCCTTGCACGCCTCAACACCGACCAACGGGACGGCTTCCCCGACCTCTGGGAACGTCTGCCGTTACACCTACGCGACGTCAACTTCGACCTGCACGGTTCTAGACGAACCCCGTCGGTGATCAACAACCTGGGAGACGTCCTCTGCGAATTCCAGGACGTCTTCTCCACCACCAAGACTGACTTCGGCTCGTGCTCGCTCATGCCGTTCAAGATCACCGTACCCCCGGACAGCCCAACGGCTCGAGCTCCTTTCAGCGTACACCTACACGCTGGAGTACCGGAAGGGCACGGCCAACGACAACGCCGACTTCCTCTCCCGGCTTCCCCAACCAGCCACCGACGCCGACCGCACCGGACGCAACCGCCTCACTGGCCCCGACACCGTCGGCATCTACCTCATCCGCCCCTGCGGCTTCGCGCCGAACGACCCTTCCACCCCGGGTATCGGCTTGGGTGGGCTCGTGTCCCCCCCTTCCAGACCCATCCCGACCGTCCAGCCGCTCCCCTTCACTGACGACGACTTCCGCGATTTTCGCCTACTCGGACCACGTATGGAGCACCCCACCCTTTCCCCCGCAACCCACACCTTCATCGGGCCTATTGCGACCAGCGACTCCACCACCGGACAGCTTGCCGGCACCGAGAATGCCGCCGTGAACACCGGAGCTCCTCCAGGCTCGGCTTCCATGCCGTCCGTCGTCTCTCCGCCGCCCACCATTGGCGCCACGACACCAGCCCTTTCAGGTCTGATATCTTCTCGGACCCGCCATCGCGTCGCCGCTGCCGCGGGAACCCCTCGGCCCACAGCCGACTACCGGTTTGGACGCCGACCGCCACCCAAGCCATCGGCGCCCACCACGCAAAGACCGACCCCTTTAACAACGCCCTCGCCGCCGGCACAAACACCACCGTCAGTGCCCCTTCCGGAGCCCGTCGTCGAACCCGATGATGACCCCTACCTCCTCGCCTGCGTCGAGCACTACACCTACAAAGACTGGGCGCGAGAACAACGCGCGGAGCCCCTGTGCTGCGCCACCATCCGCTTCCTGTCGTTGGACTCCCCCAGCCCCACGCCGCACGACCTCCTGGACTTCATCCCCCCGGCCCGGCGCCCACAACTTTCGGACGTCCTCACTCTTGCCTCCAAAAGCAAGCTACACCGTACCGACGACGAAACCGCCCTCCTGGTCCAACGACCACCCACAACCTCATCCGGGAACAGCCTACCACCACCCGCCCCCTCTACCCCACGCGTCGACGTGCCAATGTTAATGCGCCCTTGGGTGCTGAACACATGCCACGCCACCACCTCTCTACACCTGGGAGTCACCCGAACGGTCCGCATGTTGGCACGTTTCTTTTGGTGGATTGGCATGGACGCTTCCGTCCGCTGGTGGATCCGCCGTTGCCTTCAATGCCAGGCGCGGAAGACCTCCCGGCACACCATTCGTTGGCCCATCCTTTCTCTTCCTTTGCCCAACGGGCCTGGCATCACCGTCAGCGTCGACTACTTCGGGCCCCTGCCGCTCACGCCGCGCGGGAACGTCCACATCCTCCTCTTCACAGACCGCTTCAGCCGCCGCGCCGATATGTATGCCGTTTCAGCGGCGCAGTTCACGGCCGCCGGCACTGCCGACATCTTCCTGAACGAGTACATCCCTCTCTGGGGGTGCCCGGTTACACTTCTCTCCGACAACGGACTACACTTCACCTCCAAGCTTGCGAACATCGTCTACGAACGCCTTGGCATCCACAAGGTCAACACCAGCTCCTACCACCCCTGCACCAACGGCGGCGTCGAGCGCGTCAACCACGTACTGGCCCAAATGCTCTCTATGGTTGGCAACGAACAGCAGACCGACTGGGACGTGCTGCTCCCACACGTGTCGTCGGCCTACAACAATTCCGTGAACGCCGCCACAGGGCTTGCACCTAACGAAATCCACATGGGCCGCCTTCCTCGCCTCCCGCTCTCGGTCTTCGAACCCGACAATATCGGTGGTCACCAAAGCCTGGACCGCGATCACCTGGTTTACATCAACCTCGCCACCGACCGACAACGACGCGCCTATTCCCTCGTCCGCGAACTACACCGACTCACCGTCTCGCGTCTTCAGCGCCGCAATGCGCCCATCATGGCCGCCCTCCTAGCATCCCCCCCCCCCTTCACCGTAGGCGGCTGGGTTTGGGTCTACAATTCCGCCTCAACCATCCGCCAAGGCGTCAAAGGGCACCGACGCAACCGTCCTCAAGGCGAAGCTTTCCCTGAACTGGAATGGCCCCTTCAAGGTCCTTGCCGTAGGGCCGACGCCCGCCTCAAACACCCCCGACAATCGCCCCCTTCACGACAAGCTACTTTTCCTCGACCTTCCATCGGACCTTCCGGGACGGGACTCCAAGCCACGCGTCTCCGTCCAACGATGCAAACCTTGCCGGAACCCCGACGACACCAGCGACATCCCCAAGCATCTGCCCGCGGACCTTACTACATACGTGCTCACAGCTTCTGCCGCCAAGTCCCCCCCTTACCACGTCACCGTCGACGACGTCACTCCTCCACCGGAACGCCTCGAGGTCGAGCAGATCACTGGCCATCAACTCGTACGCGGCCGCGGCGGGGTCATCGCCGTTCTGTACGAGACTCACTGGACTGGACTTCTCAGCCCCTCGTGGGAACGCGAGCTGGACCTTCAACACTTCCGGCGCCACATCCTACTTTACTGGTCACGATCACCAACCCAGCACCGCCAGACGAACCGCCTCTACCGCCAGATGCGCATCGGCGCCGCTCACCGCGAACTGGCCCGATCTCAAGGACAAATCTTCCTCGCCCCAGGCTACGCCTTGGTCTCCCGCAGCCTTTGGCTCCACAACTTCAGCACCACCATCCTACCCTCCGGAGCACACATATGGTACAAGGCGCGCGACGGCCTTTGGTGGCTGGGCAAGGTCGCCCACAGCTCACCCCCTGACGCCTCTTCGGGAACTCCGCCGGAGTCTTCACCGGGAAGCTCCTACATCGTCCGGTTCCTGGACGACCCCGGCCCGATCAAGATCGACCTCCAACCCGCCCGCTACACTACAGCACGGAACGCCGTATACGGATCGTGGTGTCTTCAACGCCATGGGAATGGGAGCCTAGCACGTGGGGTGCTGCGGAACTCTGATGTGTCCCGCGGAACCCCCACCGTTTCCACTCCCCCCCCTGGTTAGCCTTAGTTTAGTCTTTTGTTAGTTCTGGGTATTTGGTTCTGGTTAGTCTGCAATATCTTAAGAGTAGTTAGTCTTCAATAGTCATCAGCAGTCATCTTCTTGGGAGTGTTTGTTTCCATCTACCGCCACCGGTATCGCTTGACCGACCCCGTGTTGGCTACCGATCCGAGGCCGTGTACGTTTCTTTTTTTGGGGCGTGTTTGGGAGTATCATCGTCCCCCCCCCCCCCCCCCGCCGTTTGTTTTTCTTCTTATCGCCTACGGCTCCGTGTAACCTCCTTACGTTCAGGCCACTGACTGGTAGCGATACCTTCATTTGCATTTGTGTTTGTACTCCACTAGCCTACAGCCAATTGTCGGCGATATCACGCCGAGGTAAAATCGTGTTGTAGCCTGAGCTGTGCTCTGACCTCAGTCGACTTCGGCCGACCCGTGTTTCAGACGGTCCTCGAGCTAAGACTATATCGAGCTTCCAGCTCACCCGTGTTTCTTCCATGTTTGACAAGTAGGGTCCCGATAGCATTGCCGCCCCGGAAGGCCGCTGAGTTATCGGCCATACATAAGCGGTTCGGACGTGATCGATTTCTCCTGACCTGTGCCCAGCTTTTTGTCTGTTTTCTGGTCCCGATGGTATTTCGTTTTCTCTTTCCCTTTTCTTCTTCTTTCTTTCTTGTCCGGTATTCCGCACACCCCTCTGTCCTCTGGCAAACGACACCACGTTTGATGTCGCCCCGGTTGACCGAGTTGCACACGCTAGTTTTTGGGCCCCGCGCTATCTACAACTTCGAACTGCACGCATTAGGCTGATTTTCTTGCGGATTTTCTTGCGATTTTCTTGCCGCCACCGTCTTTGAGTTTGTTTTTGTTGAGTTGGCTACCTTGCTACGTTTGCTGGTTTTGTTCACACCACGGACAGGTCTCCGAGACGCCGCGTTGTTTGTTGCGTCTCTCGGTTTTAGTAGTCCCTAGTACACGCAGCCCTCATAGCACTCTAGCTGTGTCCCTTCTGTCTCGCATGATGACTACCATGTTAGGACCTTCGCCACAAGACAAGGCATGGGGCCTAGCGGATATATATATATATATATATGTTTTTGAATTGTGATCGCTGTCTCCTTTTTAGAGTTTCCTCGTTCGCCAACCCGGTTCAGCGAACAACCCTTTCGTACTTCCTTGGGCCCCAGACAATGGCTCCAGTGAAACGCTTGTACGTCCTTCTTTTGCCTTCATTTGGGTCTTCGTTTTCTTCTTCGGCCTTCGCTTTCGGTTTCTGCCTCATTTTGCGTTCGTCTTTCTTTGTTTTCATTTTGGGTGATTTTTCCTTTCGCCTCTGCTACGAGTTCTGTGTCTCTCTCCTTTAGTCTCCCTTTCCGTCGTTGTTCGCAGCGAACACCCCCTCTTCGTAGTGTTTGGGTTTTATTACGAGGTGTGGGGGGATCTATAGCCTCATTTCTTTTGTTTCGAATAGCCGCATCTTCGACCACCTTTTTCTGGCCGTTCGGGATGAACTTTGTCATCACCCTCCGACCATCTTGTGGTCTGCATATACGACTATTCAGGGTGGGCTAATGTGATATGAGTAGAGCACTCATGGGCTATAGATATAGATAATACGTTGCAGTCTTGTAGTTCCACGAATACGAGAATAATCCAAAGAATGGATTAACCCGGCGGATATTCCGTTAGTCGAGAGTATCGTTATTTTAGGAATGTTCCTTGATGCAGATAGGACTACGAAGTGAGAAGTTCTTATATTAGCAGAAGAACGATCGGTAGCCATAGGAAAGTTCTGTTGGAGTACATCAGATAAGAGGAATTTAGGAGAGTTTGTGGCGTGGGGTGGGACGAGTATATCTGGGCGTCGAGTCCCGCCCCCCTACCTCTCACTTCTCTACCAGAGCACCTCCTCAGCTCTCGCCATCAATCAGAAGATCTAAATCAGAAGAAGCGAAGCACTGCTTTCCAGCTGCCAGAACAACCTGCGTCCCTTGCCACTACCCTTACCACTACCCTAGAGCGGTCACCGCATCACAAGCCGGAAGATTCTGCGGGATGTACCAGGATACCCCATATCTCCTCGAGTACTGGCCCGTTTTGGCTACATGATGGCTTCAATGATAGCCCTACACCATGCTGAGACTCTACTGGTAGCGCTTTGCCGATCCGGAGCGTGTGCGGCAACCACACGTCGCGGTGTCGCAAATACGGTATTTGCGACACGCGTGTCGCAAATAAGCTGTCGCAAATAAGGCTTATTTGCGACACCGATCTGAACGTTTTGCGGGTGCACCAGGATGCCAGATATCTCCTCAAGTCCTGGCCCGTTTCGGCCATGCGATAGCTTCAATGATGGCCTTGCACCATGCCGATACATCCCTGGCGGTGCGGAGCCAATCTGAGGTATGTGCCGTGAACGTGACGCGGTGTCGCAAACAAGCCGCTTATTGCGACACCGTGTCGCAAATAAGAAATTACGACACCGGTGTTGCAAATAGCATTACCCTTATTATTATTATTACTGTTATTATTGTTATTATTGTTCTGCTTGCCTTCTGACAAAATAGCGTAGATGCCGTTCCTTTATAAACCGAATGTGAATGTCCTTCCGTAAATCAGTAGTAGTTATGGACTATACAACAAGTCGTGAGTTGGTGTTGTTAAGGGCGCATCTTAACGGGGAACACTAAATTTCGTTTAATCAGATGCAAATTAAATTAGAAAAAAAATCAAGTCAAATTGAAAGAACCGAAAGTCCTCGATAAGATGGGCCCTTAAATTAAGTCAGAAAAAAAAATCAAGTCAAATTGAACGAGCCGAAAGTCCCCGTTAAAATGGGCCCTAAAGGCATTGCACCATATTTTCTCCAATTTAATTACCAGGTATCACTTTTTTTTTCGTGTACGTATCATTTTGTCCCGTTATTTCGATTTTTATTATTATTTATTTCGTGTTTTCTTTTTTTCCGCGTCCCATGCTTTTGCTTTGTTGTCGTTTTCTTAATGTGATTTGTTTCTCAATTCGATTTTGATTTTAGTTTAACTGTGCTGTCAAATACTACAGCCGCAACAGAATACACAGCACTTTGACCTGGTACGTTTCTCAGCCTGAGTACATTGTGACGCGTACCTTCGACAATCCGGGGACTTTGAGAAATATTTACGTTAGACAGTGATCGACCTTGAGATTTGTGGCTCAAGGTGTTTTTTTCTTAAGGTCCACCAGAGTTCGCTCTCAAGGTACTCCAGTGGCCACCTGACAGTGTGTACTACTACAGTATACTGCTGCAGTGCAATTCGGTCAGTTGCATGATCGCCTTGATCCACAACGGTATGCACACGTTTCTCCTCCGTCCCCAGCCTCCGACCGACATCGACACCCTGACGTTACGTGCTGGTACGTAAATAAATAAGAGATGCCAGGGTTTAGGACGTGATCAGCGAGGAGAGTACTACCACTGCGGTCTCGCCACAGACCCGTCAAGATGTCAATGTGTTCGTACAAATTAAACTCGCGAACGAAACGACCTCACCGTTCCGCGCGCGGAACGCCGGAATCCGCTCTTTTTTTGGTGGATGGGCGTGTCCCTACAATGGTGTCACAACCTTACTTCAGGGCGTCAAATTGGCGTCAGGATGAAGGCTATCCATGGCTAACATTCCATATTTCAAATATTAAATATTATAGAACTACTTACAGATATCTCGATATCTGAGCGTGCTCGGTTGGTACATCCCTGGCCTCTCAGAGCTCCCACATGGGAATAGCCTCCTTTTATCACTTGTAGAACTACTTATAGATATGTTGATCTCTGAGCGTGCTCGGTTGGTACATTCCTGGCCTCTTAGAGCTCCCACTTGGGAATCGCCTCCTTTTATTACTTGCCGGACCTTTCCAGCTGGTCTTTGTTTTCTCCATTTTTTCTCTTGGCGCATTCAGTCCTTCTTTCCTTTTTTCTTCTTTCGTTTCGTGTGCGTGCGTGTACTCGGAGCACATCATCGCGGGCGAACTCGGCGCCGTCGCGGGTGTCGGCGGATGGTGGCCGGTAGAGAGGGGGTTGCAAGGAGCGTGGTCGCCGGTTTCGTCGCTTGGCATCGCGTGTGCCTCGAGACACGAGGGGAGCATGAGTGGGCTCTATCTGGCCTCCATTTGTGGTTTCTGATAGAGTATCTACGAGTTTATGATAAGGGTCGTTTGGATTAGCAAAATAAACTCAATTGGTGCTTATTTTTGCGACCAATCTAAACTATACAGAGAGACACGTACGCAGGCTGAGCACCAACATTGTCGAGCTGGCGAACCACGGCCGCGGTGAGCACCGGGCTTCACGCGAGGCGGGAGACGGGGCTCACTGTGGCAGAGAGTGAGGGAAGCTTTGCCCGGACCGAATCGGTGGCGAGGTCGTCGCGAAAGGGGCAGGCGGCGTACGAGGCTGAGAGAGAAGCTCTGCTGTTTGATTTTTTTCATTTTTTCTTTTTGACCGGCGTAAGGTGTTCCAATCAGGCAGGATTTTTTTACACGAGAGGGGACGGGGATTTTTTTTTCCTTTCCGAAATTTCCGGTTTCATTTTCATTGTGTTTTTTCGGTGCTGCTGTGTCGGGCTGCTGTGTTTTATCTTTCGTACATACGAGTACAACAGACATATTGAGCATACAGAAAAAAGAAAATAAGCAGGGCGTTTCGCGGGTCAGGTCAAATCTCATGGGTCGAGTCGGGTCGGGTCGGGTCAGCTGACCCGACCCGATCCGCGAGATTTTAAAAGTTGTCGACCCGACCCCACCCGACCCGTGAGATTTGAAAATATCCTGACCCGACCCGACCCGCGAGATTTCTAAACCTCCTGACCCGACCCGACGCGGCCCGTCACCTTCGGATTGACCCGTGAGACACGGGTTTCATGCGGATCGAGTCACCTGGACCCACGAGACTATTTATCTTGACCCGCACGTCCGACCTGCGGATCCGGCCCGTGGGTCGACACTTCAAAAATAATTTAATAGTCATTTTTGTGCCCGCGATATGTGGTCTGGCTGTAGTGGGTACATATGGATGCGGGCATGCGTATATGGATTTGGCAGTGTTTTAATGTTTGAACAAGATACCAAAGGAGTATTATTGAGTATTTGTACGAGAAAAGCCTTCGGGTAAGAGAGCGGGAAGTGTTGAGTCTCGGATCCGCGGGCCGGATGCGCGGGTCCGACCCGCGGGTGAGCAGAAAACAACTCGCGGGTCACGCTGGCCCGACCCGCGAGTGACCCGTTTCTCGCGGGTCATGACCTGACCCGACCCGTGAGCTTTTCATCGCCTCTTGACCTGACCCGACCCGACCCGTGAGATTGAAAAACTCTTGACCTGACCCGACCCGAGCCGTGAGATTTGAAAACCTCTTGACCCGACCCGACCCGACCCGTGAGATTTTGAACACTTCTTAACCCGACCCGACCCGACCCGACCCGTGAGATTTTGAACACTTCTTAACCCGACCCGACCCGACCCGACCCGTGACATTTTGAACACCCCGTGGCCCGCGAAAAGCCCTGAAAATAAGTACCTTACCTGGGGTATGTACGTACGTACGACATACATACATGTAGTATATATGTGAGCGAACGCAGTGGAAAACCACCCGCGACGCGAAGCGTATGTGGCGTCCGAGCTATTTTCTCCTGAAGCATGGAGGGACTCTTGGCATTATCAAGTCGCCAGTTTGCAACTATAACCAATCATGAAAAAAACTATACCAGGTATTCAATCATGTCCGCTTCGCATAATTTATTTGATGTACTTTTAAAATTTCCTTCCTGAGCGAAGCGCCTTGTATATATATATATACATACATACATACGTTGAAAGTTCCGGCTCCTCTCTTGTGCGACGATGCAAGCGACAAGCGAGGAAGAGTTACTTCCGGTTTTTTGTTGTGTCTCGTCTTCACTGCTGCGCCCGAATGTGCACAGCAAAGGAACGAGTGCCTGTTACCCTGGATTCTGTGATGGTTCATACGTAGCAAGCTCATGTAGTAAATAACTGGTGCACCACACACCCACCCCTCGCAACCGATACATAGGGTTTGCTCAACTGCCAACCGCCAACTATTACGATCTATCAATAATTAATAATAGGGTTAGCGGAAGGGGGTGGGGTAAAGGTGGTTGGCGTGCCCATAGGCACTGATGCATTCGCGGTGAACAGCGCCGTCGAGATAGTCCGAGATGGGGGAGCAGAGCAACTCGCGCGCATCCTGCCGCGTATGCCGGACAAACAGTCGGCGAACCTCATCGCCACCAGTTCAATGGTGAAGCGGACCTCCTACATTGAGCGGGTAATGGACCCGGAGCTGTCACTACCCGCGTGTCAGCGGGCAGACAATAGCGCAATATGGATGCTCGAGCGCCTTCTCGAGCTTCCAGGGATCGCGGACGAATCGCCGTTCTTTGCGGACGGATGCCCGGCGAACCGGTTGACGCTACAGCCCCACCAGAAAGCGCAGGCGCCTCTCCACAGGGGCCGGGGGGTTTGGACTGTCATCGGCTGAATCAAGGAGAATGTCAGCGTCCATCGGGAGCTTAGTGGCGACGGTGCCAGAGGTCCTTGCTGACCTCTCCGGCCCATTGGGGGGAAAAGTCCGAAGGGAGTTGCCCAATTCGGACCTCGTTCGCCGCATATGGAGTAGCGTCTGGGACCTCCGTGACATCCGTGGGGTATCGGAGGAGGCAATGGCGAACGTGGTCCAGGAAAGCTGGCGGAATAGGGCGTTTCGCGCGAACGAGGGAGGAGTCTCAGAGCAGTCTGATATGGAGGCATTGCCAGCACATGAAGCCCCAGCGATCAGCTCCCACAAAGCGCAGCACAAGCTGGGGCAGCAGGTAAACCGGGTACGGTACCAACGGTACGTTGCGTCTCTGGACCAGCTCCCCGAGGCAGCAGGCCCGTCGAGTCGGAACGACGTGTTCGGGGGAATCGAAACCAGAGATCTTGCCAAGGCTCGGCAACGGAGCCTAACGGGACCAGGCGCTGTCGCCTGTTTGAGGGCAAGGCCTGTGGACACGGCACGAATCATACCGGCTTCGGAGTTCGTATCTATGGGACGGCGCTTTCTGGGAATGGAGGAGCCCATAGCGACGAGGTGCCGCTGCTGCGAACCGACGGATGTCACCACGCGTCACGCGCGCACATGCCACCGAGCAGGCGCGCAGGTAAACCAGCATCAGCCGCTAGTCCACGCACTGTCCCGCACCTTCAAGCGGTTGTCCATCCGCCATCAAACGGAAAGCGGAGCGCCCTTCAACGCCGACAGAAACCTCCGCATGGATATAGTGATCGAGAGGGGAGGCCTTCGAGACGCTACGTCGTCAGAGTACCGTAACAAGGCGATACTCCTCGACACCACGCACGCAGACCCCCAAGCGAGAGTCCACATGCGGGCTGGCAGCGCTGATCGAGACGGATCAGCTGCCTCCACTTCCGAGGCGCGAAAGCGCAACCACTACGCTCGTGCAGGACAAGTGTCCTTCGACGAGCGCAGCCATAAACTTGTCACCCTCGCGGTGGAAAGCTTTGGACGCCTCGGGAAGGAAGGCAGCAATTTCATTGACCAGCTGGCAACGAGCATCATCGGAGGAACGGACGGGGGATCTCTAGCAAGAAAAGGGGTTTGTAAGGAGCATCTTTTCCAGATCATATCGGTGACCACCCAGGTCGCGATCTCGCGCCGGGTGCACCGATATAAGCTCGCCCTGCGAGACCGCCAGGCCGCCAGGGGGGAGAAGAGAGGAGGAGGGAGGACTACTTCCAATGGCGTGGGGATGGAATGTAGATGAGGAGTAGGGCGCAGGGCGTATAGATACATAGTCGGTGAAAATATATCGGTAAAAGGTAGTACGTATTCAATTGAGTATACGCAGGAAGGAAGGAGAAAAGCAATGGGAATGACTGAGTCATTCCCATTGGAGAAAAGGTTGGATAAAATTGAGGGTGTTCGACGAATTATGTTAGTTTTTTCATCTTGAATGAATAACGCCCTGCACATTGTCAGAAGGCAAATAATAATTTAAAAAAAAAAAAAAAAATGTGGTGGAAATCGAGTTTATAAGCCTTAAATTCATGTCCATGTAGTGTTTGTTACGCAATATTTTTAGTCTACATTTCCCTTAGAATTATGAAAAGAATAAAATAATAAATTTTGAAAATTTGAAAAAATTGTCAAAAATACACCTGGTACCTGGTAAGGCGTTTTTTTTCCCGGGGTTACCTTCCTGGATACCCCTTTGGACCCCGAACATGCATCCCTTCAAATTCTACACAAACTCCTTATTTTCTTGTAGTCCTCGCTCTGCATTGCTGCTCCGCAGCAGACAGAGTCAAGGGCACAGCAGCAGTGGCAGTTCGCTCGCTTGGTGTACTACCGTGGATGCTCCGCCACGCCGGCGCCTTGCGTCCAGCATTTCCTTGCACCCGGCGCGCTGCATCGCGCAATCGCGTGCTTAATCCTGCCACAAGCTTCGCCCCATCACCTCACGCTCGCGCGCAACGTATCCCACCCGCCAACACGATCGTGCTGTCTTGCTGCCATCTCCACCACGATGCGAGGCGAAAACGAGTTGGTAGCGGGATGCTGTCCATGTCCAACGTGATCCGTCAGTCGCGCTTCAATGGCAAGGGTTCAGAGGGGTGGGAGAGGGGCATCCTGCCGTCTACAGTGGGTGCGCAAAGAGTGAGTTTCAGCGCTGAGGACCGGGGGGCTGGAGCGGCCAAGAACAAAACGGAGCAGTCCAGGATGGACGAGGAAACTCGGAGATCTATTGGGGAGAGCGATGAGAAGGCCAAAAAGAGCATGAAGACGGTCAAGGTCAGCCGTGGGTAGTTGTGGGTTGCGATAATTGTTGATATGTTGGCGGCTTCGGCAACTCGTCGGGAGTTCGAGCAAGTCAGAGAATATCAGATACCAGGTACCAGGTACCAAATACGAACAACCTTACCTACCAGTACGTACTCGCAGAGCATCCGCAATCTTCAACCTGTTTTCCTTGGAATCCTGACTATTGCGAGGGATCATAGTAAATAGGACCAAATATTGTTGGTAAAAATAGGTAAATGTATAGTTTTTATGTATACCGTAGGTCCTATTAACTATGGACCCCCGTAATACCTGGTACTGCTGTTGTAGTGATAATAGTGAGATATGATATCTTGTTATTGCTGTATCTTATTATCTTTTGTTACCTTGCTCAAGAGCGACGACACAACGCATTACGTACAGCTCTGTGTACGAGTATCAGTATACCTGGTACACAATCAGTAGAGCTAATGCCAGAACAAACCCGGGTGACCTGGAAGCCCTTGAGTAAATGAACGAATTGAATGGGGAGCACGGAGCAGAGCTACGCAGATGTCATTCGTACGACACAGCAGCAGTGCAGCAGTGCGAAGATGGGCACACACGTGGGAATGTTTGCGCGTATCTACGTACGCTCTGCGTGGTTGTTTCGGATGATTGGTGCCCAGTGTCCATTGGTGTGCTGTGGTGTAGGCCTTGAGATGAAGAGAACCCGTGATGATGACAAATATAGCGCGGACACGGAAAAGGAGCGCGACGAAAGAAGCGTTTTCGGGGGCGAGGCGTCGACGACAAAGTAAATGTGGAACGTATTCGACTCTGTTTCCAACGCTAATTTTTCCGTATTAATAGTGTATCCCCTGTCCCCTATTAGTGGGTGGTAGTTCAGGTCAACTCGTAGGGGTAGCTTAAGACCTTGGTCATTTTTCTACTTTTTTTGGTAGATGCACTCATACGTAGCCTCCGCATGCAAAACGTGTTTGCTTGTGCTTCGGTTCGCTTGTCCTTTCTTTTCGTTCACAGTCTTACTCTGTCTATATGCGGTGGTATTGTTTATGTTGCTTGTATTATTTTTTGTCTGCCACATCACCTTCTGGGGGGGCATGATACTGTGTTTTTCGTTTGTTTGTTTTTCGATTTGTTGTTGTTCGTTCGATTTTTCTCTCTTTTGTACAGTGTGAATATCGTGCCTGTCGTATCCAGTATTATGATGACATGGCATTGCATTGTCTATCTGCTCACTGCATAACAATGTGTTATCTCTGTCGTAGTTTTGTGACCACACGTATCTATCCAGGACTGAAGAATCGGCACGGACACTGGTTGTACTGGATGTCGACGGATAGAAAGAAAGGTTTAATGTTTGATGTGACAAAAACACACGCACGAGTTCGGGCAATTTCGGCTCACGACTTCGTCGCTCGGCGTCCCTCCTCTGTTGATCACGCTCTGACCCACCCCTGCCTACCTTTTCAGCTAGCCCTGGCCGGCAACCTGGTGATCACGGTGGCGAAATTTTTGGCGTATTTGCACAGCGGTTCTAGCGCCATGAGTTCTGAGGCGATGCACTCCCTCGTCGACGCGGCCAACCAGCTCCTGCTTCTCGTGGGTCTCAGGAGCGCCGCCACGGCTCCGGATAAGCAGCACCAGTACGGATACGGTCAGGACACACTGCTGTATTAGTGTCAGATGATGCTATGGTTGACGGTAATCTTTCTTGACCCTTGACGGACAGCCGTCAAGGACAGCCGTCAGTAAACTTTATGCAGTACCCACACTAAGAAAATTATTTTTTTGTCGAAGGAGACTTTGACGGGCCAAAAATAAACCGCCAACCGACTTATTTCGTACAAGGTATTACAGTAGTTGGTGGACAAACCACACTGGTACTGGTACTGGTACTGGTACTGGTACTGGTACTGGTACTGGTACTGGTACTGGTACTGGTGCATACAGCCTTTGGTTTTGTCGTGATGGTTTGACGATGGCCTGCCAAGAACGATGTTTTTGAATGTATGCTGCAGTTTGGGCAGAGCTACGAGTATCGTATACAGCGGTCGATCGTCGCTGTCGAAATATGATGTTCGTGTCAAAATTCAAATTCGGTCGCCAAATCTGGGGCGGGTGGCGCTCCCATGACTATACGCGACGCTTGTTGGTACGTGCGAAGTCCGAGGTAAAGAAAATCTTCCGTTATTACGGGGGACCGTATTCAATAGGACCTACGGTAATCACAAAAAACCTATATATTTCGCTATGTTTACTTCCAATATTTGGTTCTACTTACTATGGTCCCCCGTAGTAGTAGTGAATTCTAGCTGAAAGTATTTTTTGTATTAATTCTACCCAATGATGCCTTATTGGACGACTCGAATAGAAGTTGTGTGTTCGTGGTTTTTCTTCCATAAATTCTACAGTAGTATATAGACCTTTAGTTCCAAGCATGGTGAGTGGCGACGGCAAAGCAACCAGTAGTCGCAGACACACATCGGTCTGCACCAGCATGAGCTGACGCCGTTCCAGCGTCCTTCCGGTGACACGTGACACTGAGCGGACTAGTGATGAAACACGACGAAGGAAGAGAGACGCCGGCGTTGATCCCCTTGTGTAGTCTGCTGTACCGTATTCGATAATTTCGGAAGCCTGTTGGGTGCTTGATGTATCATACGGACCAAACGATAGAAACAAACCACTCTGTTTTGGAATATAAGGAATGTTTGTGTGCTAATATTCAATCCAAACGGTTCTTATATAGTTTAGGAGATAGACTGCTGTAGTCATGTTTTGCGGTATATGGGTACGGAGAAGACGAGGGCAGAGCGCAGACGTCCGCCATCGAGTTGCACACTGGCTTCTGCTTTCATGCGCGGACTGACTGCCCATTGTTGTTGCCCTTGCTTGCCGATTATTCCCTCGGACCCGGCTGCTTCACATCTAACCCCGCCCCCACGGATTCGGTGCGTTTGCCGCCCGAATGATGCTGATTTGTGCGACGCTGTGACGCGTGATGCATCTCCGCAGGGAAATCGGTGTACTTTTGGTGCCTTGTGTCCGCGCTGGGAACGTTTTGGTTGGGCGCGGGCGTGTCGATGCGGCACAGCATCGAGGGACTCATCAACCCGACGGTGGCTCTGGACAAGGTGCGGGCGGTCTTGTATTGTGTCGGCCTTTCACCGGCGGTCGTTGCATTGGCCATTCTGTGTTGAGTGTCATGCTTTGCCGGCCGCAAGTTGCGCCGATCAAACTGGACTTTGGTAGCAGGCGATGGCGTAGGCTACCTGGCAAAGAATGACAGCCCTTTCCCATTGGTCGAGAGTAGGCTAGGCTTGCAACTCGTGGATTCACTAGATCAACCAAAAAGTACGTGACTCGTTTATTTATTTGTTTTTTGTGCAGCGTCGTGCTTATTTCGCGATGATTTATTTTTTGCCTTACTGAGCTGCACGATGCCGTGGAACCTCCTCGAAACGCACCAGGGGGATTGAAACACACCAGTTGTACACTATAGCTGGCATACTCATAGCATAACAGTCCTGTACTGTATTCCGAGAGGTTTTCCTTGTTAGTAGGCATTTGCCAATGGACGTCGCAGCGCTATCGATAATGGTATTGCAGATCGTGTTCCCCGCAATGCAACTCTCTAATTACCAGGGTTCTTCACGGGTCAGGAATCTTATGACATAACACGAGTCCGGTAGAGTCGAGTCAGGAGGTGTTCAAAGTCTCAGTGGCCCGACCCGACCCGCAAGGCCAACCCTGACCCGACCCGACCCGACCTGACCCGCAAGGTTCGACCCAACCCGCGAACTACCCTGCTAATTACAAATTACCGTATGTGGAGTCCCGCCATCACCGACAACTTATCAAGTAAGGTGTTCGGCTCATCTATCTGTCCGCACCGTGGAATATCGAACTCAGTGGGAATTGAGATAGCTTATGCCACATGTCACGTGTTTTCTGCCTTTGGATACCTTGTCGAGCCGTTATCGACGCTTCCCGACCGCTTTCCTTGCCCTGTCATACGTATCGCCAACGTTCGGATTGTGCGCTCATTGGTTCACCGTATACTTCTGGAAACTTCATCGAGCCGCTATCGATTTTTTTTGCTCGCTTCCCTTGCCGTATGATATGCATCGCGGATATCCGCTTTTGTTACGTGCTGTCGAAGGTGGGGCTCGAGATATATTCCGTCCTAGCGCTGAGCCTGCTGATCGACGGCTACGTTCTGGTCAAAACGGTGCAGGGCATCTGGGAGTCCAAGCCCAGAAACGTTGCTTTTGCCAAGCACTTGAAAACGGCGAGTGGGAGTGGTCACTACCCGTGTGTTGCCTACGGGAGTGGAGTGGTCGCCACCCGTGTGTTGCCTACGGTGTGTATCACTGTAGCCGTCAAGCATCGTGGGGAAGCTACGTAATGCCGCGTACTGCATCTGTTCGCGAGGGGTAACCCACCCATCTATAACCGCACCCACGTTTTGGGACCAACCACTTGAAATTTATTTTACTACCGTAGCATTTTACGGCGAAAAAAGGGTTGGGGCTTTCACTAGTTAGCCCCTGTTGCTGTGTGGCGCCTGTTGAACTTGAGAGATGGCGCTGATGATCCTGTGCCGGGTTGTTACTGGCTCGTCGTCGGGTTTATGCCTCGCCGTTTGGCAAAGCGTACGTGCAATCCTGTATTTCCAAGGTCGCCGCAAGCGTTTCTTCCGTTGCAACCCCCGTCGTTGCACCTAAATAATGTCAACGGTTGTATTGATAGTGTCGACGGCCATACTGATAATGTCGACGGCCAGATTGATGATGTCAACGGCCATGTTGCTACGGTCAACGGCCTTATTGGTAATATCAGCCGCCATGTTTTAGAGATGAAAGTTTGGTTGTTGGTTGACCCTGAGTGTGTGCTGTCCGTGCTGGCCTCTCAGGTGCGCGATCCTACAACACTGGCGGTCCTGCTGGAGGATAGCGCGGCGTGCTTGGGGGTGCTGATGGCCATCGCTGGCACTGGGTAAGGAAGGTCCACGCATGTTTTGATGTGTCTTGCCTTGCCTTGCCTTGCCTTGCCTTGCCTTGCCTTGCCTTGCCTTGCCTTGCCTTGTCCTTGACTTCCTTTGCCCTTTACTTACATCTCCGGAACTCCATCCTGTGCACGCTTGCCCTATTCCTCTGGCGGGCGCTCCTTGGCGACCATGCAGGTTGAGTCAGATGTACCAGAATCCTGTTTACGACAGCTTGGCGGGCGTTAGCATTGCGGTGCTGCTGGGGGTGATAGGTTTGGGACTGACCGAGGTGAGGCGCGCAGAATTGCACTAACGCCGCGCGATTCTTGGGGTTTCGTTCTTCAACTTGCCCCTGGGTGTCGCTGGCTTGTTCTCTAGGTGGTGCCTGCTCGACTACGTTTCTATACCACAGCAGTAGATGGTAACAGGTGCCATGTGTACTTACAGTATACATATTACGGGAGACCATAGTAAGTAGGACCAAATATTGTGAGTAAGAATAGGTATATATAGGTTTTTGTGTTTACCGTAGGCCCTATTTACTATGGTCCTCCGTAATATTACGGGAGGCCATAGTAAGTAGGACCAAATATTTTTAGTAAAAATACATAAATATATAGGTTTTTTATGTATGCCATAGGTCCTGTTAACTATAGACCCCCGTGAAGTACTATAATTAATTGCGCTCTTGGTTCCAAACCTTGTATACAGAATTATGTACAACTCTGGGCGTAAATATAAGGACCGATTGGTCTTCATATTAGTGTATGAGTGTTTTTTATTTCCTGCCCAAAGTGGCACGTTGTTTCGTGCGCGTCCAGCTTTCTGATCAGATTCCTGCGCAACGATCATTTTGCGAAAAATCGTGTGCAGAACGATTGCTGTACTTTTACCACTGCTGTTTCTTGGAAAACTTGGGGGGGTGGGGGGGCACTGCAGTACATTAGATCGTTGTTGCTATAGGTTTGAAACATGAAACCTTTGTTTTGTTGTAGATTGGCCCTTGGTTCCGTTGCTCATTGGCACGAAGTCCACTCATTCCCTACGCATGTTGCTGCTGTGTGCGCGCTATCACCCGACCCACCGTCCGTTGGTCGCCAAGAAGACTTCAGTATCAAGAGCAATGCTTGTTTTGCGCAGGCGTTTTTATCGTGCGGTGTGCGACCTGCGCTTTCTCTTTGGCAACGTCTTTGGTTTTTTCAGTGTAGATCGCTTTGCTTGGAGTGGCAGCCCCCCGCTTGCCTAACCCACCAACAACAGTAGAGTATCAGTAGTGTGGTTGTTTTCAGAGCTCTTTCATGGGTAATGGCCCCAATCCGCGGGTCGGGCCTGGAAATTTTTGAAATATCACGGATCGGGTTGGGTCGGGTCGAGTCGGGGTGGGTCGGGTCGGATTGAGTCAGGAGTTTTTCGAACCCTCACGGATCGAGTCGGGTCACCCTGTACCCGACCCGACCCGGCCCGACCCGCGAAGCTTGATCGGACTCGTGAGCCGCCCTGGTTGTTTTCACCAAAGTGCGTTGCGCTGTTGCAGTAGGCAGCTATTTGTGGAGCGGGTTGTCGATACTTGTGGCCCTCCTGTTTGATGCTCGTGCAGGTCAACCGTCGATTCTTGATCGGACAATCCGTCGACTCGGAGATAACGGAAGGCATCAAGGCGATCCTAATGAGTCGCGGCTCTATAGAGCAGCTGCACCAGGTGACTAGACTCCTGGCTTGCATGGAACAGTTGCACGAAATCATTTCAATGACAATTCAGAGCTGCAAAAATCTGCTGTAGCTCGTTCGATACGGTAGTTTCGTGAAGCAAGGCCTTCGTTATTTTGTGTCACAGGTTTCTTCGCAGGGCCAGCGAGTGGTGCGGGGTGCCTCCAGCTTGGTGATGGGCTAACCTCTGGGTAGGGTGTTTTCTGACCAATCTTCAATCTTGGGAAAAGGGTCTTTCGACTTGGTGATTGGCCAGTCGTAGGTAATGTGTTTTCGTAACGGCTGTCCTTGCTTGTGGGCAGTATCGATAGGCTCTAGCCTGGCCCATGTCCTCATAAAGGTGATAAACGGTGTCCGAGACTGAAAGGAACAGGCCCGAAGCTGGAAGGAACGGTCTCAACTTATTGAACTTGGAGAATTCGGCTCTGTGATACCTCATTAGCATTTTGTCCCATCATGACGGCTTGTTCGTACTGTGAGAAGCGTGGATAGCTAGTCCTGGAATTGTGTTTGTGGTCCGTGACGATGTCTTGGTAGTCGGGAAAGACGCTACGGCTTACCGTCAATCGGGTGCTCGCGTCGGGATAGGACCATTTTTCCCGGCCCAACCGCGCCGTTCTTTGTGCCGTACTGTAGCCGCTACGTACCCAATATTTTCATTCCTTTCCCTTGACTCCCTGCCCCTTGATGCTATGCTCTCTACTTGTTTCCCGTGCTGAAGGTGCAGTCGCAGTGGGTGGGAACACACACGTTCGCCTTCAAGGCAGAGGTCGATTTCGACGGGACTTTCCTCGCGGCCAAGCTGAAGCTCAACACCAGGTCAGCACTGTCAGTACCAACACTTTACCGGCTGTGGGACCCCCGGCAACTTGTTCACTTGGCCCATCTTTAGGGTTTCCACGCTCTGTATGCTCACATGTTGAGGGGGGGGGGGGGGGGGGATTTTAGGACAAGCAGGGCGAAGTCTTGACCGCTTTTGTGCGACAGCGTTTGGTGACCTCGTCCCGCCTGCCTTGTCTCTTTCGCTGGTTTCGAGGGCGAGTTCGAGGATGTCAGCCATGGCGGCTGTTCTCCTCTTGTCCGCTGCAAATATATGAGTTTTTCGATAGTGCGTACTTCGTACAAGGCTCCCCTTCGCGATGTGGTTTACTTGAAAATTAGGGAGGCGTCGCAAGTTGTAAAGGGAGGATTTAGGCGTCCCGACCTTATGTGTAATGGGTCTATGCGATACTTCGTATACCCTCGTAAATGTTCCTTGTCCTGTCGGCTGCCGTATTCTCTTGGTCTCCCACCGCGTGGCAGGTACGGGCAGGAGTTCAGACAGCTGCTGGCGAGGGATCCGAAGGACAAGAACAAATACAAGGACCACGAGACTCTGCTGTCCTTCTATACGGAGGACGTCATGCGGGCAGCGGAGCGAGAGGTGAGCGCTAGATAGGAGCACAGGGGTGATCCCTCTACAGTGCCGGTTGCTCTCTTTAGTGCCTGTGGAATCGCTTGCGGCAGATGGGATTAACCAGTGTGGTAGTGATCAGGATAGTGCCGCTTGCCGCTATATATATTGCCGGTGTTGTTGGCTGGCGCATATGATCACCGGCACTATAGAGGGACCGGCACTACTGTACAACATAAGAGTACTTCATGTGCCTTATCCTCATCGCGGCAAGCTTGAGAGCGCGGTCAGCAAAATTCGATGATGTTCGACGAGCAGCGGAAATGCTAAAACCCTCTCTCTGCGCGATAACAATAAACGCAAGTGCCGGGAGGGGGGAAGGCAAGACACCTGTGACACCACGGCGTGCCCAGGAAGCTGGAACGTTGACGTAATGGTTGGAAAAAATAACTGAAAAAGAGTTGAAACGACGAAAGAACGGATGAATAGGACGCAGTCAAAACGATAATACGCTTCTTGATGCAGCTCGGAGTCTCGCGTTCTGTTTGTGCGTCACGGCTATCGATTTTCACGTCTTTTTAAATGTCTTTTGGTGGAGGATCGAAGGCCGAGGGGATGCCTTGGCGTGATGTTCCGTTTTTTTGAGCCGGAGCCAAAGTCGCCGTCGACTGCAGACAAGTGATAGGTTCTGGTTAATTGTATTTGCTGCCGCGACTCCAGAACCTCTGCTACGCCCACGGCATAGCCTACCCGTCTGCTTGTCCTCTTTCAGGGGCGCTGGCCGCGCCGTTGTTCTTGCCCTGGTTTTGGGCATGAAGCTGCAGGCTTCTGCGTACTGATGTTCGGGTCTAGCGACGGTGCCCTTGTGTGTTTTTGCTCGGTTCAGGCGCTGTTTTTTTTTTTTCATCTTCTGCCCCAGTTTGATTGACTCAGCGGAGATTGAGAAATGGGAGGGCGAATCGCCAGCGTTCCCCTGTTCGGTGAGGGGCTGGCTGTGTATCCAACTTTGCAGGGTGATTTTCCCACTGGTGAATGAATCGCACGCGCGTTGTGATGCATGTGTGTGTTGTTTGTTGTGTCCCAATAGGCCTGTTGTTAAGTTTATTGCGTTGTGTGGTGTTGTGTGGTACGTAACAGGTGCGCGAGGCGGAAACGGAGATCCGAAAAAAAAATACCCAGAAGCGGCTTACATCGAGCTCGAACCAGACAGCAGCACCCATAACCTCTTCGCGCTCGAGCAATTTCAAACACCCGATCTACGCAAGGTAAGGCGACGCCGCTCGCACCGCTCGAGAAAACCCAACCATTTTTTTGGTATTTTTTGTGCTCTTGCTCTCAACGCTGGCGAGTACAGCAGCACATCGTGGTGATAGAGCGAGGCTGGTCGCAAGGCCACAACTTCAATGGGTATGGAACTGTTGCACATATAGCTTGGGTTAGATCACGATGTACGTAGATTATCTACAGTACATCCTATCTATTTGCCGGTTACGAAATGTTGTGCACGAGCCGTGTCATATATGCAGATCCCGCAAGACAAAACATGTGCGCAAGAGCCACGCCACATACATCACACCTGGCAAACGTGACCCCCTTTTATGTCTTTGCCCTTGACATTTATCGTCTTCGCCCTTCTTCTCTCTCTCCATCCTATTAATAGACGTACCTCAGATCCGGGGTCACACAGCAGGCTCTCGTCCCCCATCCCACCACGGTTCTACGGTTATTTCCCTCTTTTTTATCGCGAGATGACTCCAGCCATTTCTACCCTTGTGACTCGCGTTGAATTGCCGCCTGCAGTAGTAGATCGTGCATCGTGCACACCATATCGATCGTGTAAAGCAGAGATACGCATGTGTTGGCTTGTAGCGGAACAGACTTTGATGCCACCCGTGACTGCCAAAACAAGTATATATATTGCGCTTGTACCGGCAATATAGTTGTAGCGCGAAACCGAAGTTTCGGTTCGCATCCGAGTATCCCCCCGTCAATATGTATCAGAGAGCGTACACAACTTGGAGGCGTTTTGCCCGTTGAGGAACGGAATTAGTTTTTGTTCCCGGTGGCCGCAAGTATCTCTCATATACCTGATAGGTCTATAAGGCGAAGATTTTTTTTTAGATAAATAGCGCTCTTTGTCATTCGATCAATCCATAAGTTGAGTGACAGCGGCAGGCCAATCATACTACAGTAGTAATGTATCGCTATGACCTTAGGGACCCATTTAACGTTGGGTCGGGATTCGAAGTCGGGATTGTTGCTGTTGCCGGTGGTGATGCCCTCCATTTCGCCAACTTGGACAACGTGCCGACTCTTGTCCGTCGGGTTCTCCGACAGCGGAATACAAGTATGATAGCAGCAGGGGAACACAACATAACAATCCGATATCCCGTCGCCATTTTGAGACCTGAGACCGGGCGGTATACGAAAACCAAGTTGTTGTTGTTTTCTTCACATTAAACCGTTTTTTCTACCCGTCGACAGTAAAAAGAAACAAAACAAAAAATGTTTCTTAGTTGTATTGAGCAGAAATCCCCCCACTTTTTTTGTTTTTATTGTGACCTGGGAGGACGTACGAGTAGTGTCGTTGTTTTTTTTCCTGTCGTGTTCCTATGGCACTAGCAGCTCTCTTAATGTCCAGGTCGTCTGGTGATGGCTGTCCTCAAGTCTTACGACTAGGACTGGTCTCACACGCCTGGCCGATGACGGTCTTTAAAGGCTAGCGCGAGAAGCTGCGGTTAGACAGCCCTGGCTGCACTGGTGATGAAGAGGTGTAAAACGATGGTGTCTCAGTTGTTAACTGTCGCTCTCAGGACTTGTTAGTTTATCACGATGAACTGGTGAGAGTTCAGGAACTGGGGGTGAAAGTAGAGTAGCATCGCGGGGGGATTGCGCGCTAGTGCTCGTCCCACGGGACTGTCAACATATCTCGCTGCAACTTGCGCTATACCATCAACTGTCCATTCTAACGACGTAGCGGCGCAACTAATTAATTGATAGTCGATCCGTAACTTCGTTACTATTAATTTGTCGAACCGTAACTTACAGGTCTCGTCGTGCAACAAGATACGCACACTGCATATATGTATGACGTACGAGTATATGTCGTATCACTGCTGCGGAACATCGCTACAATGGGGTACTATCTCGTACAGAGTACATCCATTCCTTGACACGAGCCATCCCACTTACTGCAATATACTGCTCGCTATATCAGGCAGGTACTGCTGCAGAGTATTGATATAATCTACGATGCTACCGCATAGGAGTAATCTAACAAGCTCTCCATAGGGAATTCGACGCTAGTCGACGAAGGAAAGAAGGGCTGAACCCTTCTATCGATACAAGTGCAAGCCACGTTGTGGGGAGGGGGGGGGGGTGTACTCATCATCGTGCATGGTACTCATTGTCATGCATGGCCGTAGTCGTATGACCATATACCCTCGCATCCCTACAATGCCGGGACGGAGCACGTCGGGTTTTCATCGACCAGGCCGACATTGCTTGCACCAAGCGCGAAGCACCGTGAGGTGTTGGGCGAGTCGCATGAAGGGTGAGCTGCATCCTACTAAGAACCGCTTTTAAGGCGGATTTTCTTGCATATGGGTGACAGCATCAATTACTTGATTTAATTTCTGGTGTGGCTACTTCCAGAGACAGCAATGGGTTTACTATGTAATCGCCTCGTGGGTGCCTCACCATATACACACTACGTGATACGATCATCCCCCTTGTGCGGAGGGAAGGTTCTCCCCGCACAAAAATGATTTAACTTGACCGCCAGCCGTGGTAACCGCCAAAAAAAAAAAAAAAACGGTACCCTGGCTGTCTACCTCACGCAGTGAGAGGGCGTGTTTTACAGCGTCGTCGCCAATCGACGCCAACCCAACCTATATATACCTAGGGAGGGGGGGGGGGGGGGGGGGTACTCGATAGCAGAGATGTACTCAATCTCATGCATGGCCGTAGTCGTATGACCATAGACCCTCGCATCCCTACAATGCGGGGACGGAACATGTCGGGTTTTCACCGACCAGGCAGACACTGCTTGCACCAAGCGCGAAGCGCCGTGAGGTGTCCGGCGAGTCGCATGAAGGGTGAGCTGCATCCTACAAAGAACCGCTTGTGAGGCGGACTTGCATATGGATGACAGCTTCAATGAGTTAGTTTAATTTCCGGTGTAGCCACTTCCAGAGACAGCAATGGGAGTACCATGCAACTGCCTCTTTTGGGTGCCTTGCCTTGAACACTACGTAATACGATAAATTCCCTTGTGCAGAGTAAAGGTTCTTTACCTCGCACAAATGATCTAACTCGACGACCAGCTGTGGGCGACCGCCAAAAAACAAAACAAAAAAAACGGTACAGTGGATGTCTTCTAGCTCACGTCGTGAGCGGCATGTTGTACAGTGTCGTTGCCAACCGACGCCAACCTATATATATATTGGGGGGGGGGGGGGAGAGCCTGCTATGTGACCCCGGATCTGAGTTACGACTTGAATGGAGCAGGAGAAAGAAGGGCAAACGTCATAAATGGGATGAAACCAAAGACAAAAGGTCTGGCAGCTCTTTCGCCTCTAACTATCGCTGACGCCGTTTTTATGTTCACAGGTGGAAGAAACGACGCTGCAGCAAATGCTGGCGAATTTAGTGATAGCCAAGAACGCCGCCATCGCCGCTGCCGACGCGAAGAAGCGCGAGGGGGAGACGGGTGCGGCGAAACAGCGAGGAGGCGATGTTGCAGGGAGAAAAGACGAACCAGGGTCGACGCACCGATGAAACAGGCGGACGGGGGTTGGCAAGATCGTCTATCCCTTCAGGGGTGAAATGGAACTCTCGTCTTTCAATCGCCGCTTTCGCACGCAGCTGGTTTCTCGTGCGACCCGTTCCGCAGGTCGCAGAAATATTTGGCCCTTGTAAGACCCACATTATCAATAGGCCACTAACATTTATGGGCGACTTTTTTTTCGCTTGGTTGGGGTTGGGTGGGTGGGGGTGGGTGGGTGGGGCTTGGGGTGGTGATCTTCTGGATTTATTTGTAGCCTTTTTCGTATGTCGGTTTCGTTTCTTGTACGAATTCGTGGATTTGGCGTGTTTTGAAGCGGCCGGCAACGGGTCGCGCAGGCCGTGTGCGTGGGAAGGGTGCGAGGTGAAAATTAAATGTAAAACCTCAAGCCTCCACCTTTCCTCGTGTCACGGAAAACCGGGATTCACCGGGGGGGTGAGGGACCGTGCTCTAGCAGTATTTTAGCTTTTAGCTTTCTTGTGGCCCTTCTGACACCCCGTCTACTGTAGATATTACGGGTTGGCAGATACACTGATTTCGTGCTGGCCCAGTCTCACCGGCCACTACTCGTACGTCTTGTTCTTGCGGAGGCAGAGCATGCCAGTGCTCATCACACACAGAGGTAACCCAGCATAATATCGACCATACAGCGCTGTTGGTTGTTTTTTGTACCCGCCTACCCTACGTAACGGGTAACCTCCAGGCCGCTTTTCTACGCTACGAAACGCATTCAATTGTTCGATCACTTCAGTCAAAACCAACGCTTGACGCTTCAACGCCCAACATGGCCGGCCATCGACGCCGTCATTAGTACGTTCGGCACTGGAATCAGCGCATGTGATCGCACGCAAGAAACGTACACACTGATCAGCGCATGTCACCGCACGCAAGAAACATATTATACACTGCAAGTGACTCTACTGAACGTTTAGAAACATTGAACAGACAGTAGTAGGTGAACAATAATCCGAGGTCATGGGATCACCAGATTGCAACGATCGCACTGGGACAACAAGCTGGTTGACCCTCAACTTTGCAAGTAGTCGGGGGGGTCCACTCTCCACATTGATTTGCAAGCTGAGTGACGTCTACGTGCCTTCCCGGATCCCGCAATGCAGATACGTACAAATAGTTGACAATCCCCCTAACCTCTTGAAAACATGTGACACACGATTCCGGGGCCAAAGTACTTGGAGGAATTTGTTTGGGATAAGGTATGCAGTAGTTTCAACGGTCTCTTCGTTCCAGGCGGCACTTTGCAGCGTGTTCAGTCACTTTCGAACTGCTGTATACTACGCCTACGTTCTGAGGACACAGCAGTACCTTGGAACAGAGAAGATACAACAGTAACATCGGCTGTCTGCGGACCTTGGAGTTCGCATTCTTTACGCTATTTAGACGTGCCTAAGTACTAAAACAACCCCGTTTTTGAGGAGGGGACAAAGCGTGTCAACGTTCTGTGGCTGGCGAGGTAAATACTGTGCCGACCCAGCAAGTAAAAGTGACGAATTTTGCAACGCAAGCACACTACGATATATTGTACCGTACATAAAACACGAGAACCATTAGATAGTCTAGCGCAGGCGCTGTACCAGGTAAGAGATTCCTGGCTTCGTACATGCCGGGTAGTTATATACCGGTACCGGTAGACTATTATAGCTCTGCGAGTCAAGTATCATAGCCCCCGAGCTACGCAATAAGCAGCAGTCCTGATAGTACACTTGAAACATTCAGTTTGCCAATAAATATTTGCCCTGTGGCATACCTGGTATACGATTCTTCTGGGATATTTATATAATGAGTGATCGACGTTGAGTCTCATCATGTTGCACAGCAGTGCTGTAGTACGTAATTAAGTAGGACGGCAAACACCGGAAGGATAATATGACTATAAATATGTGGTGACTACAACAGTAGTACTACTGTAGCGCATACATACATCAGTATGAAAAAAAAAAAAAAAAAACTCCAGTACGACTGAGTATACAGCAGTGTACGTGCAGCTGCAACAGCAGCAGCTGCGAGTTGGTGTGAGCCCCGAGCTGACGCAACAACTACTCGGGCCGCGAGGAGTAACGGCGTGGCATGACGCATGGCGCCTTGGATTTGATAAAAACTGAAAAACACGGGGTCGTCGCCAAATATACACTCATACCAGGTACACCGGTATTTTGACTTGTTGTTGCTGTTCTGAGCGCGTTCGACGCAGATCGCGTTGACAAGATCGTTTGCTCTCTCTCCCTCTCGAACCAAGTAGCCGAATACCTGGGGTATCAAGTGCGTACTAATGTAGGTATCAGGCAACAGGTATCAGTAAATAATGTAATAATGGTGTACATACCCGTATCGATCCATAATAATGAACACCGGTATGAGCTGTATGAAGTGCTCGTACAACTTACGCGTACGAAGTACCAGGTAAATATTATGCGGCCCAATATGTGCCGTTTGGCTGAACGATACTGTAGGGGTTCACTGATCACCGATTCCAACGATGATCTTGGTTCTCTTCCGTCTTCCCGAACACAGGTTCCTAGCGCAGGAGCCGTACCAGTGTGCCAGTACCTGCTGCATAGGAGATGCGACCACTCTGGCCTGGTATGCTGAGGCCCGATGCGAGTGGATGGGTATTGTCCATCATTTTCTCGTCACCTCGAGCCGCGCAAAATCAATCTGGTGCTTAACGCTGAGCTAGGGCTCACCGTGGGGGTAAGTGGAACCGTGAACGCCGAGACCTCGAGCGTGCGATTGTTTAAAACGATAGGCGATACCACCACGACGTACAGGGTACTCTTTGTGTGTACCTGGTATATGGCAATACGGCAATCGGCAATGTCGTAGTATCGCCGAACCGGTACTAGCACCCCGGCAAGCGAAGTTTCAGCAACAGCAACAACAGTGATCGTCCACGAGATTCAATGCTCAGGCTTCGCCAAGGCCATCTGTTATCCCTAGCTTGGAATTGAAGCTGTGTTGCCGCTGCTGCTTCTCTAGATCGTACTGGTATACCTGGTACGCCTGTTTTTATTGTATTTTTAACCGTGTGCTGTACGCATTTCAGTACCAATGTACAGCGGTGTCTTATTCTCGAGCTTTGTGTCCCTTGCGGCAGAACGATGCAGCCGTATATATCTCGGCGGTTCTCCAGCACACGGTAGAGAGGTTGGTGGCGGGAGCGCTGAGCAGCTGCGACAAGGCCGACTTTAGGAGCGAGGCTTCCGCGCATATGGACGTGAAGCCGCGGCATTTACAGGTAGGTTTGGTCTACAACAGTACCTGAGCAGTAAACTCCCATCTACTGCTGTGTGATACCGGTATAACTGGTACCGGTATATGGTGTTCCGGGGGTGCACGAAGAAAAGAGAGAAACGGAACCACACTCGCCACGATGTCGGAATTGAAAACAAACTACGCACGCGTATCGCAGCGGGTTGGGATTTTCAGAAATTAAATTGAACATGTTTTTATTCCGTTTGTATTTTAGTCTACCCCCCTGTCCGGGACTCAAAAAAAATTGGGATGTCGATTTTTTTTTTTCGTGTATCCTTGGCTACTCCCACAATGATATCCCACGGCTGCATGTACGTACGTATGCACGAAAAGTAAGTGTGGCCCAAGGACCCAACAAATTGGCACGAACTTACCGAAATGCTGGATGAACCACGCCTACCTGTACTACATCGGGGCCCTGGGTCGACTTACCCGAGCTTCGCCTGCTCTGCTTCCCTGTGCCCAATGGACAATTAGGACTACATTCGGACGAACGAAGATATGTGGATCTTCTTCAATTCTGCCTTCGCCTTCCAGGTACAGTAAATATCGGTGAATACATGCACCTTTGGGTCGCCAATACTTCTATTAATAAGCAGTTGTGAAGATATTGCCTACTGAGCAATAGGGGTGAAAGGTCGATCGATTACCCACAGCCCAGGGTGATCCCTATAGCACTCTCGCCCCCTCTGAACGGCGGAATTCTGGGACGTAACGGTGCCGTATACGGCCGTACGTGGGAACCAGGCAGATGCGTTTTAGGGGCGCACGCGCAAGCGTTTCTATAAAAGAAACGTTCGAAGGGATATTCGAACTCGTGCCCTCGACGACGTCAAATATGAAGTTATTACCTACCGAGCTATAGGGGTAAATTATCGATCGATTTCGTACAGCCCAGGGTTATCCTTCTACCACAGGTCTACAGCAATAATACTGTTGTAACATCGCGTCGTAGGTTAATTCGTACCGGTATATAGTTGAGATCAATGAGGCCTCTTGCTGCGACCAGCCGGAAACTGTCACCCAGGGTGGCTACTCCCGCGTCGATTGTCTGGCCATCAACGCGGCACCTCGTCGCAGAGAGTAGATACCCGGTAAAATAAACACTAATAAAACTGATGTCGTTGTCGACGGTACACCTCGCTACCGACGACGGGCGGGCGGGATGGTCTGTTTTTTCTTAGTATCTTTCTACTTTGTCGTGCTGTTGTAGAGCTGCGATGCCGCTGACGGAGTTATACTCAATCACTGTCTCCCCGTACAACAATGAGGCTTTCCCGAAAAGGGATCCACCCTGCTGGCGTCCCCTCTTTTCTGTTCCAGTTCACTTCCCCTCTTTTCTGTTCCAGATTACTGTTGTAACATCGCGTCGTAGGTTAATCCGTATGTATTTTGAGATCAATGAGGCCTCTCTCTGCTGCGGCATGAGATCACGCCCATGATTGTTGACCCTTTTCTTATCTCAATGCCGTCGCTCGTTTGATGCGTATCCTTTCTGCGGGTTCCTTCTATTCCTTATTGTCCCCAAACTGGTAGCCTAGTTGATTAGGGGTTCTGCTACCATTGGTTGTCCCGTGGGAACGTCGTGTACGATTTTCCATACCCCTCCGACGGACACGGCGCTGAGGTATGCGATTGCGGTGTGAGGCACCTTATAACACATGTCTACAGCAATAATACGAGTAAACTATGTAACGAGGTTGACTCCGATCTGGACAATTTCCTCAAACCAACGCCATAAGTCTCGCAGCGCGTCAGACATTCCATAAGGGTTCTGTTAGTGTTTCCTTTATGCTCGTTGAGCCCTGCACGCTGTATACGCCCCTCCCATAGGTCATGATTTGCAAGAGATAAACACGCCGTGTCGTTCCGACTGCGGTATTTACGTCGTCCTGCATATATACCTGGTAGCACGTACATGCTGATGTCGTTGTTGAACATGTAGAGGTTGCGATGCCCCCCTCTACTGGCTGTAGCGGGATCGCTAGCCATGGTCGGCACTTTAGTAGAGTTGTGATCGCGGACACGCCCTGCTGTTCGCACCCACCACCGCAGGTGATCTTGTCGGTGTTCCTCGACCACGCAACCGAAGTCCTCTTCGACCGACTAGGGTTGCCTATCCACAGCAAAGAAGCTCTAGCCGCTTCCGAATACTACAAGACCGTCGTCGACGGGCTGCAACACATTAAACCGGCTCAGCCATGCTGTATCAGCAGCAACGCTAACAAGGACTTGCCGCCCTCGCTCACGACGCCAGCACAAATGGCCAGGATAGTCGCCGGGGTGAACCCGCTATGCAGCATGTCCCCAAAGGCGTGCCTTATGGTGGATGCCCTAGTGCACGAAACTTTCATGGCACTGTGCGAAGGCATCGCTCGAAGGTATGGCGGAACCTCGCGTAGTGTTGCCGTTGGATGAAGCAGATATCTAGACATCTGGGTATGCCCGCGGTGGGAAGGGGGGGGGGTCAATTCGATACCACGCATGGTCTTGGTCATATGACCTGGACGGTGAGGGGGGGACTAATAGGGGAGTTTCCGTCGTTTCTTCTGTGAAATATATACTGTACGCATTCAGCATGTATGATGAAGATGTCACGCATGGAACCAAGACAAGGTGCTTGAGGAAGTTGCGGTGTACCCCTGGCTCGTTGATGCAGCGAACTGCCGTGCGATTTGAAACCTTGAGCGCACAACGATTCGTCCGAAATCATTCTAACATCGCCCCCACATCCAGACACGCCTCCCCGTCTACTTCTTCATACATTGATGGGGCGAGGCCCGAAAAATGACCGACGCCGATCACAGGCGGGCATATTCTACCCCTGGATCGTAAATTCGCCATTTCATAACCTTCCAACCCACGCCCGTGCGCTAATTCCCCATACGACTCCAGGCGACCAGACTCTCGCGTGATCACCGTCGCGGATCTCGAGGAAGCGATTCGAGATTTTTTTCCTGAGGGGCTGGCATCGCAGGCAACTCGTGCCGCGAACGCCGCAGTTTCGTCGCTGGCGGGGGAGCAAGCCGTACGACCAGAGTCTAACACGTTCGAGGGGGAAGTGTCACTGGACGGCGGCGCACCCGACGAAAGGGTGACGCTGTGCCTTCGCCGGTTGCAGGGAACGCGCACGGTGCTCAGAAAAACGTTTAAGGTGGCGCCGGGCAACCTGCTTTTCGCGGTGTTCAGGAAGGCCTGCGATAGACTCCGCCTGCCAGAGGGTAGCGTGGTTTTCGTTCACGATGGGGCCATTTTGTCTGGGCGGCGCGAGGCGCGGACGCTGGCATCCGGCCCCGGGTGTCGACCGGTGCAAGTTTTCGCCGTGCGCAAGAAGGACTGGGCGTGCAAGCAGCGGGAAGCGGCTCGAAGAGGCTTTGTAAGTTATATGAAGGATTTTGACGTACTACCGCTAATCAGGGGAGCGTGTATGTTTTCTGCTCGTGCTTCTTTAGGGTATATAGCGATGTCATCCCAATGCTTCAGCTTGCAACAAAGTATCAGCTGACCCTCGCTGAGCAGAATAGTGAAACACGCGATTCGGGTGACGATTAATTGCGAGCGCGTGTGGTAACAGCTCTGGCGGAAGCTGTACATGGTAACCGCCAAATTTCTGCAAAGGAGACCAAACAATAGATGTTTGGGACAAGGCACACGGATTGAAGTACGTACGACCCGTCCTCACTCTGCTCATTCCACCAAATTTCCAACGAGCTTGTACAAAGCAGAATCCTCAAAAGAGAATATAATCAGGCGGGATGACTTCCCTTTTCCAGCCACTGGACAAACAAATTCATCGCGAGCTATGATATTCCTTGCCACCCACCTCTTCTCGCAGCTTATGGGACAAGGAGATTCGCTGGACCCGTCGGGGGCCACTAAGAGGTCCCGCTCCCAGCTTCACGAAGCCGATCACAAGGGCGGCCCGTCTAAACTCTACGAAAGCGGCTCCCTCCCAGGGCTCAGCAAACCCTGGAAGCAGAAGCCGCGCCACCTCGCCTCCTACAACACCGCCAAAGCAGGGGGGGCGCATTCAGGACAGCCCAAGAGAGAAGAGAAGCATCAGCCCTCGAGGGTGCTCCCTCCTCTTCCTGACGGGTTACGGGCGTCGAAGGAGATGCTCAGGGGCTGGGGGGCGGAGATCGCGTCGGAGCCGCGACGCGCACGGAGATGGATTGAGACACCTGACGACGGAGCCAAGGTTGACCTCGCTCGTTTAGAGAACACTCGACCACTCCCGCCGCGGCCGCTGGGTGCTTTCAGAAGCCAACTTCCGGAGAGTGCGTCGATGCGCGTTTTGGTCGGTTCGGACAAGGTGGCGGGGGGGGGGGGGGTCTCTCCGCGGATTGGGAGAACCGTGCGGCGACTGGCCGATATGGAGTCATGTCTGAGAAATCTGGACGACTCGATGAGGGAGCTCCAGGCGGGTGAGGCGGTAATATGTAGCATGTTCCAGTGGTGGCGGCGTCGTTGTGTCTTAGAATCAGGGAAGGAGACGCAGGTACTAGACTCACAACCCAAAACAAGCTATTATTTTCAACTTCGAACACTACCAGGTATATATTAATATTTTTTGTTGTGGGCAAACTGCATACCAGGTAACACCTGTTATCACGCCAATTTTAGGCGCGCCCGTAGGTTTAAAGCTATCGATACGAGTCTTGGTTTGCTTCGAGCGAGGATGGGATCACTACCACTGAATTCATCACCCATGCACAAATGCATGCACCCGCGTCAATGCTGTATGTATCCCCGAAGGAGACCCTGGCGGCAGCTCAACCGGAGTTCCTACGATAGCGCTCGCAGCGATAAACTCACAGTTGGATGTCGCGTACAACCTGTCGAGCCTGTGCCGACAAGTGCTTTCAGCGACCCAGGGCGACTCGAGGCAAGAAGGAGACTTGGCCAACGACCGCACAAAGCTGCAAAACCCGCTCAAGTCGTCTTTAACCTTGGGTGGCAGAGGCCACGAGCATCCATATTCCTTTGGCAAGGTGAATCAAGACTGTATTGGCGGAGACAGCTTTCTCACTGAGGTGCCGTCGGGGGACACGTCGCACGTCAGTCCACTTCAACCGCGGGTGCTGGCAGAAGCACCACACACGGCGCAAGGTAATACTGGCGATGCCATGCGCATGCCACCGGTGGCAGATGCAAATGGTCAAGCTAGAGATGGCGCGATTAAACGGCGGACAGAGAGGGGAAGGTCCGACGGAGAAGTCCAAGCCGAAGGCGGGCGCTTGTCTCACGAGCTCAACTCAAGCGGGGGTACACACGACGACGAGGGGGGCCGTGCCGTAGTAGACGAGGCTGCTCAAGGACAGGTGCAACCTCCGACGAGATCTAGTAGATCAGGCTTGGGGCACGTGCACAAGAAGAAGGAAGCCGGCGGCTTCAAGGGCTCGCCATACGGACACAACATCGGACATACCGCACGAGACAACGTGGAGCTACGAGGGGGGCTTGTATCGAGCGACGAAAACAACAGAGAACGGTCCTTCGCCGGCGGTGGAGATGCATACTATCAAGAGGGTAGCGGCGGGGGTAGAAGCTCGATGGTCCCCGAGCACGTGGCTCCACCAGAGCAGACCGGTCAGTACGGCGGACAGGTCTCAGGAAAGGTTCGCCCTGGTGACGCTCACGTGGACATCAACGGTCGCAGCGGTCTTGTTCAACCTGGTGGTGAACCGTCTTTTGTTGCCGATGTAGGACATGCCAGAGCACTCCACGCGCTGCCGCTCGACCGGGAGCTAACGTCGATAGCAACGGCCAAGACAGAGCAGGGACCGGAGGCGCAAGGTGTCCACCAGCCCTACCAACGCCAGTCCATTGCTGGTGAGACGGTGCCACCAGCCGTTGGGACGGAGCGGCCAGAAGATGGCAAGGGGCAGGAAGGGAGCAAGACGGGTGATCCTAGTCTGGGAAGGAAAGAGCACATGCCCGACGCAGGCTTGTTGGGGGTCAAGGGGCTGCCACGTGTGCTTCCTCTTGACGATTCTGAGCAGCAGCAGCCCGGTAAGGAAGATGGCCAAGGATCCGATGACGAGTATTCGGAAGGCGATGATGACCACGATGAAGGGGGGGAAGGAGGGGACTGGTCGTCGTGGCTTGCCTGAGGTTGGGATACTTGATCATTTGCGCGATTATCTCGTGTTATTTGGTATGGTCACCCAATAGTTCCCGCACGAAACGAGAGCTGTGCTCGAATGTCACGCAACTCTGTCTCATACCAGGCTCGACTTAAATAGTAAGGAGCAGGATAAAAATACAGGGCTGCTTTATTGACGTAGAAGACAAAAATTGTAGTGTAATTGTGCCGGATCCGCGGTTCAACGTGCTTCCTTTGGTTTGTTTCGTATTATAGTTCCTAGGGCGACTTGGGAGATATATTTTTTAAATGTGCTGTAGTATTCTTCGGTTGGTCGACCACGCGTCGACTGCGGCGGTGATACTTGTAGTTGAATACAGTAGTTCACGTTTTATCGGATTGTTTTTGCGGACCACATGATGCATTTCGTGTTAAAATTCGGTGGTAGTTCATCCGGTATTAATACCGTGCAAGTAGTAAGATAATCCCCTGGTATGTAGACTGACGTAGATATTGACAAAAAGAACAGGTGACATACAGTATTGCAGGTACCGTGCATGACCGTGGGACGGGACATACTGTATGTAGGACATCTGTGCAACGGAAATGGTCGTGGATTAAAAGTCTGAAGTATTTGGAATGTGTGTTGAATGATGTTCCTAATAGTACACAAATGCATCAATATCGGCAACAGACCTCAAGCGACCGGCAGACGTTTCCACTTTCTCCTGAATGTCGGCATTTTACGTCGACAACGCACAAGGATTACTATGTGCAAGGACCGCATGATCGGCGCTGGTTGGAGCCCGTGTATCGCTAGCAACATTTTTGCCTCATGTAGTTGGCAGAAAATAGATCTCGTATTCATGATGAGTACGCAGTGATAGTTTCCTCAACAAGCTATTTAAGAGACGTGCGTTTGTTTCCTTTTCTAGGGAAGTTATGCGCGCTCCGTGTCATCGGAAGGACAGCAATTGACGCATTCGCTTGATTCGCGGACGCTGCACCGGAAAATTGGAGAGCAGGTCTCCCAATGTTATGCAGCACTTTACCATGGTTCCGTATCGAGGATTTCGAATAATGACAATATTGATCTGCTGCTGGCACACCGAGGAAAAGCTCAACACGGATAGACCCATCACACGATTCTAACGCCACCGGTGGCTCAACCAAGCGCGGCCAACACAAGCTACGGCGGTTCCAACATTTGTTCGAATCGCACGCGATTACCACCCAACCGCTAATAATATGTAGACCGTTCTCAACCCACACCGCTATAACGTAGAGGTGCGGGAACAGCTACCAGAACTAGGCCAAGTTATTGCCGTCATAGAGGTTTCAACTTCCAAAATCGCAAGACAGCGGGGGGCACAATCCATCCGTCCCTCAAGCACTCGACAGAAATTACGGCGCGACTATCAATAGCACAGTACGTGGCTTGTAGTCGTCTGGGGGCCTTGGCCGACTCAAAATTACCAGCGGGATCAGCTCTGGAAACACTATACCGAGTACAACCTCAACAACTGCCAGTGATGAGAGACAGTAGTTAATGTCACGCGAGAGATAACGCCGGCGTAACACCCTGGGCACCAACCACCTGCTGCGTAAAAAAAACACCAAAATCCCCCTATAAATTGAACTGGATGTTGCTGTCACCAAATTCCCGCCGCCGAATCATGGATAGTTCGCGATGTCTAGGTCAGTTACTCTCACGTGGAAGAGCAAAACGCCAGCGTAACGCAGGCACCACTGCGTCGACACACCAAAAATAGGCTCTCCCAACTCAAAACGCCTCATTATCCGATTAGTGCATCACACACTTCACCGAACTGGACGCGACACAGCAGAGTGTGGAAAGTCTCCACCATGTGCCACCCCCCTTCCCCCCCCCCCCCCCCCCCGGTCAGCACACCATACCGCCTACATAATTTTGTACAGATAACTGTGGGCCAGCAATCCCGCGTGGCCGCCTACAAGGCCGTCTCACTAGAGACGGGTGCACTCCTAACTATTTTTAGCCGAGGATGTTGACCGGGCTGACGAGCTCCTGCACCAACATGCCGGCGATACCGATCATAGCCAGGCGCCCATTGTTGAGCTCCTTCGTCTGCATCGTCGCGAGCTTTTCATCGGTCTTGGGCTTGAGACCGAGAGGGTCAAAGCCGAGGTCTCCCGGGGTGTAGTCATCCCTCAGTCCACCCTCGCCGGTGATGGGGCTGGGCTCAGCGAAGGCGGTGGTGATGGACTTGTACTCCACCAGGGCCATACCGAGAAGGGAGAACACCCAGAACTGATAGTGGTCGACGGCAGCAAGGGTGGAAGAGGGGCCGGGGGGAAGCAGGGAGACATGTGACGCGTTAGTTGGGAGCAAGCGAATGTTGTACATCTCGCAAGACACTCGAGCGCACATTCATCTAAGTTTGGATGAAAATCACCATGTTCCGAAAATCACAGCGGGCAAAAATAGCTTGACGGGTCGTCTCATCATCTCACGAGCTTCAGGCTCAAACACGCACCAGTACAGGCGTCAGTACAGGACTCATCATATCATTACCACGTAAGTGAGAGGCAGTGACGGCCATTCCCCTCTAAAGGTAAAACTATCTACCAGTTCGTTGATCAAAACCAGGTACAAGCTACCAGGGATATAATTAGTGGTCCGGTGTCTGTTGCGCGCAGCGCAACACGCCTCTGCGGCGCGTTGCGCGCCGCAGGGCCCCCCGGGAGAGCCCCCGGAGGCAAAAAAAATGCCACATGTGCGCGAATACATGCCCGAAAAACAAGTGACAAGTGACAACGTGCGTTTAAACGCCTTCCGAAACTCGAAGAGCCATGTTTTTTTCCGTCAAGGGCGAATCTGAAAAACGCTGTTTTATTTTCAAGGTCGCAATTTTTTTTTCAAGGTTGCGCGCTCAAAATCACGTGTTGCGCTGGTTGCGCGCGGCTGTTGCGGAAAACGGCCATTTGGGCCAAAATGTTGCACCAGCGCAACAGCGCAACAGCTAATTACATCACCGTTAGCTACCAGGTATTATTTAGACTGGACCGCTTATTAATGATAGACTTGCGTGCCTTACACTAGGTGCCTCTCCTGTGTGCGACGGCGGTGTATCAGTAAACTACAGTTATCTGAAAGCAGCACATACCAGGACAAAATGCGTGTACTTTGAAGTTTCGCGTGTTTTTCATACCAGGTATGATCTTGCACAGGACCTGACATGTCGACGAGCACATAAAAACAATTGCTCAATGTTGAAAAGACCACGTACGAGGTACTTGTGTAGGTGAAATGATATGCCTGTACTGCTGTACATACCTCGGGGTACTGCGCGGTGATCTCCTGGAAATGGTTCACGGCGGGGCCGATGTAGTCGGGGCCCATGAACAGAGGGTGAAATTGCTGTTGGCGTAAAAACAAGGGGAGGGTAATGCGGAGGAGGGGGGGGGGGGGGGGGGAGGGCAAACTCACGCAACTGCGGTGGCTTATGATCTACCCGTACGTTGCATGCGAGCGTGGCTACTCTCGGGCACGTACTCACTGCGCCTGCTGTATATTTTGAGCGTACCATTACACGTACTTAACGTACGTGGTACGTACTGTACGTGCGTGGTACGTGGAATAACTTTTTGATGCAGAAATACCAATACTACAACGATATGCACTACAAAAACCACTCAGCTATACCTGGTGAATAAGTAGTCCGTCCTTTGATCACAGGTAAAGACTTTCAAACCAAGAAAACGCTATATCAATGGAAGCAAAAACATCGCGGCACGATTGGTACCAAATACCTCCGAAGTAATATATGTGGTGTACTATTAGTATTAATAATACATGTGCGATGCCACATGAACACTTGAGAGTTCATTCTTATCGGAGAGCTTTAGAGGGATATTGCTGGTCAATACCACATTAGATATGCTGACGCAGCAGCTTCGTAGACTACGGACTATTAATACGACCTTCTGATAACAAGAGCGGCGGTGCTCGAGCGAGCGATTGAGCGGACACGCCGATCGATCGACCATGACCAAGGCGGCCGGGCCTAAGGCCAACAACAAAATACTGAGCGAACCGACTTGCATACTGATAAATATTGAATGGCATCTCCCTCACCTCGGCGACGATGACACCAAGTGACGCCAGCATGGCCACACGGCCGTGCTTGATCTCGGCCTCGCGCCACCTCTTGATGTCGCCGGGCGCGGCGCCGTCAGACAAGCCGAGGGGGTCGAAAACCTGAACGTACGAGGATTGTTCGAGCGAAAAAAGGGTGAAAATCATGAGACAGGGGGCCATGATGCTAGCAATGCACGACTGCTGGTCGTATGCAAAGACGTGTACCGAGTACGACGGTGTGCTGCTGCTGCTTATGCTGTCATGCTGTACGAGGGTCTTAGGAGTCATGACCCTCTCATACATCTCGCCAGCTCACACGAACTTGCCACTCCCTCACGCGCGCGTTGCTACTTTTACAGCAGGTGGTAAGTATTAAAGTACAGCAGCAGCAGTACTACTGCTGTGGACCTTACCGGCAAGGCCGTGTACATGCTACAGACTTGCCTCGAAGACCAAACGTGGCACGAAAGGAAAAGCACGCCAACGAGATATGCTTACAATGCTTGTGCATACCTTGCCATCGGAGAACGGAGCTCCGGGAAGGGTGGCAGCGTACATGGAGCCATCGCTCTGCATCGAGAGGCGAGACGAGGAAGCGGGCATGGCGGATCGCACGGTCATCGGCGCCATGAAGGCGGTCGAGGACGCGATGAGGGTGGCGGCAGCGCCGAGGAACATCTGAGTAGCGACCATCTTATTGGAGTGAAGGTACTTGTGAAGATGGTGTGAAGAGGGAGTGCAAGAGTTGTGGTGGAGGTGGGCTAGTACAGCCGTCTCGGTTTGTTCGTTGTTGGGTATTCGTTGGTTGGGTATTGGGTGAGCCAGAACTTGCTGACGAGGCGTGCGGCTATGTGACTGGCTTGTTGCCAAAGTGGGTCCATCGCGTCACACTCGATCAAAAATTGGTAATTTGAAATACCAGACAATTGTCACGATCTACGATATACGATGTCAGGATCTACGATCTACGAAGTACGTACTCTCTTCATGTTTCACGTTTTTTCTACGTAGTTTTTAAAAAAAAGAACAACCGTCGGTGGAGGGTGACTGGTTCGGAATTCGTGGATTCATGATTTCCAGCTGATTTCTTCGTGTTTTTCACCCGCGAAGAAATTTGAATAAACTACCCGCCTGCTATATTCGTACCAGTATTTCATGAAATAAAAAATAAAAAGTGCAGTCGAAAATGCGCCGCCCGGCGGTCTACGTACTACGCTTTGTTTGTTGGAATTCTACCAACACCATGGACATACATGCTCTCCTTGTGTCATTAGGTTGCAAATGATACGGGATGGTATACGTATACCACAGCTCGTTATTAACATTACGGAGGTCCATAGTAAAAATAAGATCTACGGTACACACAAAAACCTGTATATTATATATTCACCACGTATTTTTTACTTGCAATATTTGGTCCTATTTTTACTATGGGTCCTCCGTAATGGTACCGTTCCCCTTTTACGAACAACTGCTGCTGCTGCTGCTGTGGTATGATACTTCTATGGGCACTATTAATACGTATTTCGTCCTTGTTTGTTTTGTCCCATACATATATATATATACAGCAGCTACTGTAGTAGATGCATTTTTGTTGCGGCCTGTTTTTTCGTGGCCAAAGGCAGGATTTCAGGGAAGAAGTGAGCTACACTATTATTTTGTGAGAACACCATGTATGTATGTATATACTATGACATTTAATGATACACGCACCAGAAAACGGGCAGCAATTAGAATAATGGGAAAAACACTAGACATTGTGGGATGGCGAGCATAATAATAGGAAAAGACAGGCTGAGATCCACAGGAAAATAGTACGTACAGGACACAAAAAAACGGGCAATTGTAATTATGGAAAAAAGACAAAGAGAGACTGAGATTCTGAGGAAAATAGTAAATTCGGGAGACGTGATGCTGAAGTTGCACTATATTAATAGTAGGAGTTAGTAGTGTAGAACGCACCCCATTCTCAAAATAAGAAATACAACCTGGACCAGCTTTCTTGTTTCTTACCAGTCAGTATTATAAATTATATAGTCCTGTCCGTACTGAATACCTGCAGGTAGGTGTGCTGTACAAGCACATCAACATGCACATATATATATGCTGTGCGTGTACTCTACGATACAGCAGTATAGTAGTATCGTAGCAACGTAGCAACTGTACCCTACGCGGGACGTCCGCCAGGTTTACCTATTATTATGCGTGCCATTCGACAATGTGTAGTGTTGTTCCAAAAAAGACTGAGGAACAAAAAGTGAAGAACTCTCCAGAACAAAAGCGCAGCAGTATCATACGACAAACCAAAACCGACCTATTATTGGGCAGGGTCTCGTTGTCACTCACTTGAAGTCTGTTGGTTGCCTAGAAATAGAGAAGAACAGCTTTATTCCAATTCCGGTGAAGACTGGTCCTAGACGGCTGACAGATAAACCTCGCCCTCAACGCCTGTTTTCCCATCCTAAATAACACGATCAAAATAATACGGGTCCCCGTCACTGCCTAAAATCTAAAATCAGCCGTCAGGTAAGGCTCACATTCTTATCGGAGCGCTTTTTTTTTTCCAGAATTTCTAAAGTTTGACAATAATTGGGGATATGTATCGAAATATGGAGACGTCCTGTCACTATTCGTGAAATTCTCCAGAAGAAGCAAAAAAATCAGGAAAGTTAAATTTCACATATTTGGAAAAATAATCAGGAAAATCTGGAAGACGAAAAAAATTCGCGAAAAAAATATGGAGATCATGGGAAAAAACTCTCCGATAAGAATGACCCTAATTACCGGCCCTTCATCAAGGTATTCCAAGGAAATACCATAACAGTAGCCCACTCTGATGAGCCTTGCGTAGCTCCTCCGCTACATCGGATGGAAGAGAAAACCTCGCGACGGCTTCCGAATGCCTTCATACGCAGATGCGCTGTGGCCAAGACTGACTGTGAGAATGTCGAGAAGACAGTGCGAAAGCGGAAGATACTTTTCGCGGGGTTCGTGGTTCGTATGGGTAATGAGAGACTACCCAAACGAGTGATGTTTGGGGAACTGGGGGGAGGAAAGGGTTACTCGGGAGAGCAAGAGCAGGATTGGATGGATTTTCTCGAACGCGAAGTATCGTTGTTGAACTTGCCCAGCGCGGACCGGAGCCAAAAGGCGAGGCGGCACTAGGAAAATATCACGAATTCCGTTGGAGGAGGCGGGGTGCGCCAACCCGGTCTCACTTGTGCGAATGGCGTCGAGGACGGTAGAAAGATCCGAGCTTTACCGAGCATTTTTTTTCCTCGCCGGGTCTCGAGCCTCGCCTCGGGATCGTCCTCCCGGAGGCCGATACCCCATAACGTGTCAAAAGGGCTGGGTCCAGCCAAGCGTTTAATGCCAGTGCTCAAAAAGTGTTATGCCATAGTCGGGTTCTGTTTTAACTTGGCAAAAATGGCAGCAAGGACGGCGTCTTTCCGAACGCGGTCCCAAAAAACGTAGTCCAAAATACTCGCACTTCGACCGATGCGTTTGTGCTCGCGTGAGTCTGGTGACAATCTGGCCACGCAGGGTACTGAGCAGGTCGGCTCTTGTTGCCTCGGACTGAAACCCCTGGTTTCCCGTCTAAGATACAACTCCCACGTAGTACATATACGTTCCCAATACCTACACCCAGGTAGTTTCTGGCCGCCCTAGGTCATTCAAGCTAATGCCATAACACTAGCAGCATCTCTCGGTGAAATCGTTCCAACCCCAAAGCACCGATCTACCGGTGCCGACGGGTCGAGTGGCGATCAGTAGTGAAACGTTACCCCAAGGGGAAAGCTTGGCACGCGTCGACTGGCTCCTCTCAAACCTTCATCAGGCGAGACATGTTACCTGGTAGATCGTAAGCTCTCGGTGGTCGCGGCGTCCACCGCGTGCGAGCAGGACTGCGCTCCTCGATCCTGGGAGGTGGTTGTCGGATCTGTCCCTCTTCAAATTTCGACTGGTGTTCACCTGAGTGTTCAATTCCTTCGAGCGGATGAGCCCACGTGCTCCCTCGCAGTATCGGCCTGTGCGGCTCTCCCCTCGTTGATGCAGCATGCGGGGCTACTGGACCACGACAGCGAGGTGCGTTTTAATAGCCGCCCCAACAGTCAAATCGACCGTCTGACCATCGGACCATCGGAGTTTTGGCGCGCTGGAGATATCTCACCACTCCCCGGCAGGTGTGTCTGTTCATGCTGTCGATCACATCGCTTCGGATGCCGGAGTAGGATCCCACCTACGCTACGATGGCGAAGTGATCGTCATCCTGTCCGACGAACCACAGTTATTTGTCGTCAGCTTGGTTCACAGCAGTGGTGTCTAGGCGCTCACCGGACAATATCTGGTTGACATGCTACCCCAGTCAGACCTACCCTCAGTTGAGGAACAACTCGTCGCCTCCGGGCGACAGGTCCTTCCCCACGTTGGAATTGCAGACCTCAAGACTGTCGATATCCTCGGAGTCGCCCACGACCCGCTATGCGCGTCCAGCTCGATATCTTGCAGCACGGCAGCTAAGCCACCGTTCCTTCCTCTGGCCTATCTGCAATGTTCCCTGTCTCTATCGTTACAGCTTCACCCTCCGCAGCTGCGGCAGCTCCGGTCTTGCATTCGCCTGCCACGCTCAAGCGTTTGAACCAAGAACAGCGCGCTGCGTTCCTGCGTGTCTGGGCACGTCTACCGTCGCATCTACGAGCGGGTGCGTTTGACCTTTACGGCGCGGATTGGGCCCCTTCAGCCATCTAATGTCAGGGGGATTATCTGCCAAGTTCCTCACGTTTTTTCAAATTCCACGACGGGCTTTTGGGCTCCTGCTCCTTAACGCCTTTGAATGTTTCAGGCCCGGAAGGTAGCGCGCCTGCCACGTCCCGAGCCCACCGCATCAACCCCATTTTGACCAAGAAAGTTGACGCCACCCAGAACCAGTACCTCGCGACAGATCTAAGCCAGCACTCGACCTCTCCGTTTTCGAGCCCGCTGGTGGTCATCTTGGAGAAGTCTGGAGACGTTCGGATCACCGTCAACTACAAGAAACTCAACCAGATGAGCAGCCCCAGTCAGCTGCGTATCCCCCGCGTGGATCAGGTCCTGGACTCCTTGGGGAAGGACGGGTGCTTCCCCTATTGGAATCGGTTGCTTTGCTCCATTATATTACCGCGCACAAAAATGTCGGTCGAATCACGGCATTTCGTACCCCCACGGGCCTCTACGAGTGAGTCGTCATGCCCCAGAGGTGCAGTGCCCGTCAGGACTGGTTCGTCAAGGTATCAACGAAAGTATCAAGGGCTCTTGGAACAGGTGGCGGCCTGCCTCGACGACGTGATTGTGTTCGACTCAGATCCGATGACTCACGTCCAGACGATACCTGCCGCCTTCGAACAATTACACAAGCACAACCTCAAGGTCGCCCCCTTGACGGCTCGTCTGGGAGCTACGGATGCTGTTTTTTTGGGGCACTCCATTTCGCCCGCGGTCCGAACGCGGAAAATGTCTCAGCATTGATAAAATTATGCCCCGGGATCTAAAGCAGGTCCGCGTCCTAATGGGTGGTGTGGCTACTCTTGCAAGCTCCCGCGCGACTTCTTCAGGCAGATCGGCTCGGTAATCTCCCTTCTTCGGAAGGGAGGGCCCGCCATAAAGGTCATCGCGCGCGAGATTTTCGCCGAACTCGCCTCTACGCCCATTCTAGTCTTCCTCGACTGAGATGCCACGGCCGACGGCTCCCGCCCCATTCACGTATACTGCGAAGCCTGCATCGACGGTTTTGGTACTGCGCCCGAACAAGAGCAGCCGAACTGCTCAGTGCAGCCCACTGCTTACATCAGCCGTGCTACCCTTGATTCCAAGAGGCACTGGATCTCGCTCGACATGGAAGTTGGCAGCATTGACTGGGCTATCATACTTTGGGGCTACCTATGGGGCACGAAGTTTCGCATCGTTTCGGATTGCAAGGCGCTCCAATGCATTGGAACAGCGGGGGAAACAAGGCGCGCGTCCAGCGATGGCTCGCGTTTCTCACCGCGTTCGACTACACTCTAAGTACGGCAAAGGCAGCGTCAACGGAAGTGCCGATTCTCTATCCCGTTTGCCAGAGGCCGCCACGGAACACGACTGCAGTGGGTCTAGCAGCGTCACCCCCGCCGATGTCGACGGCATCTTCCTCCTCGGGCCTGCAGGCTTTGCACTCGCTCTCCAACGACCCCCGGTGTCGGCTTGGGTGGGCTGGTGTCCTACCCCGATCGTGTGGATTGGGCGGGCTACGTTTCGCCTCTTCGGATTTTCGCGATTTTGGCGCACACGCGTCACATTTCAGGAGTTTGAGGAGGAAGGACTTCTCTTCTCCGAGGACATTCGTCGCTCGTGTCTTTTCATTCGTCACCACCATCGACCGCCGTCCCGGCCGTCGGGTCATTTCGCCTACCGCCGACACCACTTTTGCTTCGGTTTTAGCGGTACCTTCCAAGGGCGGTACAAGTCCTGCAGAAGCCCGCGGCTGAAGCCCCCGTTGCCCGCGACGGCTGTTGCCGAGCACTCTCCTCCCCCGATGAGTACTTTGTAGGGGGCCGATTCCGCAGCGACCACTGACCCGGCCGCGTCCGCCCTTTGCCGCCTGGCAACCTGGTGCCTCTGATGAAATTGCCGCCTTCGGCTCGTATCTTGTTTCGGACGCGCCGACGAACAGTCGCTGTCACTGGCAGTGCACCGACTGCTCCTTAGTTTGGTTTCGGACCCGGCGGGGCCCCTCATTCATCCGTCCGGCGTACTATCACCTCGCCGCGAGTCCCACGGCCACGACCACCTCCGGGCGTCGTTATGACTCCTGCTCCTGCCGATTTGGATGCCCTCGGCGCGACTGCTGAACTGCAGTTCGGTGATTACGCCGCGCACTATTGGCACGTCGACTGGGCGCGGGAGCAACAGACAGGGCCCGCGTACCACGCCGGCATGAGCTACGACGTACTTCTTGGCCAGCCGGCGACCTTGCCAACCGAGGTTTCGTCGTGTTTCCCTTCGCACCAGCGCCCTTCCTTCTTGGAGGTCCAGGAGCTTACTGGTGAAGGATAACTGCACACCACCGACGACGGCATCATCCTGCTTGTCCATAAGCCGACCCCGCTCCTTCCACCTGACATGCAACGCTCGGTGGGGCGCGCGGCTCGTTTTTTTAAAGACGGACTTGTTCGCATTCACGTGCCGCTGCTCATGCGCCCATCGGCTCTGCAGGCTTACCATTAGACGGCATCCTTCCACCTCGGCACCGCGGACCCCCGACCGTTTTTACTGGTGGATTAGTATGACCATCTCCATCTGGTGATGACTACGCAGCTGCTCGAAGTGCCAAGCACGCAAAACCTCGCGCCTGACGGACCGTTGGCCCATCGTGTAGATTCCCTGCTAGAAGGGCCCGGCATTGGCGTCTGCGTCGACTACTTTGGTCCTCTTCCAGTCAAGTCTCGAAACAATACCTACATCTTGTTCTCCACTGATCGTTTCAGCCGCCGGGTCGACATGTCCGCAGTCACCGCAGCCGAGATAACAGCTGAGAGCACGGGTAGCATTCTCATCAAATGGCATATTCCCCTCTGAGGATGCCCGCGCAGCGGATTCTTTGACAGCGGCTTCCAGTTTGGCTCGCACACCGTCTACAAGCTTCTCGGGGTTCGGACAATTGCCACCAGACCCACCACCCGAACGGCAACGCTCGGGTGTGCCGTGTCACACGAAGGCCCAAAACCTAATGTTGATAATGGTCGTCAACGAGCTCCATGATAAAGAGGATGAACAGTTCGCTCATATCGAATCTGAGTACATCATGTCGGTCAGCGCCGCCACCGGCTTGCAGTAGCTCCCAACAACATCCGTAGATGTAGTCTTCCGCTCCTCTCTCTCACGATTTTCGAAGGCGCTGGGGTCGCCTGCCACCAGAGGTTGACCCGCGATCACCTCGCCTATTGCGACTTGGCGACCGACTACCAGCAGCGTGCGTACGATCTCGTTCGCGAACACCAAGCCCTCACAGTTTCTAGAGTAGACCGCAGAAACTCCGCCCTATCTGACGCACTGCGTCCGGTTCCCAAGTTCGTCGTTGGCGGCCGGGTGTGCATGTACAATACTACTTCCACTACACGTCAAGTCTCGAAGACTGACCCGGACACCAAGGTCCTCAAGGCCAAGCTCTCGCTCAACCGGACGGGCCCCTACAAAGTCCTCACAGTTGACCCCTGTTCCTCCGCTAACACGCCGAACGGTTCCCCTCCCGGCGCTAAGCTCCTATGTATGGATCTGCCGTCTGACATACCCGGCGCGGGTGCTCACCGGCGCGTTTCGGTTTAACGTTGCGGGCCCTGCGCCAACCTCCATGACCGTGAAGACATGCTCAATCAAGGATTTCACGGCGAGATATTGAACCCATCCATTCAATCTAAGAGGCCGAATTATTGAATAAAACAGCTTTTCAGTCATCTCCAAGCAACCGAGACACGTGGTGAGTAACAACGAGCGCCTGCTCAATAGATATAGATAAACCTGGAAGAGATTTGGGTGCGAGCCTGCCGTCGTGTCACTAGCCTTGTTATGCGTTCCTCGTGACACACCGTAGCGATATAAAAGAATGGGCAAGGAGAATGGTCTGGGAGGGCCACCCTGGATAAGATGCGCTCACCCCACCGTCGATTAATAAAGACGACGCCCCCGGTGGGTGAGTTTGCTGCGGACATGTCAACGCTGTCGGGGCGGCGAACGGGTCTGTTGTTCTCCCTGTCTCGGGTATCCGGAGAGAAGTGGACGGGAGTATGTGGCGCTCTGAGCGACGGCTGGCTACCTCTATGTGGCGTGATCATACACTAACAGCAACTGATCCGCGCGATCGACAAAACATGCGGCATCAGCAATGCTTCCGTCTTCGCCCGAGGTAGGAAAGAACATCTCAAATTCCTCCAGCAACAGGTCTCATACGATGGCAGATAACATGCAAGTTCGAGCTTGGCGGGAGCGACGAGCTCGACTGCACCCAGCGGCACCAGGTAGTATGGCATTGAAGTGGGTATGTGCAATATGTATCACGCGTCACGAGCTTCAACACGTGCCAAAATATCATTGGTGACATAACAACGGAACTACACTAACGGTACTGTACATACGTACGCGGTCTCCGTCAGACATGTATGTCGGTGCCGTCGCCAACCACAATGTTTTGAACCAACGTGGGCGTTGGATGAAAATTCAAAACCGTCTCGTTATTGTCGTGTCTGGGCGCACACGACGCCTCAAACATCGGATAAGAACTCGGAAAACGAATGTATTACAGCAGCAGTACCAAATCAACACCCTTGATAACTTCATGAAAAATCGCACACACTTGAAACGAGGCCACGCTTCAGGTCTCTGCTCAACACACGCGCAACAAAATTGCCTAGTCGCGGCCAACTTTCGCTACAGACTCAAGACCACCGCACCCCCTCCCCACCCAGCACGTTTGTAAATGCGTGGCAACCAAGCTAGACTGGTTCAGCCGGGGATGTTGGCCGGACTGACGAGCTCCTGCACCAACATGCCAGCGATGCCGATCATCGAACATCCAACTTGAAAAATCACACAAGTAACGAAAGACAGAAACCCGTCCAGTCGCTGAAGCACGCGACAGACACGAAAGCAGTACGTTATTCGTAGTCTTTTGGTACGGTCGACTCAAAACTCCAAGTCGAACGAGCTCTGGCCACACACTACCGAACATAACACGACCGCTCGGGATATAAGCAATAGTTAGTTAACGTCACGAAAACGACAACATCACCCGTAGCACACCCTGGGCATCAACCACCGCGTTAGAGCACCAAAATCTCCCGCATATTTGGATAGATACCCTCACAAATCTCTTGAACTAAAAACAGATACGCAAGGATGTAACGATGGCTAGTCAAGTGACTCTTACGTAAAATAGCAACACGGCAGCAAACGCACCCTACTGCGCACCAATGCGTCAAAACATCGAACATAATTTTCAAAAATTAAAACACCCCATTCTCCGGTCGGTGCATCACACACTTTGCCGAACTGGAGGCGATACAACAACGCGCGGAAGGGCATCAACCCATACCTATGCCCCCCCCCCCCCCCCCCATATTACTACATCAGTACACACGTCCCCTTCTCCCCTGAGCACCCCTTGCAGCCCACAGAAGTTCGTACAAATGACCACGGGCAAGCTATCGTGCCTGGCCGTCTACAAGGCCGTCTCACTAGAGACAACGACAATCCTGACTAGTTTCAGCCGAGGATGCTGACCGGGCTAACGAGCTCCTGCACCAACATGCCCGCGATGCCGATCATGGCCAGGCGCCCGTTGTTGAGCTCCTTTGTCTGCATCGTCGCGAGTGCCTCCTCTCTGTCTTGGGCTTGAGGCCGAGGGGGTCGAAGCCGAGGTCTCCCGGGGTGTAGTCCTCCCTGAGTCCACCCTCGCCGGTGACCGGGCTGGGCTCAGCGAAGGCGGTGGTGATGGACTTGTACTCCACCAGGGCCATGCCGAGAAGGGAGAACACCCAGAACTGATAGTGGTCATGAACAACACAACACAGCAGCAAAGAATTGAGGAGCGGGCAACCATAAAAAATCCGGACATATTAGTTGGGAGCAAGCAGATGCGCATATCGTTTCGCCGCTCGAGCGCACATCCGTCAATATTTTGATAAAATGTCACATATCTCGAAAATCACCGTGGTCAAAAACGACTCGTTAAACCATCCTCTTGCTTCAATATACATCAAATACCTTCAGGCTCCCAGGCTCCAACAAGCACGAAGCAAAGGGCTCATATTTCAAGCACACCCACGTAGTAGGTGACGAGTAACGGCCATTTCCCTCCAGGTAAAAGCATCGACTAATTCGGCCCATCACTGCTGTAGCTATTCTACAATTAGTAGACTATTGCAGATAAGGTTATAGACCTACGGCAGTATATCAATAGCAATACCATGTGATTGTCTTGCGGGCGAGCGTCCCGAGAAGTTCTCTTGACGAAACGGTTTGTGAAGTCTTCTTGATACTTTGATGCACAGGGTACAGAAACTATAAGCTCGTTGCTATTAATACATGACCAGGCAATTATTATTCACTGCAGTCATGCCCCTGCAATAGCTGTACCACGCACTTCTCACATGGCCCCATTTTACGATCAAACAGACAAGAGCAACGAGTACTGATATCCTGCTTGCTATTAGGTAGTGGGTATCGCGTAACGCTCAGTACCAAAATTCCAACAACTAGTTGCGTGGTGGTTTTACCTCGGGGTACTGCGCGGTGATCTCCTGGAAGTGGTCCACGGCGGGGCCGATGTAGTCGGGGCCCATGAACAGAGGGTGGAATTGCTAATGGCGGTAAAACAAGGGGAGGGTATGGGGATGGGGGGCGGGGGTGGACGGCGGTTAACCAGGAATTAGTAACCAGGCGGACATCGAAAACGATGAATATAAAACAGAGCAGAGGGATAGGTGGAGCGATACACGATGGACTATGGATTCTCCAGCAGAGCTTACCATTTACCAGCTACAGATATTAGACACCATCGTTGATGCACACTCGTGTAAGAGATGAGAGGCGCAGAGGGCTATAACCCCTTAGTCTACCCTGGGTTGTTTGGGTTGGGATTAGGCAAGGACGGCAGTACTCGTATGGCATCCTACAGTCAGCGGAGGCCTGTCAACAAGAAACTCCCAATCTCAACAAGCTTTAGAATATTTTGTCACAAAACCTTAGGTAAGGGTACGTATTATATACTGTACCAATATGGCAGGATTAAGTGTAGCGCTCGCCGCTGAGCGCGATTTCTATTTTTATCCAGTTTTCTTACAAAAATGGGCCTAATGTTGTTATTACTGCTGTAGGTCATTTCTTATTCGTGGGCCTATACCTGTATACCTGATACACGGCAGTGGTAGCACACAACAGGCAGTACGCACGGGAGTATGGTCAGTAATAGTATCTTAGGTACAGTACTTGAAAGTAGAATTATTATTCCGGGGGTCCATAGTTAATAGGACCTATGGTATACATAAAAACATATATATTTACCGATTTTTACTAACAAAATTTGATCCCGTTAACTATGGACCCCCGTAATAGTTACCCTCAACCAAAGCTTTCGCCGTTCGTGTCGGTTTGGGTAGGCTGGCGCCCTCCGACCCGAGCTTAGGCTTGGGTGGGCTCCCGCTCTCCCCACACGATTTCCGCGATTTTCGCCAACACGGGCCCCGAATGAGGTTTGACGACCTAAATGCTCCAACTGGAGAATTCGTTGCCCGTGGCCCCTCTTACGTCACCTCGCGAGGTCCCAACTGGGCCCTTCCTACGAACACAGGTACCAGCGATTATCTCGCCGGTTCTGTCTTCGCAGCCCCTGTTGCACCTCTGCTCGCTTCAACCGAAGGCACGGACCCCGGCCGACGCGCCATTTCCTCCGAGCCTTCCCCATCACCCACCGAAGGCGACGCACCGCACTCTAGCCCTATAGCGGTCCCCGTCTCATCCACCATCGCCGACGGCAACGCAGTGAGGGAAACCCTCTCTCCTGCTCCGCCTGTCCAGCACGACTCAGCCGAGCACCCAACGGATTCAGGTCCTCAGGAACCCTCTGTTGTGTCTCATCCAGCCTCGCGTGTCGCTCGGACCAACAGTGATCAAGTCTCGGTTGTGCCCGTGGCTCCGCCTCTGCTGCCTTCATCTTCACAGACGGCTCTGTCGTCCCTTCCCCCGTCGGGGCTCATTTCGTCTCGGACCCGCCGACGCCAAGCTGACGCTGCTGGCAAGCCTGCGACCACCGTGGACTATGGTTTCACTCGCTCGCATTCTACTCGGCCCACCGTCCCACGACCAGCCCCCACGGCGCGCAAGCCGCGCCCGCCTCGGACTACGCCCCCTTCAGAGGATTCTCCCCGGCCCTTCATCGACCCTGTCCCGACAGTGCCGATTCGACCCACCACCGATGCGGTCACACCTGCCCCGCCCTTGCTTGGCACTCTCCCTCCGGAAGCTCCTGGGCGTGCCAGTGCCACAGCCGCCCTTGCCGAGACACCCTCACCGGCAGAGGCCGAGTTCATCGAATCTGTCGAGAAATACATGCATTCCGATTGGGCGCGTGAGCAACGCGCTGAGCCGGTTTGTGACGCCGCCATTCGGTATCTTCTCCTTGGCAGCCCCTCCGTCCTCCCCGATGATTTCCTTCTGCACTTGGCGCCTCACAAACGCCCCCCTTTGTCCGAAGTGCGCTCCTTAGCCGAAAAAGGACGACTTTACACAGACGACGATGGTGTTCTCCTGCTCGTGCGGAAGTTGACGCCCCCCGCTCTGGTTCGTCCCGATAAGCCTGGCGGACGTGCCGCCCGTCTTTTGGACGACGACGAGCCCACGAGAATCTACGTCCCGCTGCTTATGCGTCCGTGGATTGTGCAAGCCTGCCATGCTAGCGCCTCCTGCCACCTTGGTGTCGCTCGAACGCTCTCAATGCTCGAACGTTTCTATTGGTGGATTGGCATGAGCATCTGCACGCGGTGGTGGATCCGTCGTTGCCTCAAATGCCAGGCGCGCAAGACTTCCAGACAAACGGTACGTTGGCCCATCCTCTCCCTTCCGTTGCCATCCGGCCCTGGTGTCGCGGTGAGCGTTGACTACTTCGGTCCCCTTCCCGTCACACCTCGGGGCAACTGCTACATTCTACTCTTCACGGATAGGTTCAGCCGGCGCGCAGACATGTACGCCGTCTCGGCTGCAGAGTTCACGGCTGAAGGCACGGCCGACATAGTGAATAAGTACATACCTTTTTGGGGATGTCCGGTCACCCGTCTCTCCGACAATGGACTGCACTTGTGCTCCAAGCTGTCCCATGCCGTGTACAAACGTCTGGAAATGCGCAAAATCGCACAGCGCCTACCATCCCAACGGCAACGGCGGCGTCGAGCGCGTCAACCACACCATGGCCCAAATGCTAGCGATGGTCTGCAACGAACGACAGGACGACTGGGACATCCATTTGCCGCACGTCGAATTTGCGTACAACAATTCCGTCAGCACCGCCACCGAGTTGGCCCCCAATGAGGTGCACATGAACCGCCTCCCCCGCCTTCCCCTCACCATCTTCGAACAGCACTACGCCCGAGGCCACCAAAGCCTCGCCCGCGACCAACTGGAGTACTGCGACCTCGCCGCCGACCGCCAACGGCGTGCGTATGCGCTGGTGCGTGAACCACACGCTATAACGGTATCTGGCGTTGAGCACCGTAACTCAGCTCTCTCAGACTCCCTCGAACAACGCCCTATCTACACCATCGGCAACTGGGTATGGATCTACAACACCGCTGCCACCATTCGCCAAGGGCGAAATCTGGCACCGACGCCAAGGTTCTTAAGGCGAAACTCTCGCTCAACTGGACAGGTTCATTCAAGATATTAGCTGTCGGCCCTGCGCCTTCCGACTCGACGCCGGACGGCCGCCCTCTGGCCGCCAAGTTGCTATATTTGGACCTCCCTAACGACATGCCGGGCGCCGACGCCCACTGCCGCGTGTCGGTAGCCCGCTGCAAACCTTGCACCAACCCACATGACACAACCGACCTACCCCGATATCTCCCCGCTGGACTAACACAATACGTCCTCAACAACCATGCCACTAAGTCCCCCCCCTTCCACGTCACCGCCGACGATGTCTCCGTGCCCATTGAGCATTTGGAGGTCGACAAAATTTCCAGCCACCGGTCCGTACGAGGCCGGGGCGGAGTCATCGCCGTTCTCTACGAAACCCACTGGAAAGGCCTCCTCCGGCCGTCTTGGGAACGAGAATCGGACCTCCTTCACTCTCGACAACACATCCTCAACTACTGGGCCGGCGCGCCCCTACAACTTCGACAGGCAAATAGGGCGTACCGCCGTATGTGCGTGGGTGCCGCTCAACGCGAGCTCGCCCGCGACAAGGGCGCCCGTTTTCTGCCTCCTGGATACAGCTACGTCGACCAGCAAACGTGGACTCGCCGGTTCAGCGGCACCACCTTGCCTATGGGCGCTCAATTTTGGTACAAGGGTCAAGATCATCTTTGGTGGCTCGGCAAAATTTCTGCCCACACTTTAACTCCTGGACAGTACGTCGTTCGCTTCTTGGACGACCCCGGACCGGTCAAGCTCGCGCTATCTTCTGCTCGGTCTTGACTGTCTTGGGTTCTACCATAGCGTGATTTCCTGTTTTCCGACACTGTGCTCACTATTCGAGTGAGCCCCTTCGCGCCAGCACTTGTTTCTCTTGCGTTACCCCCGCGTTCGTTTTACTTCTCGAAGCACCCCGTGCCTTCGCAGTGGGTACTGTAACGATCCTTTTCTTTGTTCTTTGTGTTCGTGTTTCGCTCTCAGGCTAGCTTATGCCGCTCCTGGCTACGCGAGTTATACCGCTTCCTCGAGTTTAAGTCCTCGATTTAGCTTCCGGGTAGTTCTAGCTTGATTTGCCAGCTTCCGCGTATCCGTACTTTCGGACTTGTTGTCAGATTCGCAATGTCACGTGTAATCGGCTACCGCCTTACAGGTTAGAGGTGTGGGAGTAGTGGGTTGTGAAGTGTCGCATCTTCGATCCATTCTCCGAATTCTCCGGATTGTTTTTGTACTTTCCTGAGTTTTCCATGAATCTGCATGTACGACCCTTCAGGGTGGGATAGTGTTATGGTATCCCCTCTCCCCTGTTGCGGCGTTCTGGTTTGTAGCAATCGTCCCCTCATCATACATGGCAGGCGTTGTCGCCTGCTTTTCTGATGAACGCCTCGCCCCTTCGTTCAGAAGACATCTGGCGAGGCAAACCGCAACTAATACAAGAGCTTATACCATCCTCAAGCACCTCGTGTGAGTGACCAGAGCAGAGCCAAAGGCATCAACCTGCTAGCAGTAGTTGGTCCCTAGGTCCATACTGCCTTAAACTTAACAAATGGCGTCGACGGCAGAACATGGGTCGTTGGTCGTGAGTTCGAATCTCACGTCCACCATGAAATCGCTTTTTAAAGAAAAGTGAATTTCCTCATGTCAAGAATCTGAAAAAATACTTCTGGATCCCCAGAAATCGGAATCGCGTGTTGGTGTCACGCGTCGACCCGTGTATCCGGTCCGTTCCAGGGGGGAGAGTGTTATAAGGCTTAGATTGGGTAGGCGATCGGTTAACCTTTTACCTTCAGTCCAGCGTACTAAGACCTTAACACACACCCCACCCTCCCTCCGTCCTCTCCCGCCCCCACCTCCCTCGCTGGGCGCATTATTTGTTGGTCTCAACGGTCCGTGTCGCAGTTGCAGCCGAATCCCTCGAATGCCGCTTTGCTGTATCCCTCCTCTCCGCGTCATGTCCCTTTTCCGCATGTAACCCTCCGACCCGTCCTCGACCAACCGAAGCCATCAGATTCTGCCGACCTTCTGTGGTGCCTCGCGCCACCCTTTGGACCTGATGCCAAACTCCTTGAGGTCCTCCTCCAGGGGCTCCAACCAATCACTCTCCTGCCCAAAAACGAGTAGTACCAGTTACCCCCGACCATCTCCCCAAACACCACCCTCCTCGGCAGTCGCTCCTCTATCACGCGTATCACGAAACCAGCGGACAAAATCCTCCATGCACTGTCGCCTCAATTCCCGCGGAGTCTGTCTTGACAAGCGCGCAGGGGCCGGATAAGGTGTGGTCTTCGCGCTTCCGTTTCCGCCAGCCAAGGCATCGAATGAGCATACTGTGATGGACTTTCCGTAGCCTGAGAAGAAATCTGCTGGTTTCGGGCTCCACGTGACGTACCCGCACAGTATCGTCTCGAGTACCTCAGTTTTCAGTAGTCGCATCTTCAAGAAAAGGCGCGCATCCGGGCCGCCATGTATTTCCGTAATGTAACGCCCGAAGCACGCCGCCCATGCCCTCTGGAGTCGACGTGTTACCTCGCGCTGATAGCCCCGCCCACATACGCAAACGCGACCGTCTGTTTGTATACCTGGCCGGCTACACAATGACGTTGAACGGCACGTTTCCCCCATATTCTTTGTCAGTCACGAAATCTCCGTCTTCGCCTGCGAGACCGTAAGCCCGAACGCCTCACAGTCACGACCACCGTCACCATCCTCTCCAACCCTCCTCCTGGTGATCGTGATACAACGCTCGCATCGTCAGCGTACAGCAGTCTCCACAACGTATAGGCTTGCTTCTCCTCCCCCCCCCCGCCGTCGGTTTTGCTAGCCCATGCCTCCCCCCCCCCTCTTCTTCTCCCCCTTCTTTCGTTGGAGTTGCATCATGCTGTCCGTAATGGCTGCATCGGCGATGAAGCATTTCTCGGCAAAGCGCACAGCACCGCCGTGCAAAACACATGTTGAACATCAATGGCGCCAGTACACAACCTTACGGAAGACCCCTGCTTCACGTCGAACATGTCCGAGCACTCGCCATCGTCCAACCGCACGCATGCTCACATACCGTCGTGGAATTGGCGGATGACGGTGAGCATTCCGGGTGGCATGTCAAAGCAAGATAGGACAGTTCACAGGAGGAATAGGTCCACGGAGTCATATGATGTTGCACGAAGTGTATATACTTCGTTGCATGAGGCGATTATTTTCGTTTCAACCAACGTGAAAGGTGTATGCTGTACTCTTTCTGTCGAAATGTTGGACAAACAAGCCCAAAACGCGACCCCCCTGACCGCGAACTGTGCAGGTGCATATCAAAACTTTCTACTGGTGGTGGCTACGCAACTGCTTCAAGTGCCAAGCACGCAAAACATAGCGCCTGACGGTCCGTTGGCCCATCATGTCGATTCTCTGCCAGAAGGGCCCGGAACTGGCGTCTGCATCGATTACTTCGGCCCTCTTCCGGTCAAGTCTCGAGGTATTACCTAAATCTTGCTCTCCATTGATCGTTTCAGCCGCCGGGCCGACATGTCCGCAGTCACCGCAGTCGAGTTCGCAGCTGAGAGCACGGCTAACGTTCTCATCAAACGGCATACCAGGTGTTCCCCTCTGGGAATGCCCGCGCAGCGAACTCTCGGACAACGGCTTTTAGCTTTGCTTAAAGCTTTCGTACGCCGTCTACAGCTTCTCGGGGTTCGGACAGTTGCCACCAGCTCCCGCCACCCGAACGGCAACGCTGTGGTAGACCGTGTCAACCACACCACACGGTGGCGCGAAAGTTAATGTTGGCTATGGTCGTCAACGAGCCCCAGAAGAAAGGGGATACATCGCTCCTTCACATCGAATTTGGGTGAACCAATTCGGGCAAAGCCACCACCGGCTTGCAGTAGCTCCCAACAAGGTTGGTGTAGGTAGGTTTCTGCGCCTCCTTCTCACGATTTTCGAACGCGCTGGGGTCGCCTGCCACCAGAGGTTGGCCCGCGATCATCTCGCCTACTACGACTAGCGACCGACCGCCAACAGCGTGCGTACGATCTCGTTCGCGAGCACCAAGCCCTCACAGTTTCTAGCGTGGACCTCAGAAACTCCGTCCTATCCGACGCACTGCGCCTCGTTCTCAAGTTCGTCGTTGACGGCCCGGGCCGTGAAATGTACAATACGCCTTCCACTGTACGCCAGGGCTCGAAGACTGACACGGACGCCAAGGTCCTTACGGTCGAGCTTTCGCTCAACTGGACGGGCCCCTGCGAAGTCCTCACAGTTGACCCCTGTTCCTCCGCGAACACGCCGAACGGTTTCCCTTCCGACCCTAAGCCCCTTTATTCGGATCTGCCGTCTGACATGCCCGGCGTGGGTGCTCACCGGCGCGTATTGGTCCAACGTTGCGGGCCCTGTGCCAACCTCCATGATCGTCACGACATGCCCAAGTATTTGCCAGCGGGTTTGACGCAAGTTGTGCTCAACAACTTCTCCTAGAAATTCCCCCCATAACATGCCACTCAAGACGACGTTTCGACTGTTCTTCAACGGCTCGAAGTGGAGGAGAGCACCGGGCACCAATCCGTCCGCGGTTAAGGTGGGGGCATCGCGGTGATGTACGAGACGCATTGGACGGTACTCTATATAGGCCGTCCTGGGAGCGGGGTATAGATCTCCATCTTTCCCGCGACGAGATTTTACGATACTGGGCCGGCACCCCGAACGAGCACCACCAAACCAACCACCTGTACCGCCGGATGAGAGTTGGCGTGGCACAACTGGAGCTTTCTCGGAGCAGCGGCGAACGTTTTCTGGCACCCGGCTACGGTGGAGTCCCGTGCGCAGATTGGCTCTGCCGCTATATACATCGCCACGGCGCTACCCAACGGCGCTCACTTTATTACAAGGGCGACGACGGATTGTGGTGGCTGGGGAAAATCAACGCGATACGATTCCGGATGGGGTATATTTGGTGCATTCTCGGATGACCGCGATCAAGCTCCCTCTTTCTCTGGAGCGCTACACGACTTCGACGTGAGCTGTCTGGGGCTCTAGATACCAGCAATTACACTTATCTAGCGCGTTTGCACGGGGTGTCCACCGTAACTCACCCACCCTGGGCAAGATGCGCTCATCCCACCGTCGATTAACAAAGACGACGCCTCCGGTGGGTGAGTTTGCTGCGGACATGTCAACGCTATCGGGGCGGCGAACGGGTCTGTTGTTCTCCCTGTCTCGGGTATCCGGAGAGAAGTGGACGGGAGTATGTGGCGCTCTGAGCGACGGCTGGCTACCTCAATGTGGCGTGATCATACACTAGCAGCAACTGATCCGCGCGATCGACAAAACATGCGGCATCAGCAATGCTTCCGTCTTCGCCCGAGGTAGGAAAGAACATCTCAAATTCCTCCAGCAACAGGTCTCGTGCGATGGCGGAAAACATGCAAGTTCGAGCTTGGCGGGAGCGACGAGCTCGACTACACCCAGCGGCACCAGGTAGTATGGCATTGAAGTGGGTATGTGCAATATGTATCACGCGTCACGAGCTTCAACACGCGCCAAAATATCATTGGTGACATAACGAGGGAACTACACTAACGGTACTGTACATACGTACGCGGTCTCCGTCAGACATGTATATCGGTGCCGTCGCCAACCACAATGTTTTGAAACAACGTGGGCGTTGGATGAAAATTCAAAACCGTCTCGTTATTGTCGTGTCTGGGCGCACACGACGCCTCAAACATCGGATAAGAACTCGGAAAACGAATGTATTACAGCAGCAGTACCAAATCAACACCCTTGATAACTTCATGAAAAATCGCACACACTTGAAACGAGGCCACGCTTCAGGTCTCTGCTCAACACACGCGCAACAAAATTGCCTATTCGCGGCCAGCTTTCGCTACAGACTCAAGACCACCGCACCCCCTCCCCACCCAGCACGTTTGTAAATGCGTGACAACCAAGCTAGACTGGTTCAGCCGGGGATGTTGGCCGGACTGACGAGCTCCTGCACCAACATGCCAGCGATGCCGATCATCGAACATCCAAGTTGAAAATCACACAAGTAACGAAAGACAGAAACCCGTCCAGTCGCTGAAGCATGCGACAGACACGAAAGCAGTACGTGATTCGTAGTCTTTTGGTACGGCCGACTCAAAACTCCAAGTCGAACGAGCTCTGGCCACACACTACCGAACATAACACGACCGCTCGGGATATAAGCAATAGTTAGTTACTGTCACGAAAACGACAACATCACCCGTAGCACACCCTGGGCATCAACCACCGCGTTAGAGCACCAAAATTTCCCAAATATTTGGATAGATACCCTCACAAATCTCTTGAACTAAAAACAGATACGCAACGATGTAACGATGGCTAGTCAAGTGACTCTTACGTAAAATAGCAACACGGCAGCAAACGCACCCTACTGCGCACCAATGCGTCAAAACATCGAACAAAATTTTCAAAAATTAAAAAAACACCCCATTATCCGGTCGGTGCATCACACACTTTGCCGAACTGGAGGCGATACAACAACGCGCGGAAGGGCATCAACCCATACCTATGCCCCCCCCCCCCCCTCCCCATATTACTACATCAGTACACACGTCCCCTTCTCCCCTAAGCACCCCTTGCCGCCCACAGAAGTTCGTACAAATGACCACGGGCAAGCTATCGTGCCTGGCCGTCTACAAGGCCGTCTCACTAGGGACAACGACAATCCTGACTAGTATCAGCCCAGGATGCTGACCGGGCTAACGAGCTCCTGCACCAACATGCCCGCGATGCCGATCATGGCCAGGCGCCCGTTGTTGAGCTCCTTTGTCTGCATCGTCGCGAGTGCCTCCTCTGTCTTGGGCTTGAGGCCGAGGGGGTCGAAGCCGAGGTCTCCCGGGGTGTAGTCCTCCCTGAGTCCACCCTCGCCGGTGACCGGGCTGGGCTCAGCGAAGGCGGTGGTGATGGACTTGTACTCCACCAGGGCCATGCCGAGAAGGGAGAACACCCAGAACTGATAGTGGTCATGAACAACACAACACAGCAGCAAAGAATTGGGGAGCGGGCAACCATAAAAAATCCGGACATATTAGTTGGGAGCAAGCAGATGCGCATATCGTTTCGCCGCTCGAGCGCACATCCGTCAATATTTTGATAAAATGTCACATATCTCGAAAATCACCGTGGTCAAAAACGACTCGTTAAACCATCCTCTTGCTTCAATACGCATCAAAGACCTTCAGGCTCCCAGGCTCCAACAAGCACGAAGAAAAGGGCTCACATTTCAAGCACACCCACGTAGTAGGTGACGAGTAACGGCCATTTCCCTCCAGGTAAAAGCATCGACTAATTCGGCCCATCACTGCTGTAGCTATTCTACGATCAATAGACTATTGCAGATAAGGTTATAGACCTACGGCAGTATATCAATAGCAATACCATGTGATTGTCTAGCGGGCGAGCGTCCCGAGAAGTTCTCTTGACGAAACGGTTTGTGAAGTCTTCTTGATACTTTGATGTACTCGGTACAGAAACTATAAGCTCGTTGCTATTAATACATGACCAGGCAATTATTATTCACTGCAGTCATGCCCCTGCAATAGCTGTACCACGCACTTCTCACATGGCCCCATTTTACGATCAAACAGACAAGAGCAACGAGCACTGATATCCTGCTTGCTATTAGGTAGTGGGTATCGCGTAACGCTCAGTACCAAAATTTTTACAACTAGTTGCGTGGTGGTTTTACCTCGGGGTACTGCGCGGTGATCTCCTGGAAGTGGTCCACGGCGGGGCCGATGTAGTCGGGGCCCATGAACAGAGGGTGGAATTGCTAATGGCGGTAAAACAAGGGGAGGGTATGGGGACGGGGGGCGTGGGTGGACGTTACCAGGAATTAGTAACCAGGCGGACATTGAAAACGATGAATATAAAACAGAGCAGAGGGATAGGTGGAGCGATACACGATTGGAAGATGGATTCTCCAGCAGAGCTTACCATTTACCAGCTACAGATATCAGACACAATCGTTGATGCACACTTGTGTAAAAGAGATGAGGGGCGCAGAGAGCTAACCCCATAGTCTACCCTGGGTTGTTAGGGTTGGAATTAGGCAGGACGGCAGTACTCGTATCGCATCCTACAGTCAGCGGAGGCCTGTCAACAAGAAACTCCCAATCTGACCAAGCTTTAAAATATTTGGCCCCAAGACCTTAGGTAAGGGTACGTATTATATACTGTACCAATACAAGGTATGGTAGGATTAAGTGTAGCGCTCGCCGCTGAGCGCCTTAGCGTCCCCCCCAAAAATGAGCCTAATGTTTTTATTACTGCTGTAGGTCATGTCTTCGTGGGCCTATACCTGAATACCTCCCTGGCACACAGCAGTGGTAACACAACAGCAATACGTACGCGAGTATGTATTCGTATGTTCGGTACTTGAAAGTAGAAATATTAGCTACCCTCAACCAAAACTTTCGCGCGTGAGTACGAGTACTGACGTGTATGTACTGCTGTACATGTAGCGCACGTACGTGGCATATGTGACCACGTGACAAGCGTACACGCAGCAGCTGTGTGACGTGTGACGTGTGACACCTGGTACCATTTAGTCGCAGCTGGCAGATGACACGCTACGGGTATTCTTGTCTTCCCGATTACCGGCACTTTAGTGCACAGCACCACGTACAGGGTAGAGCATCATGGGCCCAGCCAGGTACAAGTAATCGATCGGCCTTTCACCCCAATAGCTCAGTAGTAATACCTCCACATACCGAATGATGAATGACATATCGCTCACCTCAGCGACGATGACACCGAGGGAAGCCAGCATGGCCACGCGGCCGTGCTTGATCTCGGCCTCGCGCCACTTCTTGATGTCGCCAGGCGCGGCGCCGTCGGACAAGCTGAGCGGGTCGAAGACCTGCGGCAGACGATCGGAGATCGATCATGAACGGGCAAGTCCTTGTTTAACTCAAAATGTCCAATACTACGATACTGGTGTAGTACAATGCTGGTGTAGCTCATGAGCTACTGCTGTAGTGAACCGAACAAGTGTGCGGCACAGACAAGAGACACATAGAGTGCCACCGTACGTGGATGCCTGCCCTACTTAGATGCCACTCGCCCGAGAAGCGCACCGGAGGCAAGCTGGTGTACTTCTGTAAACGTTTCTGCTTCAAGAAAAGAGCAAGTTAAATACAACAACACGAGACCAGACAAGCTTGCTGAGCCCGACGACGACACAATGTAATAGCTACCCAACAGAAGGAGGTTGATAGAAGGCCGCCAACACCAAGGCTGAAAGCTCGCTGCAGCACCAGATACGGTCGCAACGATGCTTACCTTGCCATCGGAGAACGGAGCGCCAGGAAGAGAGGCGACGTACGCGGAGCCTTCGCTCTGCATCGTCAGGCTCGACGAGGACGCGGGGGCAACGGATCGTACACCCATCGGCGCCATGAAGGCGGTCGAGGACGCGATGAGGGTGGCAGCAGCGCCGAGGAACATCTGGGTGGCGACCATCTTGCTGGAGTGAAGGTAGTTGCGGTGTGGTGTAGATTGTGTAGAGGGAGTGCAAGAGTTGTGGGGGAGGTGGGTAGGTACAGCAGCGACTTTTCGATGGGGATGTGAGCCAGAACTTGATGACACAGCTGTAGTCGCTGATGTAGTGCTGATGGATGACTGGATGACTGGCGCGTTGACGAGTGGGTTCATCGCGTCACAATGTCACAATGTCATCATCTACGATCCACTGCTCTACGATCTACGTGTACGATGTCAATGTGTCAGGATCTACGAAGCACGAACTATTTAATACTATCGTACTATATCTACTGTACTGCTGTCTGTTCCTGTTCCCGAAGCAAAGTTCGTGTATTTTAGAACACAAAATTTATAAAAACACAAAAAACACAGCGGTTGGTTTCGTGATTTCCAGCTGATCTACGGGTATTAATTGTTGGTGTTTTTCCCCCGCAACCCTGTGCGCGATAAAAAGGCACGTGCCGGGGGGGAAAACGGACGACACCTGTGACCACGGCTTGTCCAGAAGATTGCTGAGGGTAAAAACATCGTACGAGTTTTTAGGCTGGAAAATGAAAGTGATGTTTTATTATTAAAAAAAAAAAAAATTGAATATTCATAAACTGCCGCAGCGATCAAGTGTCGCGGCTTCGGTGCTATTTTATTGGGTGCTCGGAAATATGCCGCCGGGCAAAAAATTCCCTTTTTTGATAGTTCGGACTCTATGTATTCTACCGCCTGGTGCACGATGTTGTTTTCGAAAATTGAAAATTAACTCTTCGCCAAAAATCTCCCCCGTCCGTGGTCAAACAGGACTATAATACCTGGGGGACAAAACAACGTTTTTTTTTTCTTAGTCATCACTTTTACCTTCCAGCTTCGTACCTGGCAGGAGGTTTTACCCTCACAGCGATCCTCTGGACAAGCTATACGGTCACAAGTGCCGTCCCTTCTCCCTCCCGTTACATGCCTTCGTCTTTTATCGCGCACAACATTCCCACTACTCGTCGATTTTCAATGACTGTTTTGCTTACTACACTCACACTCTCGTGCTTTCCGGCAATCAGTTTTTGAGGGAAAAAAAGTTATTTGCGAGTATATATATATGCACTCGGTAAGACTCGAACCCATGAAATTGGTAAGCACGCGGACCACCTATCAAGCCACCGGGGACATGAAAATGTAAAATACAAAGAGTACGACACATACATGTCATATTAACTTAGGCACATCATACACCTCAAGCGAAAAAAAAAAAACAGTCCAAAGGAAAAATAAAAAGTCAAAAGAAAAAAAGAGAAATGAGAATAAAGGAGAGAACGAGAGAAAAAAAAGGCGAAAAGCTGACGAGAAAGAGGGCAGAAAGGCGTAGGAAAATGGCATGTATGTACCTGGTATGTATTAATACGAAAAAATACACAAAATAAAAACGTGAGCGAAAACACGCAAGTGAACACACAGACTTGTACCAGGTGTATATATAAACTCGCAGGCAAGTAGACGGGGGGGGGGTGGCGACTCGAAAAAGCGAAATAGAACACAAGCAAAGCTCATCAACTGGGAGAGCTAGCTACTACTATACACACGCGCATTTGAGAGAAGCCCACAAAAAAAGCAGAAGAGACACGAAGCAGGAAAAAAAAAAGAAAAAAGAGAATCATAGGGAAAGAAAAAAAGAAAAAGGAGAACGAAAAGCAGAAGGTGAGGGAGTCCGGGTGGCCCTACGCTATCTACTTCGGTACTGGAAAGGCACGCCTCATGACCATGATAACCATACCCAATCGTCAGTCTTTCGGGCAGACCACCCCCCCCCCCTTCTCCCCCTTTCCCCCCCCCCCCCCTCCCTCCCCGCCTAATCCCCCCCCCCTCCCTGCGAGGGTCTATGGTCATACAACTACGGCCATAATGAGTACACCCCCCTCCCTCCGCCCTCTCCCGCCCCACCTTGCTTGGTGTAAATAATGTCTGTCTGATCGATGAAAACCCAACGTGCTCCGTCCCGGCATTCTAGGGGGCGAGGGTCCATGGTCATACGACTAGGGTCGGCCGTGCATGATACATCGAGTACACCCCCCTCCCTCCCTCCGTCCTCTCCCGCCCCCACCTCCCTCGCTGGGCGCATTATTTGTTGGTCTCAACGGTCCGTGTCGCAGTTGCAGCCGAATCCCTTTTATGCCGCTTTGCTGTATCCCTCCTCTCCGCGTCATGTCCCTTTTCCGCATGTAACCCTCCGACTCGTCCTCGACCAACCGAAGCCATCAGATTCTGCCGACCTTCTGTGGTGCCTCGCGCCACCCTTTGGACCTGATGCCAAACTCCTTGAGGTCCTCCTCCAGGGGCTCCAACCAATCATTCTCCTGCCCAAACGAGTAGTACCAGTTACCCCCGACCATCTCCCCAAACACCACCCTCCTCGGCAGTCGCCCCTCTATCACGCGTATCACGAAACCAGCGGACAATATCCTCCGTCTATGCACTGTCGCCTCAATTCCCTCGGAGTCTGTCTTAACAAGCGCGCGGGGGTCGGATAAGGTGTGGTCTTCGCGCTTCCGTTTCCGCCAGCCGAGGCATCGAATGAGCATACTGTGATGGACTTTCCGTAGCCTGAGAAGAAATCTGCTGGTTTCGGGCTCCACGTGAAGTACCCGCACAGTATCGTCTCGAGTACCTCAGTTTTCAGTAGTCGCATCTTCAAGAAAAGGCGCGCACCCGGGCCGTCATATATTTCCGTAATGTAACGCCCGAAGCACGCCGCCCATGCCCTCTGGAGTCGACGTGTTACCTCGCGCTGATAGCCCCGCCCACATACGCAAACGCGACTGTCTATTTGTATATACCTGGCCGGCTACACAGTGACGTTGAACGGCACGTTTCCCCCATATTCTTTGTCAGTCACGAAATCTCCGTCTTCGCCTGCAAGACCGTAAGCCCGAACGCCTCACAGTCACGATCACCGTCACCATCCTCTCCAACCCTCCTCCTGGTGATCGTGATACAACGCCCGCATCGCCAGCGTACAGCAGCCTCCACATCGTATAGGCTTCCTTTCTCCTCTTCCCCCCCCGCCGTCGGTTTTGCTAGCCCATGCCTCCCCCCTCTTCTTCTCCCCCCCTTCTTCTTTCGTTGGAGTTGCATCATGCTGTCCACAATGGCTGCATCGGCGATGAAGCATTTTCTCGGCAAAGCGCACAGCACCGCCGTGAAAAGCATATGTTGAACATCAATGGCGCCAGTACACACCCTTGCCGAAGACCCTGCTTCACGTCGAACATGTCCGAGCACTCGCCATCGTCCAACCGCACGCATGCTCACATACCGTCGTGGAATTGGCGGATGATGGCGAGCATTCTGGGTGGCACGCCAAAGCAAGATAGGGCAGTTCACAGGAGGAATAGGTCCACGGAGTCATATGATGTTGCACGAAGTGTATATACTTCGTTGCATGAGGCATTTATTTTCGTTTCAACCAACGTGAAAGGTGTGCGCTGTACTCCTTCTGTCGAAATGGTGGAAAAACAAGCCCAAAATGCGACCCCCCTGACCGCGAACTGTGCAGGTGCATATCAAAACTTTCTACTGGTGGTGGCTACGCAACTGCTTCAAGTGCCAAGCACGCAAAACATAGCGCCTGACGGTCCGTTGGCCCATCATGTCGATTCTCTGCCAGAAGGGCCCGGAACTGGCGTCTGCATCGATTACTTCGGCCCTCTTCCGGTCAAGTCTCGAGGTATTACCTACATCTTGCTCTCCATTGATCGTTTCAGCCGCCGGGCCGACACGTGCGCAGTCATCGCAGCCGAGTTCGCAGCTGAGAGCACGGCTAACGTTCTCATCAAACGGCATACCAGGTGTTCCCCTCTGGGAATGCCCGCGCAGCGAACTCTCGGACAACGGCTTCCAGCTTTGCTTAAAGCTTTCGTACGCCGTCTACAGCTTCTCGGGGTTCGGACAGTTGCCACCAGCTCCCGCCACCCGAACGGCAACGCTGTGGTAGACCGTGTCAACCACACCACACGGTGGCGCGAAAGTTAATGTTGGCTATGGTTGTCAACGAGCCCCAGAAGAAAGGGGATACATCGCTCCCTCACATCGAATTTGGGTGAACCAATTCGGGCAAAGTCACCACCGGCTTGCAGTAGCTCCCAACAAGGTTGGGTGTAGGTGGGTTTCTGCGCCTCCTTCTCACGATTTTCGAACGCGCTGGGGTCGCCTGCCACCAGAGGTTGGCCCGCGATCATCTCGCCTACTACGACTAGTGACCGACCGCCAGCAGCGTGCGTACGATCTCGTTCGCGAGCACCAAGCCCTCACAGTTTCTAGCGTGGACCTCAGAAACTCCGTCCTATCCGACGCACTGCGCCTGGTTCCCACGTTCGTCGTTGACGGCCGGGTGTGCAAGTACAATACGCCTTCCACTGTACGCCAGGGCTCGAAGACTGACTCGGACGCCAAGGTCCTTACGGCCAAGCTTTCGCTCAACTGGACGGGCCCCTGCGAAGTCCTCACAGTTGGCCCCTGTTCCCCCGCGAACACGCTGAACGGTTTCCCTTCCGACCCTAAGCCCCTTTATTCGGATCTGCCGTCTGACATGCCCGGCGCGGGTGCTCACCGGTGCGTTTGGATCCAACGTTGCGGGCCCTGTGCCAACCTCCATGATCGTCACGACATGCCCAAGTATTTGCCAGCGGGTTTGACGCAATTTATGTGCATTACCTTCTCCAAGAAATTCCCCCCATAACATGCCACTCAAGACGACGTTTCGACTGTTCTTTAACGGCTCAAAGTGGAGGAGAGCACCGGGCACCAATCCGTTCGCGGTTGAGGTGGGGGCATCGCGGTGATGTACGAGACGCATTGGACGGTACTCTATATAGGCCGTCCTGGGAGCGGGGTATAGATCTCCATCTTTCCCGCGACGAGATTTTGCGACACTGGGCCGGCACCCCGAACGAGCACCACCAAACCAACCACCTGTACCGCCGGATGAGAGTTGGCGTGGCGTAACGGGAGCTTTCTCGGAGCAGCGGTGAACGTTTTCTGGCACCCGGCTACGGTGGCGTCCCGTGCGCGGATTGGCTCTGCCGCTACACACATCGCCGCGGTGCTACCCAACGGCGCTCACTTTAATATAAGGGCGACGACGGATTATGGTGGCTCGGGAAAATTTAACGCGATACGATTCCGGATGGGGTATATTTGGTGCATTCTCGGATGACCGCGATCAAGCTCCCTCATTTTCTGGTGCGCTACACGGCTTCGACGTGAGTTGTCTGGGGCTTTTGATGCCTGCAATTACACTTATCTAGCGCGTTTGCACGGGGTGTCCACCGTAACTCACCCACCCTGGGCAAGATGCGCTCATCCCACCGTCGATTAACAAAGACGACGCCTACGGTGGGTGAGTTTGCTGCGGACATGTCAACGCTATCGGGGCGGCGAACGAGGTCTGTTGTTCTCCCTGTCTCGGGTATCCGGAGAGAAGTGGACGGGAGTATGTGGCGCTCTGAGCGACGGCTGGCTACCTCTATGTGGCGTGATCATACACTAACAGCAACTGATCCGCGCGATCGACAAAACATGCGGCATCAGCAATGCTTCCGTCTTCGCCCGAGGTAGGAAAGAACACCTCGAATTCCTCCAGCAACAGGTCTCGTGCGATGGCGGAAAACATGCAAGTTCGAGCTTGGCGGGAGCGACGAGCTCGACTACACCCAGCGGCACCAGGTAGTATGGCATTGAAGTGGGTATGTGCAATATGTATCACGCGTCACGAGCTTCAACACGTGCCAAAATATCATTGGTGACATAACAACGGAACTACACTAACGGTACTGTATATACGTACGCGGTCTCCGTCAGACATGTATATCGGTGCCGTCGCCAACCACAATGTTTTGAAACAACGTGGGCGTTGGATGAAAATTCAAAACCGTCTCGTTATTGTCGTGTCTGGGCGCACACGACGCCTCAAACATCGGATAAGAACTCGGAAAACGAATGTATTACAGCAGCAGTACCAAATCAACACCCTTGATAACTTCATGAAAAATCGCACACACTTGAAACGAGGCCACGCTTCAGGTCTCTGCTCAACACACGCGCAACAAAATTGCCTAGTCGCGGCCAGCTTTCGCTACAGACTCACGACCACCGCACCCCCTCCCCACCCAGCACGTTTGTAAATGCGTAGCGACCAAGCTAGACTGGTCCAGCCGAGAATGTTGGCCGGACTGACGAGCTCCTGCACCAACATGCCAGCGATGCCGATCATCGAACATCCAACTTGAAAATCACACAAGTAACGAAAGACAGAAACCCGTCCAGTCGCTGAAGCACTCGACAGACACTAAAGCAGTACGTGATTCGTAGTCTTTTGGTACGGTCGACTCAAAACTCCAAGTCGAACGAGCTCTGGCCACACACTACCGAACTCAACACGACCGCCCGGGATATAAGCAATAGTTAGTTACTGGCACGAAAACGACAACATCACCCGTAACACACCCTGGGCATCAACCACCGGGTTAGAGCACCAAAGTCTCCCGCATATATGGATAGATACCCTCACAAATCCCTCAAACTAAAACAGATACGCAACGATGTAACTATGGCTAGTCAAGTGACTCTCACGTACAAGAGCAACACGGCAGCAAACGCACTCTACTGCGCACCAATGCGTCAAAACACCAAACATAATGTTCAAAACTTGAAACACCCCATTATCCGGTCAGTGTATCACACACTTTGCCGAACTGGAGGCGATACAACAACGCGCGGAAGGGCATCAACCCATACCCCCCCCCCCCCCCCTGCCGTCTACAAGGCCGTCTCACTAGAGACAACGACAATCCTAACTAGTTTCAGCCGAGGATGCTGACCGGGCTAACGAGCTCCTGCACCAACATGCCCGCGATGCCGATCATGGCCAGGCGCCCGTTGTTGAGCTCCTTTGTCTGCATCGTCGCGAGTGCCTCCTCTGTCTTGGGCTTGAGGCCGAGGGGGTCGAAGCCGAGGTCTCCCGGGGTGTAGTCCTCCCTGAGTCCACCCTCGCCGGTGACCGGGCTGGGCTCAGCGAAGGCGGTGGTGATGGACTTGTACTCCACCAGGGCCATGCCGAGAAGAGAGAACACCCAGAACTGATAGTGGTCATGGAACAACACAACACAGCAGCAAAGAATTGGGGAGCGGGCAACCATAAAAAATCCGGACATATTAGTTGGGAGCAAGCAGATGCGCATATCGTTTCGCCGCTCGAGCGCACATCCGTCAATATTTTGATAAAATGTCACATATCTCGAAAATCACCGTGGTCAAAAACGACTCGTTAAACCATCCTCTTGCTTCAATACGCATCAAAGACCTTCAGGCTCCCAGGCTCCAACAAGCACGAAGCAAAGGGCTCACATTTCAAGCACACCACGTAGTGGGTGACGAGTAACGGCCATTTCCCTCCAGGTAAAAGCATCGACTAATTCGGCCCATCACTGCTGTAGCTATTCTACGATCAATGGACTATTGCAGATAAGGTTAGACCTACGGCAGTATATCAATAGCAATACCATGTGATTGTCTAGCGGGCGAGCGTCCCGAGAAGTTCTCTTGACGAAACGGTTTGTGAAGTCTTCTTGATACTTTGATGTACTCGGTACAGAAAATATAAGCTCGTTGCTATTAATACATGACCAGGCAATTATTATTCACTGCAGTCATGCTCCTGCAGTATCTGTACCACGCATTTCTTACATGGTCCCATTTTACGATCAAACAGACAAGAGAAACGAGTACTGATATCCTGCTTGCTATCAGGTAGTGGGTATCGCGTAACGCTCAGTACCAAAATTCCAACAACTCGTTGCGTGGAGGTTTTACCTCGGGGTACTGCGCGGTGATCTCTTGGAAGTGGTCCACGGCGGGGCCGATGTAGTCGGGGCCCATGAACAGAGGGTGGAATTGCTAATGGCGGTGAAACAAGGGGAGGGTATGGGGACGGGGGGCGGGGGTGGACGGCGAGGGATACCAGGAATTAGTAACCAGGCGGACAATGAAAACGATGAATATGCAAACAGAGCAGGGGGATAGGTGGAGCGATACACGACTGGACGATGGAGTCTCCAGCAGAGCTTACCATTTACCAGCTACAGATATTAGACACCATCGTTGATGCACATTTGTGTAAGAGAAGAGAGGCGCAGAGGACTAACCCCATAGTCTACCCTGGGTTGTTAGGGTTGGAATAGGCAAGGACGGCAGTACTCGTATCGCATACTACAGTCAGTGGAGGCCTATCAACAAGAAACTCCCAATCAGAGCAAGCTTTAGAATATTTTGTCACAAAACCTTAGGTTAGGGTATTATATACTGTACCAATACAAGGTATGGTAGGATTAAGTGTAGCGCTCGCCGCTGAGCGCGATTTCTATTTTTATCCAGTTTTCTTAGCGTCCCCCCAAAAACGAGCCTAATGTCATTATTACTGCTGTAGGTCATTTCTTATTCGTGGGCCTATACCTGTATACCTGGTACACAGCAGTGGTAGCACAACAGGCAGTACGTACGCGAGTATGTATCTTAGCTATTAGACATATGCCAATGGGAACGCGAAGTATCAACAAAAAGTTTGAATTCCAAAGATCCCCGCCAAAAAAATTAGAACACGCTTCCTATGGGCACGTTTAGAAAAAAAAGTTCTCAACTTTTGGAAAAGCCCGAAAAAAGCAAATCTGGGGCCGATGTTGGGCCAAGATCGGCTTGAGAAAAACTCAGGCCGATTTTTTGTTTGAAGCGGCGAGATTCCGAGTCCTCGACAGACATCGGTCGACAAAACCAATGATTGCGTCATGAATTCTGAACGGAGTGCGCTCGTTAGGGGCTCCGACCCACCCTTGGATCACCCTCTTCACCCAATGGCCAGTGACGTGTGGCGGGCGCTGGCCAGGCGTACGATAAAAACACAATTAGCCGCTGGTGTGTACCACCAAACAAAAGACAAAATTTCTCGATCCGCCTCGAATGGCAAAAAACAGGCTTTTTGTCAGGTTTGGGAGGATATATACCGCAGGACGCCGCCGGCAAGCTCTCGCCCCCTATTAATAGAGCATTTATCCACTTTCTATCTTCGATGCCGTCATCTATACTCGTTGGCCTTTCCCGACACCAAGTGGGTTGGCCGTGGGCTGAGTCTATATCGAGATCGAGAGTCTATCGTCGCACGAGCTGATTTTTATCAGCGTGTTGGCAATTTGCAACGAGAGAATACAAATTGCGCCGCCTGCAGCCGTTAGAAAAAAAAAGGAAAAATCAAACATGTTTTCCCTTTTTTCCCACAGCGGCGGTACGAGGATATTTTCGGCTGTTTTTTTCAAGCAATATTTTTTAAAGAAAACTTTTGAACTTCGCGTTCCAATTGGCAGTTAATAGAAATAGTTGAAAGTAGAATCATTAGTTACCCTCAACCAAAACTTTCGCGCGTGAGTGCGAGTACTGATATGAACGTACTGCTGCACATGTAGCGCACGTACGTGGCGTATGTGACCACGTAACAGGGCGTACACACAGCAGCTGTGTGACCCCTGGTACCAATTAGTCGCAGCTGGCAGATGACACGCTACGGGTGTTCTTGTCTTCCCGACTACCGGCACTTTGGTGCACAGTACCACCTACCTGGTACAGCCTACAGCTGGGTAGAGCATCATGGCCCCAGGTACAAGTAATCGATCGGCCTTTCACCCCAATAGCTCAGTAGTAATACCTCCACATACCGAATGATGAATGACATATCGCTTACCTCAGCGACGATGACACCGAGGGAAGCCAGCATGGCCACGCGGCCGTGCTTGATCTCGGCCTCGCGCCACTTCTTGATGTCGCCAGGCGCGGCGCCGTCGGACAAGCTGAGCGGATCGAAGACCTGCAGCAGACGATCGGAGATCGATCATGAACGGGCAAGTCCTTGTTTAACTCAAAATGTCCAATACTACGATACTGGTGTAGCACAATAATGGTGTAGTTCATGAGCTACTGCTGTAGTCAACCGAACAAGTGTGCGGCACAGACAAGAGACATAGAGTGCCACCGTACGTGGATGCCTGCCCTACTTAGATGCCACTCGCCCGAGAAGCGCACCGGAGGCAAGCTGGTGTACTCCTGTATCCGTTTCTGCTTCAAGAAAAGCTTGCTGAGCCCAAGGACCACACAATGTAATAGCTACCCAATAGAAGGAGGTTGATAGAAGGCCGCCAACATCAAGGCTGAAAGCTCGCCGGAGCGCTAGATACGCCACAACGATGCTTACCTTGCCATCGGAGAACGGAGCGCCAGGAAGAGAGGCGACGTACGCGGAGCCTTCGCTCTGCATCGTCAGGCTCGACGAGGACGCGGGGGCAACGGATCGTACACCCATCGGCGCCATGAAGGCGGTCGAGGACGCGATGAGGGTGGCGGCAGCGCCGAGGAACATCTGGGTGGCGACCATCTTGCTGGAGTGAAGGTAGTTGCGGTGTGGTGTAGATTGTGTAGAGGGAGTGCAAGAGTTGTGGGGGAGGTGGGTAGGTACAGCAGCGACTTTTCGATGGGGATGTGAGCCAGAACTTGATGACACAGCGGTAGTCGCTGATGTAGTGCTGATGGATGACTGGATGACTGGCGCGTTGACGAGTGGGTTCATCGCGTCACAGTGTCACAATGTCATCATCTACGATCCACTGCTCTACGATCTACGTGTACGATGTCAATGTGTCAGGATCTACGAAGTACGTACTACTACTAATACGTACTGTACTGGTGTCTGTTCCTGTTCCCGAAGCAAAGTTCGTGTATTTTAGAACAAAAAAAAAATCTTCACAGCGGTTGGTTTCGTGATTTCCAGCTGATCTACGTGTGTGTATTGTTGGTGTTTTTCCCCCGCAACCCTGTGCGCGATAAAAACTAAAGGCATGTACCGGGGGGGGAAAGGGACGACACCTGTGACCACGGCTTGTCCAGAAGATCGCTGGGGGCTGGAAAATGAAAGTGATGATTTAAAAAAAAAAAAAAAGCATTTGATTGAATAAACTGCCGCAGCGATCAAGTGTCGTGGCTTCGGTGCTATTTTATTGGGTTCTCGAAAATATGCCGCCGGGCAAAAAAATCCCTTTTTTGATATCATGGTACTGTAGTAGTGCTGTACGTAATTAATGATGTCAGGATCTACCAAGTACGTGCGAGTACTACAGCAGTACTACAGCAGTACCGGCGTCCCCGGTGGCTTGGTAGGTGGTCCGCGAGCCCATCAAAATCAATTTCGTGAGTTCGAGTCTCACCGAGTGCATGCTCGTGGGGACTTTTTCTTGCATAAAATTGATTAGCGGAAAGCGCGAGAGCGTGAGTTAGCTGTACGTTCGATGAAAATCGACCAGCAGTGGGAATGCTGAACCCTATGCGCGATAAAAACTGAAGGCACGTGCCGGGGGGGAGAAGGGACGACACCTGTGACCACGGCTTGTCCAGAAGATCGTCGAGGGTAGAACCTCCTACGAGTGGGCTGGAAAGTAAAAGTGTGATAATGAAAAAAAAAAAAAAAAAAAAAAAGTATACTGGTGTCTGCCGTAATAATAAACTACTGTATTATACAAAAGAACAAGAACAATTAAAAAGGCGGTTGGTTTCTTTCTTCGTGATTTCTTGCTACCTGAAGTATTTTCGTTCTTCCCCCGCAACGAAATTATTATTTTAACTGCCCGCCTGTGGCTTCGATGCTGTTTTTTTTTATACTTATTTTACGGAAGGATATTTATTAGTTTATATCTCTAGGAACGGCATATATCTACGCTATTTTGTCAGAAGGCAAGCATTATAAGTAATAATAATAAAAATAATAATAATAATAATAATAATAATAATAATAATAATAATAATAATAATAATAATAATAATAATAATAATAATAATAATAATAATAATAATAGTAATAATAGTAATAATAGTAATAATAATAATAATAATAATAATAATAATAATAATAATAATAATAATAATAATAATAATAATAATAATAATAATAATAATAATAATAATAATAATAATAATAATAATAATAATAATAATAATAATAATAATAATAATAATAATAATAATAATAATAAATGATAATAATAATAATAATAATAATAATAATAATAATAATAATAAGATAATAATACTTGCATGATACGAAAAAGGCTATTGACAACCACAATCTATTAGATGCTCGCGTAGTCAGTTGTGAGTTCAACCGGTCGATCGATACTCGACTTTGCAATATGCGCGATAACCGTTCGAGCGTTTTCCATTATTTCATTGAAAAAAAGCGCATTCGAAAATGTGCCGCCCGGCTTTTTTGTCGTCTCGTTGTGGAGTTCGGATTCTAGTCTTCGCTTTTTGTTGGAAGTTCAAACTCTATGTATGTACGTACGTGTATTATACGGCACGAAAATATCGTCTGGTGCACTAATAATAATTGTTGTATCGTAGAACCCGATTCTCGTGGTGAGGGAAAATGGGAAAGCTCGAACTATCTGGAGGAGTGTGACTATAGGCAGGCAGCCTCTCTCTTGTTCAGGAGACTTCTTTTTAGTGTTGTTGTTGGTCGTACCGTTATTTTCCTTCCTCTCATTATCAGAAAAGGGAGCTAGCTGTTGAGGAGTGTGATTCGATAGGGCTTGATTCAAGGCATCAAGAGCCTTGATTCCAGGCATCAAGCAAGAGCCCACTCTGCTCTCCTTCTATTAATCCGCTAGACGAGTAAAAAAAAGACACATAATGTCATGTCCGGGGATCTTTCCAAGGGGCGCTTTTTTTAGTCTACTCTTCTGCTCATACCGACTATATCCTACCCGTTGCACTGCAAGGCAAACTTCAGAGCCCCGGGAATATTCAGGACTTTGATACCTGGTACTATATACATGCTACCAGGTATCTCAACGCCACTTTTTTTTTGTAGTCCGACACTTACTTATTATTATGTATGTATATATATCGTATCACGAGAATCTGATAATGTGTTGTTTCAAATTGACGCATCGCCAAAAATCTACCGGTATTAACAATATATATAATATATACTTTTAAACTATTATAGTCGAGAAGAATAAGCCGATATCAGCGGCAGCTTTTCGTTACTTACTATGGAACAAAGACAATTTTTTCAGAGATTTCCTGCCTGATCAGAAACGATCGCGCGTGCAGTATTCGAAAAGAAAAAAATTTCTGCAATAGTCGGGGAGATGAGTTGTTGACTCTCAAAGTAGTCGGCGCCGACACCCGAAAATAACCAAAATTATTTTCTTGTCGTTTTTCATTGAAAAATAATACAGAAAATTTGATAAAATTTGAAATTCATGCAGAATGTGAAGGTGTTGCCTACTGTGAGCTATAGGGGCAAAATATCGATCGATTATACCCAGCCCAGGGTAATCCTTATAACACTCTCCCCCTCTGTGAACGGCGGGATCTTTGGGGCGTCGGTACCGTATACGGCCGTGTGTGTGTTCTTCACATTAAACCGTTCTTCTACTCGTCGACATCAGCAAGCCCAGTGTCCGTGCTGATTCTTCACCCTAGAAAGATACGAGCTCTGTGGTCACAGACTACGACACAGAGATGACACACCGTAATGCATTAATAGCCTACGCAATACCATGCCTTCGAAGTCGCACTAGGTGCGGCCGACACAACATACATACATACGCCAGCAACCAAAATACACCATAAAGAAAGAGAAGCAACGAAGAAACCAAACCGAAAAAGTAAAAGAAAAGAAGAAGAATCCCAAATAAATAAATAAAATGGGAAGCCAAAGATCAGACACATACTTACCCCGAGCATGAGCCAAAAGGGACGTGCAAGGGGGAAGAAACGAGAAGGAAAAAGGGGACTATGCATCCCGGTGAACACTTAACTAAGTAAAAAGAGAAATAATGAGTGGGCCAAAATACGCTCGTCACCCACCCACTATGTAGTACTTCTTTCATAAGGATAAGAAGGGGAAAATATAGGAAAAAGTTGAGTCATGGAAACAAAAATCAAAGCACCAAGCCAATACACACCGAACGGCCGCAGCAGTTGGCGGTACGAGTAGCAAAGAAAAGTCCAACCCATTAGTCGGCCTGGTACCTTGCTACCCTATCTGCGGTCTCTCTGCTACTCTCTTCTACCGCCGTTTCCCTTCTACTCCTCCTGCTCCCCCCCCTGCCCCCATACACTTGTACGGCGGTGTTCCTTCTACCCCTCCTGCTGTTACCCCTCCCCCCATTCCCTCTAACACTACCTGCAGCGGATGCACGGCGCTGTCTACTCAGCTTTGCCCCAGCCTCGTGCCACCTGCCCATGAACTGTTCAGCTGCTTCGAGGATTCCCCGGTACCACTTTCCCGTCTGTTTTGCTGCAGTGGGCCACAGTGCGCCGGTCCCAACTCCAAAGACTAAGGGGGAGTCTTCCGTTGATCCCGTATCATATGCTGACCTACACCCGCTTCGTTTCAATACCTAAGGAACCAGGGAGTTATGTTTTTAGGGACGCACGCACAAGCGTTTTCTAAAAAAAACGTTCTAATTGAGATTCGAACCCGCGTCCTCGACGACGTAAAATGTGAGGGTACCTACTGAGCTATACGGGTAAAATATGGATCGATTACCCAGCCCAGGGTAATCCTTGTAACAGATAGATGCTGTGTATGCGTTCGTATTGCCTGTACCTGTACACCTGGTGGTCACATATATATGCCGTACGTACGGTACATACATGCCAAGTACATACTTCGGCAGTGGGTGCGTACGTGTAGCCCGGTAGGCAGAATTATTTTTGACACTGCTGTCGCTATTGATTTGAAATAACTCTGGAAAAAAAAAGCTCTCCGATAAGAATGAGCCTAATAGTATTGTTGTAATTCGAACTATCTTACTATTTTACGTACTACTGCTACTGCTGCTGTGCTGCTGCTGTGCTACATGCCATACGAGAACGACTACCGCAATAACGCTTCACAAACACCCCGCCCGGCGTAAGCGCCCCAAGGACCTATTTTCATCGAAAACGAGCAGTATTCGGAATAAACGGCACCACGTAGCTTACCTATACGGTCATTTGTACGAGCTAAGTAAGCGGCATGGTGTGCTCAGGGGGAAAGAGGTGGGGTGTACTCATGTCCTGCATGGCCGCAGTCGTATGGGGGGGGGGGTGGAGGGGCATAGGTATGGGTGGGTGCCCTTCCGCGCGTTGTTGTATCGCCTCCAGTTCAGCAAAGTGTGCGATGCACTACCAATGAGATGTTCTTGAGTTGTGAACATTTTCTTTCGTGTTTTGATGCAGTCGTGTGCAACAGGGTGCGTTTGCTGCCCTTGTGCTCTTCTACGCACGGGTGACTTGACTAGCCATCGTTTCGTGTCCGTTTTGGTTTATAAAGGGGATGTTTGGTGAGAGTGTCTATCCAGCTTGATTTGAGAGATTTTGATGCTTGAACGCGGTGGTTGGTGCTCAGGGTATGTTTTGGGCAGTCCTCCTTCTTCGTGATAGTAACTAACTTCTGTATCTATCCGGGGCGGTCTTGTCATGCTCGTGTGTAGGCAGTGTGTCGCCAGAGCTCTCGCGACTAGGAATTTTGAGTTGGCTGTACATTTTGAGGCCCCCGGAGGACCACGAATTACGTACTGCTCAAGTGTTGTCGCGTGCTTCAGCGACTAGATGGGTTTCTGTCGTTCCGTTACCTGTGTGAATTGGATTTTTGATGATCGGCATCGCTGGCATGTTGGTGCAAGAGCGCGTCAGCCCAGCCAACATCCTCAGCTACACCAGTCTAGCATGGCTGTTACGCGTTTACAAACGTCCTGGGTGGGGGGGGGAATGGTGTGGTCATGGAGTCGGTAGCGAAAACTAGGGGCGACCAAGCGATTTTGTTGCGCGCGTTGAGCAGGGATCTGAAGCGTCACCTGGTGTCAGATTGATATGTGTGAGATTTTTTTAAGAAATCACCAAGGGTACTGACTTGGTACTACTGTCATACAGTCATTTTCGAGTTCTTATCGATAGTTTGAGGCGTTCTGTGCGCCCAGACACGACAATAACGAAACAGTTTTTCTCTTTCATTCATCAAACGCTCAGTTTATTTTGATGCATCCTCGTGGTTGGTGACGGCGGCGACACACATCTCTGACGGAGACCGCGTACGTATACACGGTACCGTCAGAGTTGTTGGTTGTTGTCGCACCAATTATATTTTGGCGCGTGTTGTTCGTTGTTGTGTCACCAATGATATTTTTGCGCGTGTCGATGCTCGGGATGCATACACTATATTATGCATACCCACTTCGATGCCATAATCCCTTGTACCTTCGGGTGTAGGCGGGCTCGTCGATCCCACCCCGCTCGAAGCCGTAAGTTTACCGCCATCAAACTGCTGTATAGACCGATTTCTGGAGGAAGTTGGGGTGTTCTTTCCTACCCTGGCGCAGGCAGAAGCACTGCTGTCGTCGCTATGTGTCAATCGCCTGGACCAGTTGCGGTTATTGAATGCCATCTCGCATAGAGGTAGCCAGACATCGCTCAGAGCGCTACTATTAAAACGACCGTCCGTTTCTCTCCGAATACCTGAGACAAGTTGAACATGGGATCTCGTTAGCCGCCCCGGCAGCGGTGACATGTTCGCAATAGACTCACCCGCCGAAGGTATTCTCTGTACTGTAACGGACGGTGGGATTAACGCATCTTGTCCACGAAAAACGCATAAAAACAGGCCAGTGTTGGGACAACACGGTCGAACCTAAATCCCTCGCCAGGTTTTGTCTATTGAGCAGGCCCTTGGTACTCCCGGGCGCTGACTGTTTAAGAGATTAAGGAAGGGACAATTATATTCCACAATCCAGCCACGGAAAATTCTAAAGGGATGGGCTCACTGCTGTTTCCCGTCCAAGATACGCCTGTCACGTGATACAAACACGTTCCCAGTACCGGCCGTTGATATCATTCAAGGCAATACCAAAACAAAAACCCACTCCGATGAGCCGTGCCGTGTATTTATATGCAGAAATATGGGAAACTCATGAATACCCGGTTCCACAAATTAGACCATGAGTCGAAGATGCGGCTCCGCAAAACGCACCCCCACACCTCTGAACAGCGAGGCAACGAAGTCGGGAAGAAACATCAAGAAAAAGAGAAGGAAAGGAGGTCTACCCGTACGGGACAGGAAAAACGTCACAAAGAAAATCATTTCCATATCACCGGCAGGCCGGGGGGCGGGGCGAAAACGAGTCGACGAAAATACGAATATTTTATTCAGCACCACGACCCTGGGGACGGTGGCGGGGCGAACTTGGATCGTCGCACGAGAGAACACACAAGATCACACAAGTCCTGTGCCACAGCATTAAATGCCAAAATGTCCGAATCTTCCCCGGCTCCGAACGTGGGGGGGGGGTATGGGCAGGATGAAACAATGAAACAACACGAGAACCGACTGTCCTGTGCCACAATGAGTGGCCCGGTTCCCTAGTCCAAGCCAAACCAGGCCTCAAAGCTCAGAACCTGACCCCCGAACTCCGAAAAAATGAAAACTATCGATATCAAGTGCAGCGGCGATGCGAAAATCGATTTCCGCGGCTCCACCTCGAGATTGGTCTACGTTATGCTGGACACCCCGTGCAAACGCGCTTGCTAAGTGTAATTGCAGGCATCAAGAGCCCCGGACAGTTTCCGTCGAAGTCGTCCAGCGCGCCAGAGAAAGAGGGGGCTTGATCGGTCCCGGGTCATAAAAAAATGCACCTAATATACCTCATCCGTAATCATACTCACGCTGATTTTCCCCAGCCGCCACGAGCCGTCGTCGCCCTTGTACCCAAAGTAAACGCCGTTGGGTAGCACCGTGGCGGTTTTTATATCGGCAGAGTCAATCCGCGCGCGGGACACCACCATAGCCGGGTGCCAGGAAACGTTCGCCGCTACTCCGAGAAAGCTCCCGTTATGCCACGCCAACTCTCATCCGGTGGTACAGGCGGTTGGTTTGGTGGTGCTCGTTCGGGGTGCCGGTCCAATATCGCAAAATATGGTGTCGAGAGAGCTGAAGATCCATGCCCCGATCCCAGGACGGCCTAGAGAGTACCGTCCATGCCTCTCGTACATCACCGCGATGCCCCTACCTCGACCCCGGACGGATTGGTTCCCGGTGCTCTTCTCCACTTCGAGTCGTTAAAGAGGAGTCGAAACTTTGTCTAGAATGGCGTGGTACGGGGGGAATTTCTGGGAAAAGCTGTTGAGCACGAATCGCGTCGAACCCGGTGGCAAATATTTGGGCATGTCGCCTCGGTCTTTGGGTTTGGCACAGGGCCTACAACGTTGAACCGAAACGCGCCGGTGAGCACCCCTGCCGGGCATGTCAGAAGGAAGATCCGAATCTATTACTAGGAGCTTAGCGCCGAGAGGGGAACCGTCCGGCGTGCGAGCGGAAGATCAAGGGCCAGTTGTGAGGTCTTCGTAGGGGTCCGACCAGTTGAGCGAGAGCTTGGCTCATCAGAGAGGTCTAGTAGTCGGTTCTTCACTACCCACTCCCTGAGTGGCCGGAGAAGCAGAGAAACAGGTGGTACTCAGTAGCGCTGTGACAATCGACGTCTGGGGGTCCTCAATGCGAGATTGATGTTTGTTTTTTCCGGCTGCCCGATGACGGATGATCGTCGAAAAAGCGGATATCGTTGTCTTGCGTGAGGAGACCGAGCCTTCAAGACTGGGCTTGTGAAATTCCTTTGCCGCGCCTCATGCGGAAGATATGTCCTTACTGCGGAAAGCACTCGTCCAATTTGCTCGAAGGGGGCAAAGGCTATTAAAGCCGTTCCGGTCAATTTTCCGAAAAAAAAGAAGACTAACGTCATCATCCACGACTTTGGCAAAAAAAATAACACAAAAAGTGACGTCACGCGTCGGGATGACAGCAAATGTCGACGAAGGATTCTCCAGCAATAACCAATTCTGACCTACAAAGTTGACCGGTCAGAGAAGTGCGGGTACGGAATCTCTTTTTCTCTACTAGTCTCCCTGTTGGTAGGCATGTGCATCGTCACAGCTCGCGGGAAGAGGAAATCAACCACGCGTTGACCATTGCGCGCGCACGGGGGGGGGGCACCACAACTGGTCCGGACAATTGACGCTCCACGGTGCCAACAGTGCGGGCGTCTTCGAGTGGGGTAGGCGGTATCATCTCAGCTTGCTCTGCCGATTGATTTGCCCACTACGGCGGTACACCATGCGGTTGTCTTGAGGAAAGGTGAAAGCGGCGAGCTCGACTGCACCCGACGGTATCAGGCGAAGCATTGAAATGTGTGTGTGCGTCACGAGCACCGACACCCGCCTAAATATCATTGCCGACACAACCAGGAACTCCACCGACGGTACCGTACGTACACGGCCTCCGTCAGACTTATACTTCATTTCTATACATAATTTGCGGCGCCGTCGGCAACCGCGATGCATGAAAACAACGTGGGCCTTAGACACACAAAAATTAGCAAATATTTATTTTTCGTCATGTCTAGGCGCACAGAACGCCTCAGACTTACCTCGTTAAACATGCAGGGTATATGCCTTGTGAAATATGATACGCTCAACTCTTTTAGGAGTGCCTTCCTATTCTGGGGACAAACCGCTCAAATTTCAAGTACTGTCCCCAAAACGGGACTGACCGCGATCCTAAAAGTGTCGAAAGGCAACTTGTTAGCGCAAACCATGTGCAATTTAACTACAGTGGAACCAATCTCGTAATTACGTGTATGTACCCAGCTTGTACGTCATACCCGACGATCACACACTCGTCAGTTTGAGCTATGAAGAGGTATTACTGGTAGAGTGCGCGGATGCTTGCACGTACTCGACCTTAGCCCTCAAGCTCATACAAACACCACCACGCCGAAAGCATTGAACGTGACTTTAAGACAAGTTTTGCGTCTCAACATACAATCATCGCACAAATTGCAAACTGATTACTGAAGGATGCATCCAAATAGTTGAAAAAAAAAACGCGCAACACTCGCCATAGGAAGATACACCCTCTTGCAACGTGACCGCACCAGGCTAGTACCCGTGAGTGTCCAATAAAAAACCACACAAAGCAAGCTGAAACGAGGCTACGCTTCAGGTTCCTGTTCTCTGCACAAGCACAACGAAAATCGCGAAGTCACACCTAATTTTCGCTAGCGACCCCACGATCCCCTCCCCCCACAACCAGTACGTCTGTAAATGCGTGGTAGCCATGCTAGGCTGGTTTAGCTGAGGATGTTGACCGGGTTGACGAGCTCCTGCACCAACATGCCGGCGATGCCGATCATGGCCAGGCGTCCGTTGTTGAGCTCCTTCGTTTCCATTGACTTGAGAACCTTGGGGTTCTTGGGCTTGAGTTTGAGGGGGTCGAATCCGAGGTTTCCTGGGATGTAGTCCTCTCTGAGGTCACCCTCGCCGGTGATGGGGTCAGGCTCCGCGTAGGCGGTGGTGATGGACTTGTACTCCACCAGGGCCATGCCAAAAAGGGAGAACACCCAGAACTGCACGGCGACGAACAGCGGAACGAAGAAAAGGTGACATCGGATTGCAATCACGAAACACCGTTCTTCCCAATAGCATACGGTAGGTGCCGGGTCGGGTGACGACGACCTCAAACCATTTATGTGTAGTAACATCAGTGCAAGCACCGGTTTACGCAAACATTACGCCAAATGTTCGGTGCCGGGATCGCCCTGTTTCGACCGCGATCCGCATTTTGTACGATCTACACAATAGGTTTCCCCGTGGAGTCAAAGTGAAGATATATGGGAGATTATTAAAATGCGCGATATCAGCGACCCCAGGATACCAGACCTGCGTGAGGGTTGTCTACGGCATCAACTGCAGCGGTGTGTGCAGTGATTCCGCCACTGATCGCTTTTTGCCCGATATAAAGACGGGGAAGTGTACTCAATATTCGTGAAAGATATCTCCAGGCGTGTTTTGGGGGCACATTAAGCTAAAGGTGTCTTCGAAAATAGACTATACGAAGCACGCCACCACGAGCGATCACGACGACCGTAAGATATTTCACCTGCATGGGGGTTGTCTACGCCATCTACTGCCGTGGTGTGTGCAGTAGTTCCGCTGGTCACCGCTTCTCGTCCAATACACAGACGGGTTCGTCGTCTCAATATTCATGAATGATCTCTCCGGGCATTTTTGGGGGGCACATTGAAGCCAAAACTTCCTCCGAAAGTAGACAACGTGAAAACTCCACCAAGAGCAATCATAGGACACTATTGATAGACCTTCCAGGGGTTGTGTACGACATCTGCTGCCGTGGGCTGTGCAGCAGTTCGGTCGGTCATCGCTCCTCGCCGGATATACAGACGGGCTCGTGTTCTCAATACTCATCGCCTCTCCAGGCATCTTTTTCGGGGCGCATTAAGCTATATGCGCCTCCGAAAATAGACATGAAGCACGGCACCCCGAGCGATCACGGATGTCCGTTTGATTCTAGAGCCTTCTGATGGTATCTACTGCCGTGGGGAGGTGCAGTACTTTTGGCGGTCATTTTTTCTCGCCCGACATTCACAGGTTATCGTGTTCTCAACAATGATCTCTCTACATAGGACATGTAGATTTGCAAGCATATGCATAGAGAGGTCCTTGATGCAGATGAAAGTTAGCGGGCCGCCAAGTTTGGGCGGATTTCATGGGGCAGACAACCCCCAGGCAGGTTTACAGTAGTATCCTACGGTCGTCGTGATCGTTCGTGGTGGCGTGCTTCTTGTTGTCTATTTTCGGAGGCACTTTTAGCTTAATGTGCCCCCAGAACGAACTGGAGGGATCATGAATTTTGATAACACAAACCCGTCTGCATATCGGGCGACAAGCGATGACCGGAGGGACTACTGTACAGACCACGGCAGCAGATGCCGTAGACAACTCCCAGAGAGGTCTAGTATCCTGAGGTCGCTGTCATCGCGCGCGGTATATAGTGTGCCATTTCAGGGGATACTTTAGCTGAATATGCCCCCAACTCCAGGGGCACAATGAGCTATAGTGCCCCCGGCGTCCCTGTAACTAGAGTGCCCCTGAAGGCGCTTATATTACCTCCAAGATTTATCGTCAGGAATAGGAACCGGTTTAAGAGGAAAACGCTGCGAAGCGGATCAAGTGTGGAACATCACGCACACGCGGCGTTGGATTCACCTTAGGAAGACGTGACGTGCAGGAGGTATACATCTATATGTGCAACACCCATTCCACTAAGTAGAACGACTGCTGTAGCGAAGGGATCTGCACATTGATGCCGTGGCAAAAATCTTGCCCCAAATGAAAAACAGCGTCCCTCTACCTACGTCCCCTCCTTGTAGCATGTCTACAGTAAATCCCATACCATAATCCTTACCTCGGGGTACTGTGCGGTGATCTGCTGGAAGTGGTTGACGGCAGGGCCGATGTCGGCGGTGCCCATGAACAGAGGGTGGAATTTCTGCGAAGTGCGAGTCACGAAATATACGAGACGCGGCGTCGTGGGTTGTGTGTTAATCCAATGAGGGGGGATTGATAAGGCAAGTACGATAGCAGGGCAGGTCATGAATGAGGCAGCGACATCTTATAGGCTTGACAAGCCCAAAAACAAGCGAACGTCGAATTGTCAACGTTGGTTTGGGCGCAAACAAGAGGAGCTATTTTTTTTGTACCCCAACACCTCGCCACGCTAATGGCACTGCTATTTATGGATGACGAAATAAGTAGGGCGGAGATATGAGCAAAAAGCCTCGCAGCGATGTGCATACCCGGAAAAAGAAGCGGATGGGCTCTGTTCGTATTATCTATTACGGAGGACCAGAGGAAATAAGACTTACGGTACACACAAAAACCTACTTATAAGTATATATTTACCTATTTTTACTAACAATGTTTGGTCCTATTTACTATGGTCTCCCGTAATAGAAATTGAGGCACACAGTAGTAGGTTCTTGATGCTTGTAATTACGCTTCAAGCTGGAGAGTTGACATACAGTTGGACAGAAAAAGTGGCGTATATCAATGTTGTCTCAAAGACTGCGAACGGGGCCCTATTGGATTCGTCCAAGTACGGCAGCCATGAGTCCCAAGGGGTTCCCCAGTCTTATCACCGCGCTACAATACCGGAAACGGTTATTACCCGGGATACCGCCAAATATTGGATGTACGGTGTACCGCCCAACCACTAACCTCGTGTAGTGCAGTGTTGATATCTGGTACGCCACTGCCATACATAAGATGATGTACGGGACATATATTGGATTAATGTTGCTCTTGAAAAGTGTACTACTTTCAAGGGTTACCGTCCCTCAAAGTACCGTCAAACCGCGGGATTACTTCTACATAATCACTGCGACTGATACCGTACAAAATACTGCTTCGAGTGATCATAGTTATAGGCCGAACAGCTCTCGAGGTGGCCCTTGGGTGGCCACTGTTTTTTTGGTGTGTGGAAAGTGGGTACTACGGGGGTCCATAGTTAATAGGACCTATGATATACATAAAAACCTATATATTTACCTTTTTATTAACAATATTTGGTCCTATTTACTATGGTCCCCCGTAATAGAAGGTTACATGGGAAGTTCGAATAACGGCTCACTCGTCCCATTAATATATGTCTTTTTCTTCCCTCTGTTCATCTAGACCTTTGGTTGAAAAATGTGTACCAAGGTGTACATGACATACCGTAATGTCTGCCGCCGCATTTCCAAGGTTACCGCGATATGACCGTGGTTCCGTCGTATATTCCGTCACCACATCTACCAGGTATGTGCCGCCGTGTGCCATTGCTGCTTCTGATTTCTGACCAACATTCATCTTCTTCCTGCGTTTCCCACTAAATTCAAGACATACATGACTCCGTACTATATATACCTATATATATTAAATCATCACTTTTTACTTTCCAGCCTAACTCGTAGGAGGTTTTTACCCTGAGTGATCTTCTTCTAGACAAGCCGTGGTCACAGATGTCGTTCCTTCTCCCCCCTGGTACGTATTTTTTGTCGCCGCGCATAGGGTTCAGCATTCCCACTGCTCGTCGGTTTCCCTCGAATGTAGCTAACTCACGCTCTCGCGATTTCCGCTAACCAATTCATTATGCAAGAAAAATCCCTACGAGTATGCACTCGGTGAGACTCGAACCCACGAAATTGATTTTGATAGGCACGCGGACCACCTACCAAGCCACCGGGGACGCCGACTATACAGCAGTAGTATTAATAGTCTAAATACGTAATTACTGTAGTACCGTTGGTAAGCTTCGATTTTATCGTTCGAACATTTATCGTCGCTTGCCGTCACTGGGAAGCTTTTCATTAAAAAAAAATAATCATCATCGTCTTCCCTCCACATCTATTAATAGTATTATTGCTATTACACACCAGGTAGGTAGACTACAAGCATTATTGATGATGTGAGGATACCGGGGACCCTTCGTCACACGAGACTGTTACATACGTTTGTACTCACATAATACTGGCGTGCAACAGACAGATCAGAACACTTGTACGTGACAATAATAATATGTTTTTGTGTATGTGTGCGCCTATCTCCCGATCTCCCGACAGTAAGTAGGAGCAAAACAATAATAATAATACCAAACAGAAATACTACTACTGTTGCTGTAGTCTGATCGTATACGTAGGGAAGACTGAAAGCTTTCTCGCTGCTATGCATCCTGTGTGTGCCTATTAATACGGTTTTGTGAAGGTGTTACCTCCTGAGCAATAAAGGCAGAAACTCGATCAATTACCCAGCCGGGGGTAATCCTTGTAGCGTTCTCCCCCCCTCTGAACGGTGAGATATTTTTGGGCGTCGGTATCGTACACGGCCGTACGCTGACCTACCCACTTCGTTTCAATACCTGGGGGACCAGGGAGATATGAGTTCAGGAACACACGCGCCAGTGCTTCTATAAAAGGAACGTTCGAAGTGAGATCCGAGCCCGTGCCCCTCGACGACGTCAAATGTGAACGTGTTACCTGAGCTAATGGGTTAAAATATCGATAAATTACTTAGCCCACAGGGTAATTCTTGTAGCACTAAATGTGAAGGAAGGTGTTACCCACTGCGCTATAGGGGTAAAAGATCGATCGATTACTATTAATAGCCCAGGCTGCAGAGTGATGTTTGGGACACTCTCTCCCCCTCTGAACGGCGGGATATTCGGGCGTCGGTACCGTATACGGCCGTACGCTTCCCTACCCGCTTCGTTTCAATACCTGGGGAACCAGGGATACGTATGATATGTATGTGTGTTCAGGGATGTATGATATATGTGTCAGTGACGCACGCGCAAGCGCCTCTATCAAAGGAGCATTCGAAGTGAGGTTCGAAACCGTGTCTGTCCTCGACGATGTTAAATGTGAAGGTATTGCCTAGTGAGCTATAGGGTGGGATGAAAAACCGATCGATCACCCAGCCCAGGGTATTCCTTACACACACTCTCCCCCCCTCTGAACGGCAAGGTTACGAAGCCCACAAGGGACGCCAAAAAAAACAAAAAGAAGACCTAGCCGTAAGGGACAGGAATAAATCGTCAACGAAAGCCATCACTGTACCACCCGCAAAGGGTGTGTGGCGAGAAAGTGTCTACGAAAAAGTGAAAGGTTAACACCAAACGCGAGGCCGACCTGTGCCCCAGTATGCGTAGTCAAATTTATCCCGATCGCTCCCGGCTCCCGAGCGGGGGGGGGGGTCGACGTCTAATATGTATTCGTACGAGTATCATTTCCATATTTAGTTCCTCTTTTACTATCTTTGCCCTTATTTTATATCTCCCTCCTATTAATGAGTATACATATTTGATACAGCAGTAGTCGCAAATCAGATCAGGGGTCATATACCAGTATTACGGAGGACCATAGTAAATATAGGACCTACGGTACACACAAAAATACATATATTTACGTATTTTTACTATCGATTTTGGCCCTATTTACTATGGTCCTCCGTAATAGCATGCAGACTCTCTTTCCCCCTCCCCACTACGGCGGTATAAATGTACGAGCTAAATACAGTAGCAGTAAGTCTACGTACGTACATGGTACGTACGTACGCTTACGTACGCACGCTAATTGGGAAAATCATGAACGAAAAAAAAAATATATATATAGGCACACGCAAGATCAAGTAGGCACGTGCAAGGCAAGATATAGGCACACACAGGTAGATTATATATACCAGAAAGAACGTTCTTTTTTTTTGTTTTCAATCGTACTGCTGCTGGAGGCACGCGCGGGCGAAACTGGGCCCTCGCTCGCCTACAGCATCACGAGACATCATATGGACTACTCACTGTATTGTGTATGCATGCATTGCATGTACGATTTGTACTATTAATACATAAATATCAATACTGGTTGCGTGCTTTGTGTTGTCCGACTCGATGATGAGTTGGGGGTTTCTTTTCATAAGTTTCTGCGTACACAACAGCAATGCGAGTATTAAAAATATATATTGATATTAAATACTGATATTACAGAGGACCATAGTAAATAGGACCTACGGTACACACAAAAACCTATATATTTACCTATTTTTAGTAACAATATTCGGTCCTATTTACTATGGTCCCCCGTGGTAGTACTTCATTCACCTGTAGCGCGTGCCTATGGGTGCAGAACCACATTCAAATACCATGCAGGACCGTGAACATTTATTTGTGTTTTCAACGAAGGAATTGTCTCGCCAAAGCTCGTCATGATTGCAATGCTGCTCATAGAACATACCAGGTACACACTTACAGTATTAACACCCGGGATGGGTTCAGGATTATGTAGAGGACTCTCTGTGGGTCTACAGTACGAAGGAGTGATCTTATCATACCTCTGCGACGATGACGCCTAGGCACGCCAGCATGGACACGCGGCCATGCTTGATCTCTGCCTCCCGCCACTTCTTGATATCAGCGGGTGCAGCAACATCGGACAACTCCAGTGGGTCGAAGATCTGCAACAGCAGTCACCATAAAAAATTGAGCAAAGCGAGAGAGGGGGAAAGAGAGAGAGAGAGAAGGTTATCCACGGCAGCAATAGGCACACTCCTCAGCACAGCAGAGAGTGGAAGCACCTCTGTGTTGGTCAAGGGCCGAGATCCACACATGTCACATGTCATGACCAACACAAAAGTCACATACATGGTCGTTGGGATCCTGTGTGTACATGGTGAAGGAGGAATGCAGATACCCTGCTGTGCATACACATTTAACTCTAGCTGAGTGCAACTTTGTGGCACACGCCTTTGATCATACCACTATAGGCTACAATATAAGCAACTTTTGAATATAAATATGAAGATTATACGGTCATTACATTTCCGTTAGACTGGTATGCTGCATTTTTTTTATTACCTTGCCGTCGGGAAACGGAGCGCCGGGGAGGGTGTTGACGTACGCCGTGCCAGCGCTCTGCATCGAGAGGCTCGACGAGGACACTGGCGCAACGGATCGCGCGACCATCGGCGCGACGAAGGCAGTCGAGGATGCGATGAGGGTAGCGGCAGCGCCGAGGAACATCTGGGTGGCGATCATGCTGCTGTGAGTTTGGTAGGACTACGATACTTGTACTGGTGTTGTGTCGCGCGTGGGTGTATATTCGATGGATGTGATCAGTAATGAATCTACGTAGATGCACCATTGTACCAGGTACTTGGTAAAACACAACGACCAGAGTAGCCCAATATCCAAAATTCCCGACATCCAAATGCCAACAGCACGTGGGAACGGATCCACACAGCACAGGCATCATACGTAGCATGCCGAGCTTGTTTGTACACAGCGCTAAACACACTGCGTCATTCCGACCAACAACAGCACTCGTAGTCCAAGTACTGCTGTACGAGTCATGCTATTATACCCTGTTGCAGCGAAGAAGCTGCTTGTATGTATATGTCCCCGGTGGCTTGGTAGGTGGTCCGCGAGCCTATCAAGATCAATTCCGTGAGTTCGAGTCTCACCGAGTGCATGCTCATAGGGACTTTTTCTTGCATAAAATTGATTAGCGGAAAGCGCGAGAGCGTGAGTTAGCTGTACATTCGATGAAAATCGACGAGCAGTGGGAATGCTGAACCCTATGCGCGATAAAAACTAAAGGCACGTACCGGGGGGGGGGAGGGACGACACCTGTGACCACGGCTTGTCCAGAAGATCGTCGAGGGTAAAACCTCCTACGAGTGGGCTGGAAAGTAAAAGTGGTGATGAAAATAAATAAATAAATAAATAAATAAATATGTACAAGCTAGAGGTCGGTATCACTTCTGAAAACGCTCTGATATGATATATGATATATTTGTAAAAAAAAAGTGATATATGATATGATATGATATATCATATCATATCATATATCATATCATATGATATGACATGACAGAAAACCCTCCCAAGCGCCCGAGAATCTCCCGAGATCCACTTTTTTCTTCGAAGTTCCGAGTTCTTCGAAATACCCTGACATGGCTCTAGCTAATCTAGCTCGCACACAAGGAGCCATCATAGCTTGTCTGCTGTAGTCCACAGCAGCAGTCGTTCTCACGGCATGGTCTTCTTTGTGGTTCGCGTTGAAGTTGGAGTTGTCATTGTTTAATCTTTATAACGAAGATTTTCGTATTTCGGCTTTTGCTTTTGTGTTAATATTAGTAAAAAGAAAGGCGGAGTGCTGCTGTTGATTTCAGGGTGAAGATTCTAGTATGTGTCGTCAGTGTTATATATTGCAGTCTTCATGATACTCTATTTTGAGGACAAGCGGTTGAAATTGTCTGGTGATTGCACACAGCTAGCTGCTGCTGTGCATGCCTTGGGCCCGATGTATTCCTGATTGTTGCGTGCGTAATACCTTATAGCAATGTGCGCCTTGTTTATTCCGTAGAAGCGAAATATATGCTGTTGCACCACCACGTACGTACGTACGTGGTACGTATGTACCCCTAGTATAGCTGGTATTTTATACTGATATAAAACTAAGAAAGCACGTTATAATAATATAGCCTACCAGGTACTATACTGCTGTATATAGTATAGGTGTTGTAGGCGAGTAGAGCCTGGTAGAGGAGTTAAATATATACTACTAAATACCAATTAAAAAAACAACTATAATAACTCTCGGCATCATGCCACATGAATACAATATTATTACTACAGTTGTGATGCTACTTTATGCTGCTCTTCTCGCTGGCTGTGTGTGTGTGCATCATCACCCACCTTTCGTCCCAGCTTGTGCTCGAAAACGTTATACGAGTAATATATACGGTTCGCCCTACTATTACTGACTGACGCTGGACACATGTTTGACTATTGAAATATGTGCTTACCAGCAGTGCAAGAAGAGCATTACACCCCACCCCAACCCAAGAACGTCCTTGGCTACTGCTGTGTGGCCTCAAAGAAAGCTGAAATCGTGACTTTTATTCCATATCATATCACATATCATATCATATGATATGATATATCGATATCATATCATATGATATGATACGATATGATATATCATATCACGGGGTTTTTTTGTGATATTGATACGCTTATATCATATCACATATCATATAATATATCACATTTTGTGATATGATACCGACCTCTAGTACAAGCACAGAAGCAGTAGACTATCCGCCGTCGGATAGACCAATGTTCCGATGCCACAAGTGCACAACAAGTACAGGGACATTTTGGTGCAGGTTCGAACTACGTGAACAAACGTACAAGCACTACAGCAGCAGCACAGACCAGTAACAGTAGTGACGAGGCACGTCCGTCTGCGATTCGTAGACGACAGAGGCAATGCGCTCCTTGCGCGAGAGGCTGCTTGCCACCGATCCTCAACCCTGTATAATACAGCAGTAGTTACTTTACTCATTTAAATTGCCCGCCGATTCTGCCGTTAGAAAGTTTCGATTCGCCCGCAACAAAAAAAAAATCTTCGCAACAACAAAATATCTTCGGTGGCCCGCAATCCGCAATTCAAAAATCCACCGAAGATATTTTTATGTTGCGTTTCGCGACTGCAAGAAAAGTCGGTCGAACTCCATTGTTGAATTTCTGTGCTGGGAAAGAACAAGAGAACGAAAGAAGGTTCTCTTGTTCTCGAGTTATCGTCCTCGGCCTGGCAGAGGCTTTGACCGTCAGTACTGAAACCGAGCGTCCGTCAACAAGCACTCCTCCCACCTCTCCATCTTCTTGTCGTGGTGGCACGTCTTGAGCTTTCTCTTCGCGCACGGGTTCAAACACAGCGCCGCAACCATTTTGGGGAATAATCATGGTCGTAACAGACTCAATCGACTTGGCAACGAGCCCGGGCGAGTCGTCGCAGAGATATGCCGCTCGGATGGTGTACCTATCGGAGGAGGACGACGGAGGACTCTTTGGCAGCACCGGCGGTACACTGGAACCCATGGGAAGAACTCTGAAGCCGCCAGTTCTGTTCATGTCCAGGCGTCAAGCTAGAGCTGACTCTGCCCTTTGTGCGGTGAGACAGTTATCAAAAGACTGGCCTACGAGTACGTGTTACATGTATTATGTATGTCGTCCATGTTCTCCGGCCTTTTTGTGTTCACGGGCGAATGCATACATGTAGAGAAACACGTATACGAGTCCGAGCATCTGTACGAGCTCAAGATGCCAGTGTGATCATCGTGACTAGCCCACCCCAACGACCGACTACTGTTAGACGACCTCCAAAAAGGGAGAGGTCGCCGGCTTACGCGTCGTTCTTATCTGATATTTCGTCCTTTTGCGCCGTATCACTATCATCAGCGAAGTTTTTCTTGCTGTTACGTGGCTGTGATCCTTACGGACCGTCCGATGCATTTTTTTTCCCCGTGGAAAGCACAAAGTACATTCGAATCCACCGAGACCACACGTGCCCCCGAAATGTGTACGTACCTGGTAGATGGTATGATATGTACGTGGATTAGGAAGCGTACGCTTCCTCTAACTCCAAGGACCGGCACTGCACTGACTACTGTGTATTACATTACTCTAAATCAAGTACAGTACCTGTGACCACGCCTAATGTTGCCACCGTCCATCCTCCCACCTTTTTCCTCTGTCCCCCACGATATGTTGTGCGTCGAACGAGCAGCTACGGGCTACGAAGAGCACTGAAGTTGATCCACTGCGCGGTGTGCGAGCGCAAGCAATGGAAAAGAAGCCTCTGGTGACAAGGAGAAAGTGAGTTTTTATGTTATACTGCTGCACATTCCGACAAGCGTATCATATGATACCAGTTGACAATTTAGATGTTGACGCAACCCGTCTGAACCCGGCATTATTGCAAACGCAGCTTGTACCAGCTCCATGCGGGGCATACAAACGAATGACAGGTATTGTATTAATAGTACTTGCGAGTAGTGTAGATTGGCGGCGCCAACCTTGTGTTCTCATTTGGGAGACTGTGGATATCATAGCTTCTCGACAAATTAGCGAGGGTTGTCGGATTCGTCTTGCGTCGAGTTTTTACACTGTAAAGCTCTACTCACACGTGCCAGGTACCTGGTATGATTCATGTTCTAAGCAGAGTATGATGACGTGATTCTACGCACATACTGAAAACCCTTCAGATAAGATAGTCGAATTTACGTCGACGGCTGTCACTATGCTTCTTACGTAATGCCAGTACAGTACATCCGGTAGAAACGGCCAAGTCCGTGGATGGGCAGTCCGCCTTATGTACTTCTGTAGATACACCAGTGTTACGCCAGCTATACGGCCGATGCAGCAAATTCGGTGACAGTCGTAGCGTTGACTTATCGCAGCGAAGTAAATCGAATACGAACATGTAACGCGAACGCCGAGCACTGCCTTTTCTCGACCGTACCTTGGGCCTGTTCCCTTACTCGATAGGCACGTGTTCGCGTGCAGTAATATTCGCACAACGGGCTCAATGTTGCGCGAGATACATACGGCACTGATGTACAGCGTACGTATCGCGTATGTATGCACCCAAATCAGCTTGTCCCTTTCACCACCGCAAAAGCTGTCCCCATCTAAATCCAAGTACAGCAGTGGCGGTTGGTTCCAATAGCGTGGGTGCAGTACTGCACAGTAGAAAAACGGTCAACTAGAAGAAAATACTTGCAGTAAAGGCATAACACCGCGCGCATTAAGCGACACTCTCGCAGGTGGTGCCTGTTGATGGTACTGCGCTATGTAATGTACTTGTGGGTCGTTAATTCAAATCAATTGATTATTAAGATAACTGCTTGTTGCTGTAATAGTACGATGAGTGGCGAGAGATCATGATATGTACGTCAGTGCAGAACGAGTCAGAAATAACGAGATATTTTTCATCAAGCCGGAACTGCAGTACACACAGAGCCAAGAAGGAGAGGACCTCCCCACCCCCCCGATCGATTACCGCTGTGGCCACTATAACCCAAACGGTCGAGCGAAAACGACAACAACGTATTTCCGACGATCATTGAATCGTTCTCACTATGTACGTGTGACTTTTTATCCGACACCCCCCGGTATCCTCAGCGATGCTGCTGCCAGGGGGAAACGCAAGTCCGACAACAAGCGCGCTCTAGCTTCCGAACCTACCGAGGACGACATGCCGGCCAACTGGAGAAGAGTCAAGGAAGCCGGAGTAGCCTTTTGGGTTAACGATGTCACCGGGGTGGCCACCGACGAGTGTCCCCATGATTCTCTGCGGCCAGTGGAGGATTCGAAGCGGAGCATGCGGAGTAGGTGCATGGAGGGGGATTCTTCTGAAGGCGGGTACGAGAACGGCCAGGACGAGGGGACCGGGGCACTTGTGTACGATAGCTCGGAGTTCGAGCAGGCGATGCGAATACTTGATGCGAATACTTGATGTGGTTGAGAGGGTCTCCCCAGCATAGTGCACATTCCCTTGAGTAAGAGATAAGAGACTGGTATGTTATCGTACGGAGTCGATTTACAAGTGGTGCTATTTTTGTGGTGGGCTTTTACGTGGATCAACTCTCTGGGTGAGATCAGTCCGTGTGAGTACGCCAACCCCCACTGCGGCTTCGAGGATCTCCTTGATTCAGGTCTCGGTTTTATTTTTGGGAGACAAGAAAAAGAGCTCTAGAGCCACGGCGATCGAGTTATCATACCTATGCTGGAGTGATGGTGTCAAGGTTTCGTTATTAGCTGTGCTAGCGGAGGAAAGGTTTTCTGTGGAACGCCCCCCGCCACCATAAGAAGGCGGATTATCAGGTGGAATATCAAGGTTGTGATCATGTAGCATACCATGGATATGATCGTGGGATATACCAAGGCTTTGCGAGACCTAACCCGGCCTCCGGTTCAAGTGTCGGAGAGACGCTCTAGGAAAATAGTTTGCTCGCCGTGTTTAATTATAGAGTCGCGGGTACGTCAACCGCGAGTCCAACGTATTGCAGGTGCTGCAACGGTAGATACGACATGGTCTTTGCGAATCGGGCCCGATGATGCCAAACACTAATTTCAATAAATATTATATGCTGGTAACCTTTTTACCCCACGCCACGTACTCCCCGGCGCTGCGAAGACCTGTGAGAGCTCAACATCGTGCCTTATCGTATCGACGAGGATTTGATAGCCTGGTTTGAACAGTACAGTAGCAGCTTCGATTGGCTTCGACGACCTAACAAGGACATTGGCACTAAATGATGGCACCTCACTGTAGCCCTCCGCAGGGGGCTTGTCGGTGCCTCACTCAGGAGTATCCAGATTAATTGTGGGCGAACGAGGAGTTTCAGGCTAACTGGTTATCGGCGCACATGGGGATAATGACGCGCACGCGGCCCAGCAAATGCTTGCGCCGAATTGATTTGCCCAGTACTGGCGAAGATTCCTGTGTATATTACATCAAGGTCAGGTCTTGTGAGGTGTAGAGAGTGAGTGAGGCAGTCGATACGCTTGCCGGAAGAATATGGACTACTAATACTGATGCGGGCCCTCCATTGTTAGTCGATACTTTGGCATTTTAGCCTGCGAATCGCCACCCTTAAATACTGGTAGCGCCTCTACGGGAGGCATGCGTAAAAATAGGACTCTCGAAAGGCCGTACTACACGGGCTTATCTATGTGCGGATAGTGGCAAACGTGAGCGTACGAGAAGTAGACTTAGGCCCGGATGCGATGAATTATCGTCTCATCGTACTGTTGTCTTCCCTTTCTTGTCGTGGATGTAGGTACTTACTGCTGTCTTCACGTGCAAACCCCTGCGGTGTTGGCGAGGCGGAGATTAAATTATTGCAAAGATTTTGTGAACACTTTTGTTCCCCCGGTCAGGAAAAAGAAAAATAACTCATGTTTCTATCTATTTCCTAGTACTTTTTGAAGTACATATTACAGTCTCTTGAAGCAGACCATTTTCTAGTAATGTTTAACGCAAAAACCAAGCAGCTCAACTTCGACGCCTACTTCTTGGCGAAAAAACTCTAAAAGGGGGTCTTCAAGGCGCTCGTACAACGGCTACTGCTACTACGAATACTGCTATAGCCCCCCCTCTACCTGACGCGTACCCCTTTATTTCCAAGTGAACTACTTACTGTACAACCACAGCCGCATCCGGCGCTGCAACATTCCACGCTCACGCCGCGCCGATCGTGGGCCGGCGCGGGTGCTAGAGGTCCGGTTTCGCTTTAAGTGTCCCCCAGTCCCCCTAACCTCGTCGAAATCCGGGACCGAAACGCCCCAGAGCGGCTCGCCCGCGATTTTACACTATTAATAATCCAAGTAAGTACTGCATGGGCCCGATTGACCTGGACTGAGGTCTACAGATTGCATTCGGTTTTAAATATACGGATAGTGCTACAGTACTGCTGCTACTGCTAGCACCACTACTACACTACTGCTACAACTACTACTACTTCTACTGCTGCTATTGCTACTGCGACTAATACTAATATTAATACTACTACTGCTACTTCTACTACTATTACTATACTACTTCTACTACTTCTACTACTACCACTGTTATTACTTCTACTACTACTATTACTGCTACTACTGCTACTACTAGTACTCCTACTCCTACTCCTACTCCTACACCTCCTCCTCCTCCTCCTCCTACTGCTACTACTGCTACTACTGCTACTGCTACTACTACTACTACTACCACTACTACCACTACTATTGTACGGTACTGTTATTAATAGTATCTGTTGTCGACCGTCGTCGTTATCGTGCTGATGTATGCCAGTTATGAGCGTAATATAGATGGCCGGCGCCGCGACGATGGGCTGGGGATGTTTGTTAAGAAGATGTTTCGGACAAACAGCTATAGTACGTATGCCCTCCCAAGTGTGTCTATTCATATATCAAGCTCATCAGATCCCGCGCTGTCACATACCTGGTACCACGTAGGCTGCGCGCTCGGTTGTAAGAGGTTTCTTCGTGTTACCCAATTAGGGCTCCGATGCAGGTCTGAAAACGTGGGCTTCCGTTCTCGCCTCGCCCTGAATAGCTAGCTGCTGTGCCCTATAATAACAGGCCTTCCAGGTATTACGACACAATTTCCTGTAATCTTGATTCTGGGTCTTTTTGCCTTCCAGGCCATACCATAACATCATTGATTCACCCTGATCAGCCCAATATTAAGCAGAAGTTTGAATTATTCCGGATTTCACCGGTTCCGCGAGCTAGAACATGAACCAAAAAAGATGTGGTTCCTCGTAAATCGCCCACCCCTATGTTACGGTACTTTGCGCTCGGCGCAAGCAATGCCTACCTGGTCGGTGGAAACCCGAAGTGCTTCGTGCCTGCATTATAGGGATGCGAGGGTATATTATTATACGACTACGGCCGTGTATGACATGAGTGACCCCCACGATACTTCGAAGGGATAACCGGCCATCCACTAGGACAAACATAGATACCCGGCAAATCGATTCTTGGTGACACATTATTTTCCTTTACCCTCCTTCTGATGAAGAGTGGGAAGGGGGCAAGAAAGAAAGCGTGCACCCGCGAAATAAATAAGGAACGAAAGAACGCCGGACACCGAAGCTACGTACGGTCACATCCCGAGTCAAGTGGCGACTGGGCGGAATACGGCGACATCATCCATCCCCCGACGAGAGGGGGGGGGAGGGTGCGTCGTGAGCACGGAAGAATACAACCCATCGTGCTGCTCGACATTATCAGTGAGGCTGGGGGCTGGGGGGGGGGTATTCATTCTTAATTGTTGCTTGCCTCAGTCATTCGGCCATTGACCACGCATCACTTTCGAGACGGAGCACCATTTCTACTCCTAATAGAAGCACGTCCAACATTTGGGCGCTCATTACGTCGTTTCCCTATATTACAAATAAACGTTTTGCTAATCTACAGTAATTCCCTTCCTGTTTCGCCGCCTGTGGTCACCATCTATCTCCTAGGATAGCGATCGTCTTCTCGGTGTTATCTAGTGTACCAAACTCCTTCAAGTTACATTCCTCTATTTCCCTCATCTCCTCGTCTAACACATTCCGTTCCTCCTTGCACATTTCACATTATTCTATTATGTGAGTTCTACTCTCTATTGCTTTGCCCCACGGGCACATCTGTACACCTACTTCCTCCTCCTTTCGGCTACTGGTATACCTCTTTCTTCTTTCTGGCAGGTCCAGGTCATCTACACGAAATCGCAGGTTCATCGTTGTCGCGAACTCCATTGGACCGTGCAAATATGTTTTCGTTCTTATCCCTTCGCTAAATCCCCCGTATACCTCTAGTATTTTTCCAATTTCACCTTACTGCTTAGCGCCAGCCTTTGCCTTTTTTCTATCCTTCCTTCTACTTCGGCCTTGTACCCCCCAAACTTCTCTGCGGACAGTATGTATGTCTTCTTGGTTTCCTCCTATACCCTTCCATACTTTCTCAACTACGCTATCTCACCTTACTCCATGTCGCCCTTTTGCTACTTTCTGCCATATAGCTCTACCAACCATGGCTGGCAACCTCTTTTTTGGCTTGTTCCTCACTTTATATTGTCATTTCAACTTTATCGTGTCTCTTATCGTCTTGAGTGGGTACATTCCCAGTTCTGCTCTTAATACTGCTGTATTACTGGTCGAACTTGAGCATCTTGGCTTTTTTTTAGCTGCTGTCATCTGTACTGTGTCCAACTGTTTTACGCACTTCGCGTTCCCTTCCCATACTTCAGCGAGAGGGGGGTTGTTCTCAGCGAGAGGAGGAGGGGGGGGGGGGTATTCATTATATCATGCATGGCCGTAGTCGTAATACCACAAACCCTCGCATCCCTACAAGGCTGGGACGGAGCACGTCGGGTTTTCACCGACCAGGCAGACATTTTGCTTGCACCAAGTGCAAACCGCCGTGAGGTGTTTGGCGAGTAACATGAAGGGTGAGCTGCATCCTACGAAGAGTCGCTTTTAAGGCGGATTTTCTCGCATAATATATATGGTTGACAGCTTTTAAGGCAGATTTTCTCGCATTCAATGAATTGAATTATTTTCTGGTGTGCCATTTCTAGAGACAGGAATGGGTTTTCTACGATGTAACTGCCTCGTGAGTGCCTTACCATACAGTACGCGACAGATTATAAGAATCTCCTATTTTGGCTGAGGCTCGCGTCTTATTTTCTCTCCGATTTCAGCAGAAATGCTTATATCAATTTTCATTATTTCGCGAAAGGGCGCAAAACGCCAAATTCTTGAAAATCGAATGCTTATTTTGCAAAGGAGATCAAAGCTCTTCTGTTTTGCTGCAAAGGCGTGCATACGATATTTTTTTCTTGAGCGGTTGTTATTAAGATATACCTGGTACCAGGTATCAGTTATATACCGCTGTACGTGTTTTACGACATCAGCACGGCGGTGGTCGTTGATGATATGCCCCTGGAGTAGCAAGAAGTGTCGCTCAAGGATCCCTCCCTCAGCCCTCAACTCGGCAAGCGCCGTGAGGTCCTTCAAAGCGTCGTGGGATAGATTCAGCGCCGCAAACCCTCACCACCGCGAATCGTCCGCCACAATGCAGTGCAGGTCGAGGTTCAGTTCTTATATCCTCTACCCCAAGGGTCTGCAATACTGTACAGTCCTCTGCTGTACAAGCGACAGCATGTACAAGCAGCAAGCACGCCGAGCTGATGTTATCCGCATCGCAGGCGGGGGTGGATGGTGGATTAAAAAATGGTGTTGCATTGGGTATTTGCATGCTTGAAGAGGAGACGAGATATTTTTTGGCGAAATAGTTTACTGTGAACAATTTGCTAAAACATCTTGAAAAAAACATCTGGCCATTTCTGAGGTCGATTTTAGAGAGAAAAGACAGCTTGGTTTGGATTCTGATCTGGCCTTGGGAGGTGTCTGGGCAGTTTCTTATTCTTCTGGGCTGCAGTGCAATGTGGCAAATTCCTATCTGCCGATCCCTTGTAATTCCCCAAGTTCTAATTCTTGTTTCTTCCTCGAGTTTAGCACAAATGCTTAGCTGTAGATTCTTAAATTTCGCAAAATATCACCCTCAAATTCTTAATGATCACATTATTATCATCTGTCGCGCCGTACTGCTGTATACACACCTGATATACGATCATCCCCCTTAACAAAAACGATCAATCTCGACCGCGAGCCGTCGTAACCGCAAAAAGAAAATAGAAAAAAAAAACGGAAAAAAAACGGTACTACCCTCGGGTTGTCTAGCGCACGCAGTGAGAGGCGTATTTTACAGCGTCGTAGTCGATCGACACCAACCCAACCTACATGTGTGTGTGTTCTTCACATTAAACCGTTCTTCTACTCGTCGACATCCAGCAAGCCCAGTGTCCGTGCTGATTCTTCACCCTAGAAAGATATAGACAGGCACCATGGTATATGATATAGAGCCCATGGTGTATGGTATAGCCGGGGGGGGGGGGCACATCGCATCGAAAAACGCATATATGTACACCACATCAACCACTATAACATGGTGTATGATATTTTTAGGTATGTCGCTATATACACGCAGGAACTCTGGTGCAGCATGCTCCTACAAACGCCAGACCAGACAACCCTCGCACCACCGCTCGTTATCGAAGCAGCAGGCCACAGGTATAAAGCAGACGGCCCAGTTCCTATACCTAGGCGGCATTATCCACGAAAACGCTGACCTCTCAGGGTTCTACACTGTTTGACCTTGTCGTGGGCATGCCGTGGCATTGCGATGGTACCGCCCATGGCATACCATGGGATCACCACGGCATCCCATGGTGTGGCATGAGATTCCATGGCACGCCGTGGGGGGTGTGCCATGACATGTTATGGGTAGTACCATGGCAACCCCCGCGACTACCGCCACGGCACTCCATGGCAACCCCACGGCGTATGTCATGGCAACCCCCACGGCACCCCAATGTCCACGGCACCTAGGTTAGGGTCGGGGTTAGGGTTGGAGTTAGGGTTAGGGTTAGGGTCCCATGGTATGCCGTGGAGGTCCGAGGAAGGTTCCGTGGCATGACGTGGAAGATGCCGTGGAAGGTTTCGCCGCAGGTGGTGCCACGGCATTCCACGGTATGTCGCGAAAAAAGACAATAGTGTACATACTCGGATCGGAACACTTTGCCAAGCTTCGAACGGCTCACCACCAAGTGCCACGGCATTCCACGGCATGTCGCGAAAAAAGACAACAGTGTACATACTCGCCCCCCCCGCAAAGAACAGCCGCCGTTTGCGGATGGTCGTTTCGATGCTCTCGCAACGTGTCATCTTGAGGTCCGCAAACGGCGGCTGTTCTTTGCGGGGGGGGTGTGGCACGGCAAAGCAAGGATCGATTACCCAGTCGGGTAATGTTCGGGACGATTGCTGGTGGGGAGAACCCGAGACCTGGCGGACAGGTTAAGACTTGGCATAGATGCATAGTCGAAGACCTTAAGGAGTTTCGAGCCACGGAAGGGTCAACGGAGCTTGCCCCCTTGGTGTTTGGAGTTGAGACTGCGCTGTGGCCCACTGCTGCAGAAAAGGCGGGGAAGTGGTACCGGGGGATCCTCGAAGTAGCCGAACGGTTCATGGTGAGGTGGCACGAGGCTGAGGCTGAGCTGAGTAGGCAGCGCCGCGCATCCGCCATGGGTGGTGTCCAAGGGAATGGGGGGAGGAGGGGCAGCAGGAGGAGTAGCAGAAAACCCGACCAAGGGAATGCGGGGAGGGGGGGGGAAGAGGAGTAGAAGGGAAACTGCAGTGGACGAAAGTAGAAAGGAGATGGCAGACAGAGTAGCGAGGTACCGGGCAGACTAAGAAGTAGAACATGCCTATACTATTCGTACCACCAACTGGTGCAGCTGGTTCGAACGTGGTCTTCCTTTGTCTTCCTTTTGTTTTTGCCTATTTTTGTTTCATTTTTTATTTTCTTCTTTTGCGCTGACTCTATGTGATTTTCATTTTATTTTCTTTCTCTTCCTTTCTCCGATTGATAAGCTTTATTGAAGGAGTCGTGTGGCGTGGGTAGATGACGAGCCTGCTTTGCTTGTTTCGTGTTGTCTGACGCCGAGGGGCCGGGCACATAGTTGGCGAACGCTGGACGAAGGTGGCAGACAGGGTAGCAAGGTACCAGGCGGGCCAGCAGGGAGACCCTGGCTGTGCTACTCGTACCATAAACTGCTGCCGCTACCTGGAGGATGTTTTGTGCTTCGTTTGGTTTTGCTGTTATTTTCCCTTGGTTCTTAGTCTTACTCTGTTGACGACGACTATTAATAGTGGTGTTTTCTTCTTTTTCCAGCTCGTTCTTTTCAAGTGTCTGCCAGATCCCCTGCGGGGGGGGCACGGTGGGTTGTTGTTATATATACCGGTATATATTTTTGTTTTTTTTTTCTTGTTTCTTTTTCTCTTTCGAATTGTCTTCTTTGTTTTTTTTTGTTTTTTTCTGTTTGTTTCGTTTCGTTTCTCTAGGTCATGGAAATGTATGTCGTGCCTGTCGTACGCAGTATGATGACATGGCATTGCATTGCACACGTGGCAACGTAGTATCTCTGTTTTTTTTGTTTTTTTGTTTGTTTGTTTTTCTTCACATTAAACCGTTCTTTCTACGCGTCGACATCCAGCACAACCAGTGCCCATGCCGATTCTTCAAACCTAGAGAGATACAAGTTCTGCGGTCACAAAGCTACGCCACAGAGATACTACGTTGCCACGTATGTAATGCAATGCCATGTCATCATACTGCGTACGACAGGCACGACATACACATTCCATGACCTAGAGAAACAAAAACGAAACAAAGAGAAAAAACAAAAACAAAAACAAAGACAATTCGAAAGAGAAAACAAACAAAAAAAAGAAACTAAAATATACCTGGTATATGTATATACTTCAGTATAGCAACAAACCATCGTACACCCACTTAGGGGACGTGGCAGACACTTGAAAAGAACGAGCTGGAAAAAAAAGAAAAAGAAGAAAACACCACTAGTCGTCAACAGAGTAAGACTAAGAACCAAGGTAAAAATAACAGTCAAACCAAACAAAGCACAAGGCATGCTCCAGGTAGCGGCAGCAGTTTATGGTACGAGTAGCACAGCCAGGGTCTCCCTGCTGGCCCGCCTGGTACCTTGCTACCCTGTCTGCCACCATCGTCCAGCGTTCGTCAACTATGCCCGGCCCCTCGGCGTCAGACAGTACGAAACAAGCAGAGCAGGCTCGTCATCCACCCACGCCACACGACTCCTTCAATAAGGCTTATCAATCGGAGAAAGGAAGAGAAATGAAAATCACATAGGGTCACCGCAAAGAAGACAATAAAATGAAATAAAAATAAACAAAAACAACAGGAAAAGACAAAGGAAGACCACGTTCGAACCAGCTGCACCAGTTGGTGGTACGAGTAGTATAGGCATGTTAGTCTGCCCGGTACCTGGCTACCCTATCTGCCATCTCCTTCCTACTTTCGTCCACTGCAGTTTCCCTGCTACTCCTCTTCCCCCCCCTCTCCGCATTCCCTTGGTCGGGTTTTCTGCTACTCCTCTTGTTGCCCCTCCTCCCCCCATTCCCTTGGACACGTAGCTTTGTGACCACAGAACTTTGATCTCTCTAGCATTGAAGAATCGGCACGGACACTGGTTGTGCTGGATGTCGACGGGTAGAAGAACGGTTTAATATGAAGAAAACAACAACAACAGCAACAGGACTCCCATTGGTATACCTGTCGTCATTTTTTTTTTGCGAGTTGTTGGTGGATATTGGATAGTGGACAGAGTGGACGGCGGCGGGTTCGTTTTTTTCGGGGATTCTACAGCGGGTTCGGTCGTAGTTTAGCGGTCTGTACAATATTAAGTACGTACGACGATCTCGGAAAAAGGGCCGCCCCTTGTCCTGTGTAAATTAGAAGCTCACGTTCGCTCCAAATTTGGGAGAAATATAGAGATAATACAGCCGTTTGGCTCAAATTCCCAATTATTGCGACCTTGTTTCGAGAATTCAAGCTTGGACACGTACTACGTGTTGTTCGCTGTGTCATTTTCGCGGAGTATATCTCTGTTCCGTCCCCTATTTTCCATTTTCAATTTTCCTGGTGTTTTCCGTAGGCCACGTGGACGCATCATGCATCGGGCGCACATTCGTATCATTCGTGCATACGTACGTACGTATCAACTATCAACTAACCGATTGCCCGATAAGGTCTCCGATTAATAGGGGTCTCCGGCTGTCCGGCTCTTCGTGAAAGGGGAAAACTACTGTAATACAGGAGGAATACAACTGGGTATAGCGTAGTGGAGTGCTGTGGCGCTTTGTGGTCGTTCGCTCTGCTTCTTCGGGTCCCAGCACTGCTTTAGCAGTTTAGTACTGCTATCTGTCTGTAGGAGTAGCAGTGGACAGTTGCTGGTCTATCTTTCTACATAGCTATATACTACCTGGTAATAATAGTAGCTATTATCTTTGCGTACTCAGGTTGGCTGAGGGTATATTAAACGAGGCTCAATCAACCTATTAACAGCAGAGTCTTTCCGCGCATAGTGTTACGTGTAAGGCAGTATGGACGTAGGGATCGACTGCTGCTGTTGGCAGGTTGATGTCTTCGGCTCTATTCTTGTCACTCACACGAGGTGCTTGACGATGTTATAAGCTCTTGTATTAGATGCTGTTTGCCTCGCCAGATGTCTTCTGAACGAACCAGGAGATCATCAGAAAAGCAGGCAATAACGCCTGCCAGGTATGATGAGGGGACGATTGCTACAGACCATAACGCCGCAACAGGGGAGAAGGAATATCATAACAATAGCACACCCAAGTCGGCCGAATCAACCTATTACTAGAGTCCTACCAAGCACAGCATCCCAGCACTACTACTATATACTACTATTACGGGGGACCATAGTTAATAGGACCAAATATTGATAGTAAAAATAGGTAAATATATAGGTTTTGATGTATACCATAGGTCCTAGTAACCATGGACCCCCGTAATATTATTAATGATTTTTCCACTTTTTTTCCTTTTTTTGTTTCGATCCGATTCGATTCCTTTTTTTTGTGTGTTTCTTTCGTTTTCTCTCTTTCATATAGATCATATGTCGTGCCAGTCATATCCAATATGATATATATGGTATAATTGCATTGCCTACTCGGCACACCAGTACGTAACAAAGTAGGATCTCTGTGGCGTAGTTTTGTGGCCACAGGACTTGTATCTCTCTAGGCTTGAAGAATCGGCACGGACACTGACTGGTTGTTGGTGCTGGATGTCGACGGGTAGAAAGAACGATTTAACGTCAATCAATCCTATTATTAATAATAGAGATATAGAAGTTCTATGGTCACAAAACTACGCCACAGAGATACTGCGATGCCACGTAATAGTATACAGTATATATGCAGTAGTAGCACAGCAGTGGACAATGCAATGCCTCTTTCATCATTCTGGACACACACATTCTATGAAGTAGAGAAACGAAAGAAACAATAAAACTAAAACGAAGACGACAAATCGAAGAGAAGAAAAAAAGAAAAAGGAATAACAGAAGAAACAAACTGCTTGTCGTGCCCCCCGCAGGGGACGTGGCGGATACTTGGAAAGAATGAGCTGAAAACATTAGAAGAAAAGAACACCACTACTACTACTATACTTGTAAACAAAGGAAGACTACGTAAGAACCAACGGAAAATAACAGGCAAAAACCAAAGCACAAAGCACCCTCCAGGTAGCGGCAGCAGCAGCAGCAGATTGTGGAAAGAGTAGTATATAACCAGGTTCTCCCCGCTAGTCCGTCTGGTACCTTGCTATTACCCTGTCTGCCGTCTCCGTCCTGCGTTCGTCAACCATGCTCCGCCCCTCGGAGTCAGATAATACCAGGTACGAAACAAGCAAATCAGGCTCGTCATCTCGTCATCCACCCACGCCACACGTCTCCTGTCAAAAAGCTAATCAATACCAGATAGAAGAAAGGAAGAGCAACAAATAAAATAAAAATCACAGAGGATCAGCGCAAGGAAGAAAAAAAAACAAAGAGGACAAAGGAAGACCACGTTTGAACCAGCTGCACCCAGATAGTTGGCGGCACGACGAGTATTATAGGCATGTTCTTGGAATACTTCCTATTTTGATAGTCAGCCTGTGGTGCTTTGCTACCCTCTCTGCCGCCTCCTTCCTATTTTCGTCCTCCGCAGTTTCCCATCTACTCCTCCTGTTCCCCCCCTTCCCCGCATCCCCTTGGTCCGGTTTTCTGCCACTCCTCCTCCACCTGTTGCCCCCCCCCCCCCCCCCCCCCTTCCCCTGGACACCACCCACGGCGGATGCGCGGCACTGCCTACTCAGCACAGCCTCATCCTCATGCCACCTCACCATGAACGTTCGGCTACTTCGAGGACCCCCCGGGACCGCGTCCACGCCTTTTTTGCTGCAGTGGACCACAGCAGTGCGGTCTCAACTCCGAACACCAAGGGGGCAAGAGTTCCGTTGACCTTCCGTGGCTCGGAACCCCCTTAACTAAGGTCTATACGACTATTATTACGGGGGTCCATAGTTAATGGGACCAAATTTTGTTAGTAAAAATAGGTAAATATATAGTTTTTGTGGGTACCATAGGTCCTATTAACTATGGACCCCCGTAATAGTAGACTATGCATCTATGCGAAGTCTTGAACTGCCCGCCAGGTCTCGGGTTCTCGCCACCAGCCATCGTCCCGGACATTACCGGAATGTGGGTAATCGCTCCTTGCTTTGCCGTGCCACGCCCCCCGCAAAGAAGAGCCGCCGTTTATGAATAATGGTCGTTTCGATGCTCTCGCAACGTGTCATCTTGATAGCCTTCGCGTATACGAGAGGATGGTATGGTCAGTATACGAAGTCGGCGCTGGAAGCCAATGACTCGCAACAGGACTTTTGGTTAGAGACATTCGAAGCTTGGCAAAGTGTTCCGCTCTGAGGGTCCACGTCACACACCCGTACAGTAGGGTCTCAGTCACCTCGGCCTTCAGCATTCGGACTTTCAGGCCAAAAGGGGGGCGGTCGTCCTATCAGGCCGAACCGTTCGAGGCATGCGCGTATGAGACGGATCCGTCGGTCGATTTCCAGCGAGAGGTCAGCGTTTTCGTGGAGAATGCCGCCTAGGTATAAGAACTGGGCCGTCGTCTGCTTATACCTCTGGCCTGCTGCTTCGATGACGAGCGGTGGTGCGAGGGTTGTCTGGTCTGGTGCTTGTAGAAACATTGCCTCTGTCTTTTCCGAGGGTATACTGCTGTACATCTGTACATTTGTGATCGTATCGAGAATCGAGACGAAATCACAGATCCTCTTGAAAATAAAACAGGAAATCGAAATTATTCGGGTATATATATATATATATATATATATATTTTACTCATCACTTTCACTTTCCAGCCTAATTCGTAAGAGGTGTTACCCTCGACGACCTTCTGGACAAGCCGTGGTCACAGGTGTCTTCCCTTCTCCCCCCCGGTACGTCCCTTTATTTTTTATCGCGCATAGGGTTCAGCATTCCCACTGCTCGTCGATTTTCATCGAATGTAGCTAACTCACGCTCTCGCGCTTTCCGCTAATCAATCTCTTTAATGCAAGAAACAGACCCTACAAGCATGCACTCGGTGAGACTCGAACCCACGAAATTGATCTTGACAGGCACGCGGACCACCTACCAAGCCACCGGGCTATATATATATATATATATATTTTTTTAATCATCACTTTTACTTTCCAGCCCACTCGTACGAGGTTTTACCCTCGACGATCTTCTGGACATACCTGGCAATATTCAGCAGTAGTATTAATAGTTGCTGTCGAAACGGTCCGCCATCGTACGTATATGAGTTTTTGTGTGCTGTCTGCTGTGCGATGGTATGCGCGTAAGCATCGTAGATCGTAAATATGGTTGTCGAAAAAAACGTAGATGTGGAAAAAAATGACGCAGCGCGTACGTTTGTCACCAACTACATTATTAATCAACGTATTGGCCCAGTCCGCCTCACAACATCTACGGTACACCCGAGTCAGCGATTTCTGGCTCAGCTATCCACAGCCAACACCGCACCACCCCCCTCACACCTCCGCCACAACTCTCAACATCCCTCTCCAAACCAAAGCACATTCAACACCCTCACAACTACCTTCACTCCAGCAACATGGTCGCTACTCTGATGTTCCTTGGCTTGACCGCCACCATGATCGCGTCCTCGACCGCCTTTATGGCGCCGATGGCCGTGCGATCCGTTGTCCCCGCGTCCTCGTCTAGCATGACGATGCAGAGCGCAGGCTCCGCGTACGTCGCCACTCTCCCCGGCGCTCCGTTCTCCGACGGCAAGGTGAGCATCGTTACAACCGCATCTAGCGCTGCGACGAGCTTCCAGTATCTAGTTTGGTCTGTATTCTGTCGCGTCACGGTCAGGTATCGATTGTGTAGCTGTTGGACGGAACAAACTTTGGTCTCGTGTTACAGCAGTGATTCTTCTTTTCTACTGCTGTAGCAGCAGAAGCGGATATAGCAGTCCGCGAGCTTGCCTCCGGTGCGCTTCTCGGGCGAGTGGCATGCGAGAAAGGCAGGCAGCGATGGAGCCACATACCACGGCACTCGTGTCTCTTGTCTGTGTCGCACACTCGCTCAGCCGACTGCAGTAGCTCGTGAGCCCTCATGTTTTTCGGTATGTTGACTGGAACAAGAATTTGTTCGTTCATGATGTCCTTTGGTCTGTCTCAGATCTTTGACCCACTCGGCTTGTCGGACGGCGCCGCGCCCGGCGACATCAAGAAGTGGCGCGAGGCCGAAATCAAGCACGGCCGTGTGGCCATGCTGGCATCCCTTGGCGTCATCGTTGCTGAGGTGAGGGGCAAAACGGTCATACCAGTCCTAATGCGAACCCTGTGCTGCTGTAGCTGGTACATGAGTAAGATTTTCCCGGCACTCTCCACACAAGGATTTTTTACGTATTCCGTTGTATACGACGATCGACATTTTCACCCTTGTTGGTGGCGGGGCGGCGTTTTTTTCGACTGTAATAAATAATCCAGTTCAAAGCCGGCGTCTCGGGTGGCTTGGTAGGTGGTCCGCGTACCTACTGAGATCAATTTCGTGAGTTCAAGTCTCACCGAGTGCATGCTCGTGGCAACTTTTTCTTGCATACAAAATGGAAAGCACGAAAGCGTGGGTTTCCTATATGCGGTTTGATTTTTGATCTTCAGATTTTGACCCGATGGCATTTTCAGATATGAACTTAACAAGTCGAAAGAGCCTACCTAGAGTCTACCTATCTATGCGGAAAAATTAGATTTATTGTGTTTGTAGAGACTCCAGCAAACGTCGAGACCAACTGCAGTTATTGCGGTTTGGCGCCGCGAAGAGACGCGGTGGGTGCGCTGCCCTGCGAGTAGGACCCACGCGTCCGAGCCCACGCTGACTGCCTCTGATCTGGCAGCGAAGAGACGTGTCGAGTGCGCTAGAGTCAACCTGTGTTGGTATTTTGTGTTTCATTTTGTGACCAACTGCTGCTGCTGCTGCTGCTGTGTAGTCTACGAGTACGTATCCACGGAGAGGCGCGTGCCGAGTGAGCTTCTCTTGGTCTCTAGGCCCGAGCCCGCGCCAGCCAGACTCTAGTCTGGCCACGGAGGGACGCGCGCGAAGCAACGTCGCTATACAGCAGCTGTATCACCATCCAACTCATCGATCCTTGTGCTGCTGTTTGCTGTCGTGGATAACATCTTGAATTTAGAGAGCATGCCATTTTTCGATTGGAAAATCTGATGACCCAGGTCGTCGGATTTTGGCCCTAATAAATCCGACGACTTGGGTCATCGGATTCTCAAATCGAAAAAATTCCGGTCAGATTTTGCATATTTGGACTGCATAAGCTGGGTCATTCATTTTTGAGATCGAAAAATACAAATCTGAAGCTCGAAATCTAACCGCATAGGAAACGGCCTAATAGCTACGTTCGATGAAAGTCGACAAGCAGTGGGAATGCTGAACTCTATTCACGATAAATGACGGCACGTACCGGGGGGAAGACCGACACCAGCGGCTTGTTGTCCAGAAAAATCGCTGAGGACAAAACCCCCTACAAGTTAAGCTGGAAAGTGGACGTGATTGAAAAAAAAAAAAGAATTTCCTAAAACCCCACATTATCGCGAAATTCGATTGGTTTGGTGTTTTTTCCTTTTTTTATTTCTCCTTTCGACACAACGAACTGCAGTGGAGTGTGTAGCACCGAGTAGTCCGATCGGTGTTGCTGCAATTTTTGCACTTCAGAGCCAACGCGACAGCATCAACAGCAACAGACCCCGCTACCGAATGCGGCAGCTATCACGTCCCCAACAACCGCTGAAACTCAACAGCACCTTGCCCCTACTCATTCATGCCGTTGCCGCAGCAAGCGGGTATGGCTGGTTTGTGTGTGTGGTGTTCGAGCGAGCTCCGTCGTGCCGAAAATACGATTCGATCCACTTTGACCAGAATGTTTTGGAGACCACAAACTCACTCCGCTCACCACTGCGGCAGCTGCCGGGCCCACGCCCACTGAACAGTACTAATAGCAACGTCATGCAATGTTGTCGTGTGTTCTGTGTCCTAGCCAGCTGTGATTTTGGAAAGCTGCTTCGAGCTCAACGAATTTGCTTTGCTTTGGAGTACACCGCACAAGAATTACGCTGCTTTCGAGAGGTCACTTCCACTGACGACCACAGAAAAGCAGTACCATAACATCACCGGGCTCGCCACTGCCCAGAAACAGCAGCGTCGTGCTTGTACTACTTGCGCCGCCGCTGTATCGAAGGGGTAGGGGTTGCCTTGTCTTGTGTGTCGTGGTGTAGGCAGCTTGGCGCTTTCTAAACCAGTTCGGTATGTACGTTTCACGTACTCGGTGTCTGTCTTCCTCAGCTTGCTTTTGCGGGGGGGCTTGCGAAGAGGCCTGCAATGGCGTGCGTCGGTTTAAACCCGAGCAGCGGGGTGTTTGAATCAAACTTATTTTTTTCCAGTTTTTTTGGGTGAAAACATAGGGGGAAAACTTTTGAAATATAGTGTGTCAGGTCCAACAATAGAAATGTGGAGATTCGCCGACCGCTACCCTCTCTCTTTGCGGGCGATCAGCTGAACCGTGTTTTTGCCCCCCCCCCCCCCCTCCCCTCTGTTGTAAATCGTTTTCGTTATCTTCACAGCAATTCCACCCTCTGTTCATGGGCCCCGATTACATCGGTCCCGCTGTGGACCACTTCCAGGAGATCACCGCGCAGTACCCCGAGGTGAGCTCTTCAGTATGTACGCACCGGTTCGCACATATAAAAATTATTCGAGCTCTTAAGTAGCAGAGCATGTAGCGAATGGATTATGACACAGCGCACGAGCGTACCGGGTAACGAACAACCCCCGTATCAGTGTTCAATATACTTGCACTGGATGCACTGGATGGGTAACCTTATACCGTACACTAGGTGGAGCTCCCAAGCCGACAATTATCAACACCTCTGCAGTAGCTTCGTGTGCACACCAACGCTCAGCTTTACAGCGTCATTATCAAGTTTCAAAGACCCAGAATCATCTGTCCGGAACAAAACCTTTAGTTGACCTGACGTGGACGGCTGTCATGATGCTCGTTTCACAGAATCAATCGTCCTGACTTGATGTGGATAACCCAAAATCCATTCAACATTCAAACAGTCACTTCGTACCAGGCACCACTCAGGTACCCAGTGACTACATTTGGGTGCGTTTGTCGTTCCTCCTGTACAGCACCGCAGCTGTAGTCTAGCCATGTCGAAACAGGTGCCGAGCGTCGAGTGAACGCCATGTGCACCTCGGTGCGGAGGCGTGTGGTGCGGGTAGCATAATTTAGCAAAGGCGGCGCCGTCGATGCAGTGGTCCAAAACTAAACATGGGAACACACGCATGACAACATCTAAAATGGAAGATGGGACAGGTACATACTATCCTTTGAAGTTTTCTCTAACACTTGAAAATGTACTAAAGTCTCGTCTTTGGTTCGCCACTGCTGCTTTTTTGTGAACTACCAGTTCTGGGTGTTCTCCCTTCTCGGCATGGCCCTGGTGGAGTACAAGTCCATCACCACCGCCTTCGCCGAGCCCAGCCCTGTAACTGGCGAGGGTGGACTCAGGGAGGAATACACCCCGGGAGACCTCGGCTTCGACCCCCTCGGCCTCAAGCCGGAAACCGAGGAGGCACTCGCGACGATGCAGACGAAAGAGCTCAACAACGGGCGCCTGGCCATGATCGGCATCGCTGGCATGTTGGTGCAGGAGCTTGTCAGCCCGGTCAACATCCTCGGCTAAACCCGCCCACCATTATGGATAGGCAAGACGTACAGTTCCATTCGATTAACGACAGGAAGGAGTCACGAATTTCATTTTCGGGCATTTTCAGGCTCGTCTATGTTGCGTGCTTTCTTGTCTGGTAGGCGAGTCTTTAGATAGGTCCAAAGTTCCGCCGATGGCGCTGTATACGTACTGCAGAGTCCTGCATGCCGCGTGCATCGCGACGGTGGCCCGCGATGCTAGTCTTGCCCCCCGCAAATTTACGGTGATGTACAAGTGTGTTTATTTAGTTTAATGATTAGGCTTGCGTCTTTTAGTGGCGAACGGTGGGTTTAATGTGTCAAATGGATGGGGATGGGTGGGGTTGCCGTTAGGCTGAACCTGGAGAACAGCAATCTCCCTGATTTGATGTGGAAGCGTACGAGTATTGGCTCAATGTTTCCGCGTGGACCCCCGTGTTTCGCGGTGGTAGACTTAAAAATGCGGTGGAAGCTGGGGGGCTGATGACAAAATATGTTTTTTTTTCCCAACTTGACGGAGCTCTTCGCCTATTTTTTCGGCCGTTTTCGGTCTGTGAGGGCTACACGCCTCTACTCCCGTCCTGGCGACGCGGAGTCATATGCTTTTTTCAACTGTGCGATCTGAGTCTCATGTGACATATGACATGATAGCCTTACGACAGCGACAAAGTTTGATGTTTCTTTTTTTGCGTGGTACATACTACAGAAAATGCATGCAGTGCTCGTGTCTTAGTGGTCATATGAAAAAAGCACTTGATACATTTTTTACGGCATAATGATGCGTTCACGTATATATATTGTACATTCAAATAACTCTTTGCCCGGCGTACCCTTGGTCGGTGTAGAATCCCGCGCACATTAATATATGATTGAACAGTGTTGAGAGATCAAGATCGAATGGCCGATCCTGAATCGCGTTTTCCCGATTTTCACAAGAATAGAAATCGCTTTGCATGTTTACTACCCCGTTTTATCGATCTTGAATCGCGATCGAAAAAAACACGGTTGTGTTGATCTTTCTCTCGCAGCTCGGATAAATGGCTCCTCACCATAGCACAGGGAACTCAGCTCTCTCAACACCAGTGTGCACTCGGAGCAGCACACCAGACAATCGATCACGCACACTCGAAAACAATTGCCAGGTTACCCACTACGAGACGAATTTCCTGGAAACGCACGCAGATATACTTGGATTCGCGAGTCCTACTGCTCATAACCGACCAAACGGCATACAAATCGGCCAAATTTCGAGAGTATCGAGAATCGAGATCGTGCTAATCGAGACCGCCCCTTGTTCCAAACATCGCCCAAGAGACCGAGATCGACTTTTTTCGCTCGATCTTTTCGAAGAATCGATCGCTATCGATTTCACAGACGGATCTCCAACAATAATACGAGATCGCACGAAATTACCAGCTTCTCCCAGGAGTTGATTCCCAGCCTACGACTGACAATCGTTTTGCATCACACTGCTGTTGTGTTCTCACATTTAACTCTCAAATCAAGGTGTCCGTGGTCACACAAAGGTGCTGGAGCCCCAGGAAGATCTGAAAAACACGAAAACTCATATTTCGGCTGGGCAGCGCGGCGCTTGCCACCTGAAAATACACGAGACAAAGAAGGCGCACATGAAGTCAAAACAATGTGCACACTGAACTAGGATGGCCGCTATATCCCCTCATCTACAGCATAGAGTTCCTCCCGTTCCCACAACCAACTCGTGGCTGACTACAGCGTTTGCTGCCTGGAGTGCTGCCTGCACCGTACGAAACGCACGCACGGTAGTCGTGAACACACAGAGGAACACGCGTGCTGTCTGGGGTGCGGTCAGAATGACGACTCGAGGACATGCAGTACAAAAGGAACAATCGGACCAAAAAACACCATACAAATATCAATGATCGCCATGTCTTCCCCGACTGTCTGATGAAAGGTGCAGCACAGCCAGCCATAATACCACGTCCCTGATGATTGCGGGGGTTTACTTGTGAGGGGTACAGTATACAAATCACAATCAACTATTACGGGGGTCCATAGTTAACGGGACCAAATTTTGTTAGTAAAAATAGGTAAATATATAGGTTTTTATGTACACCATAGGTCCTATTAACTACGGACCTCCGTAATAGTATTGAAACCCACGGAATGTTGCTTTATACCTGATACGTAGTTCAAACGAAGTAGAACGAAAAAGTAAAAAACGGCGGAAGCGCTTGGGGGTTAAAGGTCAGCAGAAACACAACTCGCAGGCCATGCTGGCCAGACCCGCGAGTTACCCGTTGCTTGTAGGTCATGACCCGATCCGACCTGTGAGCTATTCAGCATCTCCTGACCTGACCTGACCGGACCTGTGAGACTATATGAAATTTTCTTGATCCAACCGGTGAGATTTGAATTTTTCCTGACCCGACATGACCCAAACCGCGAGATTGGAAAACCTCTTGACCCGAGCTAACCCGATCCGTGATATCTTGAAGTCTTCCTGACCCGAAACGTGATCTTTCGATCGCTTCCTTACCCGACTCGCGGGTCGGGTCCGACCCGTGATCTTTCGATCGCTTCCTTACCCGACTCGCGCGTCGGGTCATGACTCGCGAAAATTCCTGTTTTTTCTGTCGCGTTGAGTACGCTTTTCGAACACCAACCAGGTATTTGACTGCATGCCATTGGGTCCATGGCAGGGTTATAATTCTTAATAGCTGTTGTTGCGCTGTAGCGCTGGCGCACCATTTTGGTCAAAATGAACATTTTCTGCAACAGCCGTGGAGAGGGGCGCGCAACACGCGATTTTGGGCGCGCAAGTTTTTGGGCCGCAGGGCCAAAACAATGTAGCGTTTTTTTTTGTTCGCCGTAGGCGAAAGAAAAAGGAAATCACTGTTTTTCAAATTCGCCTTTGGAGGAAAAAATTGGGCCCCCTTTTTGAATTCGCCGCAGGCGATTTTTTCTATAGTAAAACAAAAGAAATTTAGGTTCTAATCCCGATACACGCCTTTTCGAGGTTCGGGAGAGAGGCGTTTAAACGCACTTTGGTCCTTGGTTTTCGGGCATGTATTCGCGAATATATCGCAATTTTTTCACCTCCGGCGGCCCGTCCGGGGGGTGGGTCCTATTTAACATGGTCGCCCGCAATAGCATGCAAGACCGCCCCTACTGGCACGAGGTGATGGTGATGGAGGTGCTTGTGGTGCTTCTGCTGCTGCTGTTGTTTGTTGCTATGCATACTACTTCGCTGCTGCTATGATGTGGAACTACCGCTGCCGCCTGGCATGCAAGACCGCAGCTTGCTGTTTGTTGCTGTGCCGCTTTGCAGAAACATGTCCGGCACATACGTACTAATCACGGGACCACGGGATAGTCCCGAATCCCGCGCAAAGACGATCCTCATCGTTATTATACATGCGACCACGCATTCACACCTCGGATAACGTAACACTTAACGTTTTATGTTAATTTGAGGCGTCAGCGAAAAAAAAAAAAACGTAACATTACGCTACTACGTTAACTACTTTCTGGATTTTGTGATAAGTGTTAAGTGTGTTATGATATTGGCGGGCGATCGCGAAATATTATGCTAAGAGTGTTTCCTTGATCTCGTACTGACCGCAGTATATGTGATATGGTGTTGGGGTATGCAGCCCATAGCGAATGACACTATGTTAGCGTGTCAGCGGAATTCCTGCTGGCTATCGTGACACGTTAGAGGGATGACGTATATGGTCAGTACAACGTCAACATTATGTTGCCGTATCAGCCGCAGCAGCAGTCCCTGTCGAGCGACGTTATGTGAGGATATTACGGAAGTCTTGCTACCATAACATAGCATACGTCGAACGGATAACGTTTATGATCGATAAAACACTATCAATAGCATTATGTTAATGTTACCAACTCGCAATGCAATGTATGCAGTGACACAACTTGGAAGATAACGTGCACCCCCAATCTAACATGAACAATATATGTTACTGCCGTGTTAACTCGTACGTGCGAGTGTGCAGATGACGTTAGATGGATAACGTACTGTGTTATAGATGGATAACGTACTGGCGGGGTTTCCACAAAACAAATGAGGCGTTTTTTTGCGGGGATCCCTCCTAAATATCCCCTGTTGTAGAGGTTTTGAAATATGGAGGCGTTTTTTTTTTTGCCGGGGCCATGCTATCTTCCCCCGGGGATATTTTTGTAGGTATCCCCTGCTGGGATGTCGGCGAGATTGGATAACACGGCTACCCTATATTACTCCCACACGCCCGCTTTACCACTAACACGGGTAACACATGTTAGATCTCGGGAAAATCCAAAGGGCAACGCAGTAACAGTACGTTAGAACGACTTCGGCGCCAACGGTAACTCAGTAGCATGAAGTTAGACCCGGATTGGTTTTTATGGCAACACGGTAACGGAATGATACCATCAGATCTTTACTGACGGTAACACCGTAACATGATGTCACAGAGAACATCCTAACATAATGTTACGTATTGTCCGGGTAAGACTGAAACGTATTTAACGTGTTGCGTTATCCGACCCTAAGGTAATTAGATGGGGGGTCCAGATAACGTGGTGTTAGTAGTGCTGGCCATTGCGTTATGTTACGTTATAGTGTGTTATCTGTAACACAATGTTATGTGTTGATAGTGCTGGCGAACATGGCAACGTTTTGTTGGGGTGTTATGTATAACACTCCTCCTAAGGGTAACATAATGTTATTGTGTTACGTCTAACGCTGCGTCGACAATTCTCAGTTTGTAGAACTGAGTCTCTGTTTTGGTAAATGCAAATCTGTCTGTTTGTCTGTCTGTCCGCAAGGCTTATATTTTCGAATACTTTCCAATCGCCGATATATAAGCTCGTTACAGATGATATTCGTACGACGTATTCGACCCTTACGGACCTTATATACTGAAACATACCATACCACCAGGCGAATTTAGCCATATAATACATCCACGACATCGTACCATGGTACCATACCGCAAACATACCATACCATATGCTGTGTTTTTCCTGTACCATACCGTCAACACATACCATACCACAAACGGTGGTTTTCCCATATTCCCATATACCATATCACCAACATATCCCATATACCATACCAACAACATATCCCATATCCCACACCGAGTTGGGGATACGTCTATACACCAGACCAGGTGCCTGCTACTGCTGTAGTGCCATCTTGTTGTGCAAGGGTGGCGATGAATACAAGAGTTGGCTCAGACGCCCATACCGAGTTGTGGAGACGTCTATACACCAGACCAGGTGTCTGCTACTGCTGTAGTGCTGTCTTGTTGTGCAAGAGTGGCGATTAATACAAGAGTTGGCTCAGACGCTTGAGTCCTACGCTCAGTGCAGCGCAGTGGCAGCTGGTGTGCACGAATTATATATAAAAAACATTATTTACGAGTACTACTACTGCTGTATCCGTCTCGAATGGCAAAAAATGGGCATTTTTTCAGGTTTGGGAGGATACCGTAGGACGCTGCCGGCAAGCTCTTGCCCCCTAGAGCATGCATCCACCTCATTTCTTCGAGCCCGTCATCTATACTATTAATAGTTGATCTTTCCCGCCACCGAGCGGGTTGCCCGTGGGCTGAGTCTCTGTCGAGATCGAGCGTCTATCGTCTATCGCCGCACGAGCAGGTCTTTTACAGCAGTACAACAAACGTGTCGAATGGCAAAAAGTGGGCTTCTTTTCAGGTTTGGAAGGATACCGTAGGACGCCGCCGGCAAGCTCGTGCCCCCTAGAGCATGCATCCACCTCATTTCTTCGAGCTCGTCATCTATACTTGTTCATCTTGTCCGCCACCGCGCGGGTTGCCCGTGTGCTGAGTCCCTGTCGAGATCGAGCGTCTATCATGTATCGTCGCACCAGCTGAAATAATACTTTTTTGGTGTACTTCGTGTTTCCATTCGCATACTATAGCAAGTATTCTACAGTACAACAGGAGTGGGTTACTTTTTGTGTCACAGCCAAATTATGCTGTATCCGTTTCGAATGGGAAAAAAAATGCATTTCGTCTATCAGTACATCAGGACAACAAGCGTCTCGAATGGCAAAAAATTGGCTTTTTTCAGTTTTGGGAGGATACTGTACGACGCCGCCGGCAAGCTGTTGCCTCCTAGAGCATGCATCCACCTCATTTCTTCGAGCCCGTCATCTATACTACCTGGTAGTTGATATTGCCCGCCACCGCGCGGGTTGTCCGTGGGCTGAGTCTCTGTCGAGATCGACCGTCTATCGTGTATCGTCGCACGAGCTGAAATAATACTTTTTTGGTGTACTTCGCGTTTCCATTCGCATACTATAGCAGGTCTTTTACAGTACAACAGGAGTGAGTTACTCTTTGTGCCACAGCAAAATTATCTACGAGTACTACTTTGTAGTGCTGTATCCGTCTCGAATGGCAAAAAAATTGCATACTGTCGCAGGTCTTTTACAGCAGCGAAAGGCAAAAAATGGGCTTTTTTTCAGGTTTGGCGGGCTACCGTAGGACGCCGCCGGCAGCAGTGGATTACTGTCTACTTTTCGCCGTTATTTGTATTTTGCCATCTTTATCGTATGTTTCGGTATTCGCAAATAATAACCCGCCAGTTGAAAATACATGTCAATCTGTCGAATGTGTGTAACAACCCACAAAATGTTTTTCATTGGCCAACAAAGCGTCGTGATTAGCATACTATAGCAGTAGAGCCTGGTATCATATAGGGCTAGCCTATATACCCCCTATACGATATGATATTTTCATAGTACTTAGTCATGTTTTTTGCCCCCTAGAGCATGCATCCACCTCATTTCTCATTTGGCCAACAACAACTTCGCATACTATAGCACACGCAGGTATTTTACATTACAACGACAGGAGTGGATTACTTCTTGTGCGACAACAAAATTATCTACGAGAGTACTATTAAAATCGAATACGAACTATCGTAGGTCTTTTACAACTGTAATAACAGCAGTTAGTTGATTAGTTTCTGCTTTTCGCCTTGATTTGTATTTTGCGATCCTCGTCGTATGTTTCGATACTCGCAAAAAGGATGACCCAAAATTGCATACTATCGTAGGTATTTTACATCAGCAGTTAGTTGATTACTTTCTACTTTTCGCCTTTCTTTGTATTTTGCGATCCTCATCGTATGTTTCGGTACTCGCAAAAATAATAACCCGGCAGTTGAAAATACGTCAATCTGTCGAATGTGTAACAACACACAACAAAAATGGGCTTTTTTCAGGATTGGAAGGATACCGTAGGACGCCGGCGGCAAGCTCTTGCCCCCTAGAGCATGCATCCACTTCAGTTCTCATTTCGCCAACAACAACTTCTTCGCGGTACAGAGATCTCTTGTCGATCTATCGTTTACTTGTTGTAATAAACAACCGACATGTTTTGCTTTGGCCAAGAGAGCGTCGTCAGCTTTCTGACTGATTGTTGGAGATCTCTCCCCGTTCATGTTTCGTTTTTCATTGGCCAACAGTCTTGTATTCAGCCCTGCTACCCCAATTACACCTCAATGATATCGATCCCATTGTTGAGGTACTGGTGCGGGTGCTCGTTCCGTCTTCGTGTGCTGCTACTGGATATATGTCCCCGCCGAGTACTATAAGAAGTGGTACCGATAGCCAACAAGTAGACGCTCTGCCTGAGCCAAACACAGCACTCTGGGGTTACGTCTGTGCTGGTCCCGACTGGCCTCTCCCGTCAATTTCAACAACTCCACCTGCGACTTCACAAAAAAAGAGACAAGCAAACTGAGAACAGCGCTCGAATGCATTTCATCGAGGGCAATAACAATAACATTATGTTATCGTGTTGGTAAATATGCGGATATCGATCTGGGCATGTTTGAGTGATAACGTGCGTGTTTGGTCAAAGCCTAACACTGTGTTACGGTGTTTGTTCAAGGACTGATCACGGCATAACATAATGTTACTGTACCAGAGCTAGACAAGACCGAGCAGCAACAGAACGTTGAGGCGCGTGCACGTTTGTGGGTTTCCAGTTAACACTGTGTTATTGCGTTACCGTGATCGCTTCTCCAGTGCTACCACTATGTTAGTACGTTACCACGTTCTTCTGTTAGGCCCCATAACGTAGATAAGTGTTATCCGGGTGTTACGTTATCCGAGGTGTGCACGCATTCGCGTGACTGTGAAAGTGCTTACAATCCTGGCTTTTGTGTCCAGTGGACTGGTCTTTTCGAATGCTGCCGCACCGTATGCAGCAGTAGTGGTGCCCCTTCTGTTGCTTGCTGTTGTACCCTTCCCGGCTTCTCGGATTAAAAACAAATGTTTATTCGGAAATCGTGCGGGTCGAGCCCGTGTACCGCCTGTAATACACAATATATCCGTGCACTAAACAACCATATACCAGTATACGTTATGCACACGTTTGTGTGCGTGGCGGGTCTTCTGATCAGGAAGAAATGATCTTGTCAGCAGATTGGAATACTATAGTACAAGGCGCTTCGCTCCGCGGGCGGCCTACGCCGCCAGCTATACGCTCGGTCAGGAAGGGAAAAAAAAGTACATCAAATCATGGGAAGCGGACAGAGGTCCATGATTGAATATGGTTTTTCTCATGATTGATTGTAGTTGCAAACTGGCGACTTGATAATGCCAAGAGTCCCGCCTCCATGCTTCAGGAGAAAACAGCTCGGACGCCACCTATGCTTCGCGTCGTGGGCGGTTTTCCGCTACGCTCGCTCACATGTCGTACGTACATACCCCAGGTAGGGTACTTATTTTCTTCTTTCGATATGCTCTGTGTCTGTACTCGTATGCACGAAAGACAAAGCACAACAGGCACAGCAGCATCCCAAAAACAATGAAAATAAAAACCGAAAAAATCGGAAAGAAAAAAAATCCCCGGCCCCTCGCGTGTAATAATTTCTTGCCTGATTGGAACACCTTACACCGAACAAAAAGAAAAATAAAAAGAAATCAAACAGCAGAGCTTCTCTCTCAGCCTCGTACGCCGCCCGCCCCTCTCGCGACCATCTCGCCACCGATTCAGTTCGCGTAAAGCTTTCCTCCCTCTCTTCCACAGTGAGCCCCGTCGCCCGCTTCGCGTGAAGCCCGGTGCTCACCGTGGACCTCGTTCGCCAGCTCGACAATGTTGGTGCTCAGACTGCCTCACTCTCTTGTCATTTTTTGTTTGGTCGCAAAAATAAACACCGCTTATTTTTCTCATCAAAACGACCCTTATATACTCGTACATAGTATAACCGGAACCACACCAGGGGCGAGACAGAGCCCATTCATGCTACCCTCGTGTCTCGAGGCACACGCGACGCCTAGCCACGAAAACGGCGATCGCGCTCCTTGCACCCCCCCCCTCTACCCGCCAGCACCCGTTGACACCCGCGACGATGCCGCGCTCGCCCGTGGAACTCGCGGAACCGTGCCCGGAGTACACGCACAGACACGAAACGAAAGAAGAAAAAAGGAAAGAAGGACTGAAATGCAAAGAGAGATGGAGAAATGGAGAAAGCAAAGATCCGCTGGAAAGACCCAAGTATTAAAAGGAGGCGATTTCCAAGTGGGAGGTCTGACAGGCCAAGGATGTACCAACCGAGCACGCTCAGAGAGTGAGATATCTATAAGTAGTTCTATATGTAAAAAATCATACCAGTAAAGTAGTACAACAAAAGGTCAGCCGCCGCGCAGATTGCCAGGATAAATATAGACCACCACACATAAATCGTTCAGAGAAGTTCGTCGGTTTCGGCAAGCCCATCGAAAGACACCTTCAGCGTTTGAAACGTATTTCGCACCCACCACTCTATGCACTACATAGTCATCGCAGAGGTCCGATTTGGAAAGTATCGGCACTGCATATGAACATATAATTAATATTATTATTGATAGAACTTGTATTATTGCCAACAAGGCATTTTCTTGTTCACACCCAGGACAGAAGAAAAAGAGAATCGGCACAAGATACATCAGCTTATCCTTACTGTACGTACGTAGCTGTTCCTTAATATACTGGCAATGTCGAGTGCGTACTGTGTTACGTTGGGGGAGGGGATGCATTGCTTATTTTATACCATCATTCTGGGCGTAGATAGATAGCTTTTGGGGCTTAAGTATATAAGGAGCTTGGATGCGGCTTAAGATTTAAGAATAGAAAGTAGCGAGTACATATTGAGATGTAGGAAGGAGTAAAGACAACACAGAGAGTATCGTAGCTAAAGCATAAAAGGAAGTAGACATAGAAGACAGATAGACCTTGTGCATAGGTTTCCTCTGTATCCGGGTATTTCTTCTTTCAGGAATGTTGTGATTGATCAACGGTGAAGTTCATGCTGCACATTGTTGGATGGCAAGCCTAATAATAATATGAAGACCACACAGTCCTTGCTTTTTTTCCTCCCAGGGAGGTACCGGTTTATTTAATCTGATCGTATCAAGAGCTGCCCCATCTTCAGCGTGAATCTCTACGACTGTATATTCCAATATGAATATGTCAAGCGAAGAAACCCGTACAGGTCAAAAACACTCAATACATATCATGCGTTCATACTTTATTATTGTCATTGCCCTCGATGAAATGCATTCGAGCACTGCTGTGCTCAGTTTGCTTGTTTTTTTTTTGGTGAAATCGCAGTTGGAGTTGGTGAGAGTGTCGAGAGAGATCAGTCGGCACCGGCACAGACGGCACCCCAGCAGGCGGGGTTTGACTCTTACTAAGCGTCTGCGTGCTGGCTATCGGAACTCCTCGTGGTCGTACTTGGCGGGGATATGGGATATACGTCGTGGCTACTGTATTTTGTTTTTTTGTTTCCCGCGTGAAATGAACACAAATAATTGATTGCACATACAACAATTCGATACGAGTCTACAAGGGAAGATTGTGTGTCAGTTGCGAGTCTTGAGTGTGTTACAAGGCTTACATTGGTTGGGTGATATCTTGAGTTTTCACCAGTAGCCCAACGATCTAGACCTTAACAAATGGCGTCGACGGCAGGATATGAATCGTTGATCGTGAGTTCGAATCTCACGTCCACGATGGCAACGCCTTTTAAAGAAAAGTGAATTTCCTCATGCCAAGAATCTGATAAATAAAGCACTCTTCTTGGGTCCCCAGAGATCTTGAAGAACTGCGGACTAGGCACGTACGGTCCCATACGAAGACCAAGAACCCCGCAGTTCCGAAGGGGGGGAGAGTGGTATAAGTTATAAGGCTTTGGTTGGGTAGACGATTCGTTAACCTTGCACCAGTAGTAGTAGCCCAACGGACTAAAACCTTATATACATATGGTACCTGATCAAAAAATAGGCCAACCGTGTTTTTCAAAAGTTTTTTTTTCACTTTTACTTTTCAGCTTGTGGACAAGCCGTGGTCGCACGTGTCTTCCCTTCTCCGCTGTATTTTTATCGCCCAGACGGTTCAGCATGCCCGACTGCTCGTCGATTTTCATCGAGTTTTGCAAACTAAACCCTTTAGAACAAGAAAAAGTCGTGGACACACAGAGAGGAGGCACACAAACAAGGACGGGGAAGGATGTTCGACGGAACTGGCATGCACCTGCCTGCCGTCGGTTGTATATCGGTTGTGCAATGAAAAACATGTCGGTTGCGCCAAAAAACACGTACGACACTCATTACAAAGTAGACGACAGATTTTCAATGGAGACTCCGTACCGCAAAATATTAGAGTCCACCAGAAGGGGGTCGTGATCCCCAACAAGCAGTTCCGCAACAACAGCATCCCACGTATTTTCTGTTCGTTGATACTACGGCTGAGGCGTCGGTAGTGCAATGAAAAACATGCGATCGTCTTCCTGGACTTTGGGAGATGAATTTTTGTCTGCCCGATATGTTTCTGGTGCGTTTTCCTTTTTGGGGGGCTGGGTTGGGGATGTGTTTTTGCGTATTCTGTCCTGCCTACCCCCCCCGCCCAGTGTCGGGACTGGTCTGGGCACTCGGTCGCTCAATCGCGGCCCAGGACGTGCTTTCAGAGTTGTGGACTGGGTCTAGGTGGTTCTTGCCGTCTTCCGTGTTATTTTTCTTTTCGTTCCCGTACTCACTTTTCACTTTTCCGTGCATCTTCCTCGCCTCCCCCCCCGTGCGAGCGGCATGGCGAAGGCTTTCATCGACGATTTCTTCCTGCCCCTTAAGGCTAGGTCTTCCCTTTATTTTTTTTACGTACTTTGCCGGCTTTGTTGTCTCGCCGTTCAGTGGTGTGGGAGTGGGTTTTGAGGAGCCGCATTTTCGACTGACGTTCTAGTTCGTGGAATCGGGGTTTCCACGAATTTCCCATAATTCTGCATATACGGCCCATCAGAATGGGCTAGTGTTATGATACTGCTTTGTATGAGGTTGAAAGCCCGGTAACTACCTGGGTTCAGCCACTGGGAACGTATTTGTAGTACTTGGAAGGCGTATCTTAGATGGAAAACCACGGGGTTTTCCAGAGGCGCACGAGCTTGGTCTCAGTCTCCGCGTGCACGAAAGGAATAAAACTGCTCTTCTTCTATAGCTAAGCAAACAACACACGTGAATACCAACGAATATCGACTTAAAAGGCAGACCTGTCCAGGGATACAAAGTGTCCCGCAACCGTTGATCTTAACAGAAACACGCACGGATAAAAAAAAATTGACAGACGAGGACAGGAGATCTCTGTACCACACAGAGGATCGAAAAAGCGAAATATAAGAGTCCACCAGGGGATCGTGGTCCCCTATCAGTTCACAGCAACAGCGAGCGGGGTTTTTATAAATTGCGGCTGTGGCATGTCGGTTGGGGTCGTGATCCCCAACAAGCAGTTCCGCAACAAACAACGTTTCCCACTTATTTTATGTTTGTTGATACTTGATACTACGGCTGCGGTGTCTGTTGGGCAGCGGGGTTTTTCTATAAATTGCGGCTGTGGCATGTCGGTTGGGGTCGTGATCCCCAACAAGCAGTTCCGCAACAAACAACGTTTCCCACTTATTTTATGTTTGTTGATACTTGATACTACGGCTGCGGTGTCTGTTGGGCAATGAAAAATATGTGAAACACGCACGACGGTTACAAAGTAATTGACAGACGAGTGCGCATAATACTGCTGCCATGTGAAACACGCACGACGGTTACAAAGTAATCGACAAAATAGACCGGAGATTTCTGTAGCACCCAGTGGATCGAAGAACTAAATTATAAGGTCCCCAACAAGCAATTCCACCGTGACAGGAGATCTCTGGACTATGTCAAGATCGAGGTCTGGACATTTTGTATCCCTGGACAGGTTTGCCTATTAAGTCGGTACTCGTTGGTACTCACGTATGTTGTTTGCTTAGAGATAAAAGAAGATCAGCTTTATTCCTTTCGTGCACGAGGAGACTAAGAGCCGAGCTCGTGCCTCGCTGGGAATACCCCCGGTTTTCCATCTACGATACGCCTCCCAAGTACTACAAGTACGATCCCAAATGCTTGAACCTAGGTAATTACCGTGCTTTCAGCCTCCTTCAAGGCAGTATCATAACAACTACTTGTGCTGAGACTGTTTGAGTTTTATTTATTGGAGTTTTTGTTTCGTCTTGAAGTTCATGTTGAATTTTTCATCAAGCGTAAAGACGTCGCATATGGGCTCCTCGGAACAGGCCAGATACAGACTATACGCGGGGCATGCTCTTCTTGTGTCCTCGTATGGTTGAGCCCCTCGGTTCAACAGCAATAATAGCAGATATACGTACCATGCGCGTGCTGGAGTGTTCTCAGTGCGGGGCATTCTCTTCTCAACGCTTCCTGCTCCTTACGTGTATGCTTACTATTATCTACACGGATATTGAGCATGCTCTTCTTGTGTCTTCGTAGGCTTGAGCCCCTCGGTTCAACAGCAATAATAGCAGATATACGTACCATACGCGTGCTGGAGTGTTCTCAGTGCGGGGCATTCTCTTCTCAACGCTTCCTGCTCCTTACGTGTATGCTTATTATTATCTACACGGATATTGAGCATGCTCTTCTTGTGTCTTCGTAGGGTTGAGCGCCTCGGTTTAACAGCTTTACCCTTGTTTGGGTGGGGTGTCCATTAACACAGCCGTTATCCAATTTCAACAGTACTTCCCTTCGTAATGCTCTTCTCCACGCGTCCTGCTCCTTACGTGCATACTTGTGGTGTTGGTACAGCACTAAGTATCTATACCCGATGGTTCGTGCTCGAGTGCTTTCTGCGCGGGGCATGCTCTTCTTATGTCCTCGTAAGGTTCAGCCCCTCGGGTGGTGTTGGTACAATACGGGATGGTATGGTATGTGGTACGATACGGTGTAGCACGGTATGTAGTACCGCATGTTGGTATGGTATGATGATGCACTTTGGTGGATATAATATTTGGAAAATCACGGTATGTGATATGGTATGTTGGTATGGTATGACGGTACGGTGTGGTGGATATATTATGTGGCTAAGTATTGCCTTGTGGTATGGTATGTTTCAATATATAAGGTCTGCAAGAGTCGAATACGTCGTATGAATATCATCTGTAACGAACTAAGGTGTCGACCATTGATTGGAACAAATACAAGTTCGAAAATATAAGGGAAGCAGACAGACAAGACAGACAGATCTGCAATTTCCAAAAAAGATATTCAGTTTTTGAAACTGAGATTACAAACTGATGTCAGTACACAAGGTCTGTAAGAGTCGAGTACGTCGTACGAATATTTTCTGTAAAGAACTAGCATATAGATAATTAATTGGAACAACCTAATATAAGTTCGAAAATACAAGGGATGCGGACAGACAGATGGGTCTGCAATTTCCTAAATAAAGACTCAGTTTAAAAACTGAGAATCAATGCCAATACGGTAGCCGGTTGCCTTGGATAGTGCTGGAATCGCTTGGCAGAGATTACGCATGCTAGGTTAGAAGTGTACATACAGTTTTCTGAGGCTCCTATACTATTAGTAAATCAAAATCAGACCTTGGAAAAATAGTGCACAACGATGCCATGGCCTAGGTCTAATACGAACAATACTGAAGAACACAATCGGTGTTTCGACAAGATTGGGAAGTTCCTCTGTTGATTAGCGACAACACTCAGAAAAAAAAAAGGCCAAACGTACTACATACCCCTATTATAGCATGCCTCAGATGGGATTCACTATTAATAGTAACCCTACGCCACGCAGCTGAGGACGCCAAGAACGGCGACAACGGGAGGGGGGGAGGGGGGAAGGGCAGCCGTACTCATACAGCTGTCGACAAATGCAGAAACCAAATGATAGATCGGGTGGCTAGGTATCGGTTCGACTAGCTCTTATAGACTGTTGCCTGTAGCTCCCTCTCTTTCGTGTCGCTTCGTCAGCGCAGTAGATATCTGTCCTTCCTGAGTACGTACGCTTTCCGTTTGGCAGCCTTTCTGAAGTCCTTGCGTCGTTTGTATTCTGTTTTCACAACATTATATATATATATATTAATTGTCTTTTTGCCCTTATTTTTTGGTCCTGCTTGTGTTGTTGTGTTCTCGTACCCGGTACGCTGGCATTTCACTTGCTTGACACTTGAATTTGCGATTTTATTTTATTTTTTTATTTTTTTATTTTGGTCTTCCTCTGTCTCACAGTCTGTGACCACGGAATCAGTATCTCTCTAGGATAAGGAATCAGGACGGACACTGGGTGTACTGATGAAGCTGGGTAGAAAGGACGATTTAATGTGAAGACAACAACAACAACAACAGTGTGCGACGTAGTATCGGTTGCCGCTATTTAATACCGGTATTGTCGGCTGGCGCATACCGGCACTATAGCGGGACCACTACTGCTGGAACAGACGAGCAGGCGGCCAATAAGAATTGCCGGTACACACCGGGCAATCAAATCAGCGGCCAATCAACGCTGCCGGAATAGAAGGGGCGTTAAAAAAACTTATATTAAATACAAATTGGGCGATTGATCTTCGTCTATCACCTGGCTGGTACGCGATAGACAACAAAAAAACACGCATGCAAAAAATCGAGGACGCGCATACCGGCTGGCGCCGCCAATATATTGCCCACTCCACTTGAAAAAAATCCACAAACAGAAACCGGCCGCTACCTTGGATGACGTCAACGCCACGTGTCATGTCATCCAAGCCTTTCCTACCAATCAGAACACCCCCAGAAAATAACCCATCAAATATCGGCGGGCACGAAATACCTTTCTCCCTACCCTAGTCTATTGGCATTACTAGTACCGGCATAAAAACTGCCCAGGACAGGACAAACCAAGCACGTAGAAGTGAACATGAGGAGGTCGACCACAAACAACGGAAAAAAAAGCACGGCCAGCTATTACAAAGAGCGACGATGTCGGAAAATAGCAGGTCGAGTCTATGCTCGGGCAGCGACAAGTGCACCACAGACCTTGAGACATATGAGCGCCTTTCATGTGGACAGCAAGAGGCGTCGCGCCAGGGGTAAAAATACAACCCAACACCCAAAAACATGGCGACGCTCGCCGAATTTTCAATACATACACCCCAATCCCCCCCGTATACAGCACCCCGGCACGCAGACAAGTGCCGGTGCCAACCCTCAATAAAAGGAATCAACAACACACAAGAGCGGAGAACATAGGCAGCCCCCCCGCCCCCCCCGGCCTCCCGTACTGGAGCACTATTCTCGTGTGTTTGCAAAGGTCACATTAGTCTGGGGTTGCGGAGCCGAGCCGCGGCGCGGCGCCGCTTAACATACAACTTCTCATGAAGGAAGCACACTGCCTTCTTTACCTATTTTGCCTTTTATGCAGAAGAATAATATATCCTTCAAGAGGGTCTTACATCGTTCCCACGACCCAATAACAGCAAAAGGCCCAGTCAGCAGAAAATGCAGGAAGTACCGCGTTCGGGCGCACCAGAAATCCGGCGCGAGTTGGTTTAGCTTCTATTGCCCATGCAGTATGTGGCTTGGCCCTATTGTCCATACGGCATGTAGCTTGACGAGGTAGGCCCGATGTCCTTGGCGTGGTACTGAGCCGGGGGCGGCGGTGGTAGCCTTGGCTTTGGCTTACAGGGGACGATGCGGTTGTTGGCCATGTACTCCACAACTTGCTGCGGGATTTCTGCCAAGACCTTTTTTTTCCCACGGCAATTGCACGATTGCATAGCAAACGGGGGGGTGGGGCGCGAGAGAAGTGTCAGCAGGAGATAGATGGACATTGGGAATGCTGAATGAGCCCCATTCGCGATATACATATATATGGTGTACAAAATATATGTTGTAAAACAGTCGTACCATGTAGGTGCATTATCATGTCATTTATACTGCAGCAATATATATACAAGGTTTTTTTCCCTTCGGGATGTGGGTAACGTGAAATCCCGGGGGTGTCGTAAGGTGAAAAGGGAGCCACAGGTACACGTATAGCTGTTCTTGGCGGAAACTGAGCCACGGGTTAGCGTATTGCTCGAAGGGAAGAGTAGTGCTCAGCAGGAACTGAGTACTACTCTTTTTTTGGAGCATTACACTATTAATAGCTCATGCCACACGTTTCCGACAGCAGCTGACTCGTGGCAACAACAGTTGAATAAGCATCACCATCAGTGGGCATCCCCGGTGACTTGGTAGGTGGTTCGCGTGCCTATCAAGATCAATTTCGTGGGTTCGAGTCTCACCGAATGTATCCTCGTAGGGGCTTTTTCTTGCAAAACAAATTGATTAGCGGAAAGCGCGAGAGCGTGAGTCAGTTACATTCGATGAAAATCGACGAGCAGTGGGCATGCTGAACCCTATGCGCGATAAAAAATAAAGGCACGTAGCGGGGGGCAGAAGGGACGGCACCTGTGACCACGGCTTGTTCAGGAGATCGCTGAGGGTTAAACCTCCTACGAGTTAGGCTGGAAAGTAAAAGTGATAAAAAAAACAACTCGCTGTAATTATTACCGTACAGGTATACATACACGTTCGAGGGCATCATGGAAAAGTTATCTGCATTTGTCATGAAATGTTTCTCCCTACGTAAAAAATTCTTGACTGTCAAAAACAATATACTCATGGTTACAGCCGCAGACTCGAGGCAACAGCAGCATTATACTACTACTACTAAACCTACTACTATTACTAAAAGTCCATACAACGGTAACAGTTGCATGTACACAGAACCATGGGTTGCATGACTACTGCACTGAGACTATACACCACTACTACAGATGTACAGTAGTATAGGTAGAAGCAGCGGTACCATGGGTTGACATTATTACGGCTACGCAGATGTAGTACAGGTAGAGGCAGCATGAACTCTACAAAATACTACCAGTACACTACTACTAGGACTACAAATTATAGAATCAAGTACTACTGCTGGAGGATGACCAAATGCTCGTACAATACAGACAAGCTCATGGTAAGCATGTCAAATGACCACGCGGTACCATGGGCTGTGGGGTATGACTGATATACTGTTACTATGCACCACCACCACTACTACGTAGATGCAGTGCAGGTAGAAGCAGCAAGAATAAATACTACACTACTACCTACTACTACTCCTACCACTTTCATACAACGGCAACGGTCGCATGCACGCGGCACCATGGGTTGGGGGCATGACTATACTGATAATACACACTACTACCGCCACTACGCAGATAGATGTATTGACAGTACAGGTAGAAGCAGCATGTCCTATACAATATGTATACGTATATTTGTCAAATTTTCGTACTTTTGCCAACTTTTCTCTTCGCACGAGCACTTTTAGGCAAAACACTAAGTACACGGACACGGGAAGCCCTGCCGGACACATTGGTCTAGGTCTCGGCGCGATCCGTGCACTCTGAAGCGCGTGGCGGGCGCTCAAATATTGTTTTCCGGCGGGAGTGGATAAGACGATTTCCCTGGTTTCAGTAAGAGGCCGTACTTTGTACGTACGTGTATCGGTACATACATGTCATGCTGTCTGTTTTCTCTCCTAGGCTCTCACGAGCTATGAGCACACAGCTCAGACATATGCCAGGTACACAACAGACAACATGCACAGATCCCAACGTTCCAACGCTGCCGCCCCCCCGCCCACCCGCCGTGCGTGCGCGACACACCCTTATGCGCAGTGTTGCTGTGGATGGTTGCGTTGGTCGGACCCTGCAGTCCGTATTTTTGATCTGTATATACCCAGGAAGATGTATATATCCCTGTACATTTTTTTTGTGTTGCATGGAGCACGGACCACCGCCTAGAGAACAATAGCCACAGCAGTGCACAGAGCGTGCTTACCTACAGCTTCCTACAGCACCACAACCCTGCTGCCCTGCTGCCCAGCAGCAGTAGTGGGCACACCTTGCGCGTATGGATGATCGTACTGCGGCTATCACAGTTGGTTTATTCGATCGATCACTTGACCACGCCACGAACACACCAACCAGCGTCACACACCTCTCTCCCTGCTTCAGAATCCTCTTCTTCTGCTTATTGCTGTGTGTGATCCAACACTGCCACTGCTCCAGCTGTGCTCAGCACAGTGCGCCAACAGCAGCAGCAGGCAGGGTACTATGCGCATGTGGAAGATCCGCGCTGTAAACTCAGTACTACTGTAGTTCGTTGTTGTTGTCATCGGCATTGGCCGATGCACGTACCTTCCGCAGTGTGTGACCCATTATCCTCGGATCGATATATTCGTCGTGTCGAGTAGTACAACCAACATAAACAAATCGTTCGTGCTGTACAACAAATTATTCGTACAGCAGCGTTCGTACAAAACATACTTACAGCAGTAGTTATCATTGCTGTGAGTCCTACATTGCTGACCGATAGGTCCTAGAGCCAGCAGAAAGGGGGTCAGTACACGTACGTTCCTCGCGTGGCATTCTACAGCAGTACTGCTGTATATGCAGTCGTACCTGTACAAGCTACTCTACTGCTGTAGGAGATCGTGCAAAGTGTTTTAAATTGCGTAAAAAACACGACGTGCCAGTTGTTCGAGCACTGTTCTAGCGTAGACGTTTATACTGCGCGCGACAAGATTTTCGTTTACGAGGTTCGACTCGCACCTTCCACGCTTTTTTCGTTATATTCACTTTTTTTTTTAACTTTTTTTGTACCAAGACTACAACAGTACTAGTAATAATAATACATTCGTCCACACCTTGCTTTTCTGAGCGTATACGTAGTATGATATATTGTAACACACCTTGCTTTTCTGAACGTATAATACGATACTTCCTCTGTCCCATAAGTCTGTGCCGTTATGGGCGCTCAGTCGTTAGGGTACTTACAAGTTGACGTTTAGCCTGTGGTTGGGTGCGTTAGAAAGGCAAAACACATACGAAGCTGACTAAAAAAAAAAAAAATCGAAGACCGTGTTATACACTAAAGTTAGGTCAAAATATGCCCATTTTGGTCCTTTTTTGACAATATTTTCGAGAACATTTTTGAGAATTTTTATGAGAATTCTTGTGATAATTCGTGATTACCACACCAAACCTACCCCACACACTACAAACGATGGATACGCCCCCAAGTACCCCCCCACCTCGCCCCAAGGGCGGCGAGCTTTCAGTGGGCCGCTGCATTGCAATTGTAGTGGAGGTTGCGCTGGCTATTCCGCCGGGTAAAGTAAGTACAATGGGGAGACGTTAGAACGGGTGTGGCAAAGCCTTTTCAAGGTTTACAACCAAACACTCCGTAAGGTGGGCGACAACGACTTTGCAGTAGAACACACCGGGGTAAGAAAGCGACAGAGGGAGGGGACGCTGGAGAGGGTGGTAAAATACGACAAGGAGGCTTTAGAGAAGGCTTACGCCTGGATGGCATCGAGTCCCAGCGACAGCAAGGACGACTAATCGACATTTTTCTGTTTTGCCCCTCAATTGTCTTGGTTTTAGTGTGGGCCCCCCAAGTGTCTTGGTTTTCATGTGGAACCAAATTGTCTTAGTTTTAGTGTGGGGTCACTATTATACTGGTTTGAGTATGGAGGGACGCGACATGGATCGTTGAGTAGAGGGGGGGGGGTTGGGTTCGGGCCCTACTACTGTTGATTTTTGCCCCGCAAGTGTCTTGGTTTTAGTGTGGAACCCCAAGTGTATTGGTTTTAGTATGGTACCTTAAGTGTGTTGATTTTAGTGTGGGGGTCACTATTATACTGGTTTTAGAATGGGGGGCGCGTTATGGATGGTTGAGTGTAGGGGGGGTTAGCTTCAAGGTTGGCGATAATTCTTGGGTTTTTTGGGGGGAGTTACGCTTAGTGCCCCACCACCCCCCTCCCTGAAAAGGGGCAAAATATGACCGTTTTGGGGCCAACTCAATGTTTTCCGGCCGTTCGGCCGCATGGTTCAAGCACCAGCTAAAAAAAAAAAAAGTTTTTCTTGCTCAAAAAACGCCAGAGAATTCAACAAAAAAAACGGGAAACAGATCGGACACCCTTAAGGGGGCGCAAAAACATAACGGCACAGACTTATGGGACAGAGGAAGTATTGTAGTTACTTGTGTGTTTGTACCCAAGGTAAATAGTTTGGGCGCGCTTACGTGTGGCGTGCGTTCACACCTCAACATTTCACAGCTACTCCCAATAGTTGGGAGTAAAGCAAAATATGTTCGAGAAAATACTGCTGCTATTACCGTAGGTACTTCGTACACTCGCAGTATTTCGGGATTTCTGTACTCGAGATACTGCGAGTACTCGCAGTATTTTGAGGTCCTGCCGATACTACTTCGTATACTTTCGGGCTCGCACTAATGCGGGGTTCGCTACTGCTGCTGGCGTGGATACCCCCTGTTGTGCTTCAAGTGTCTCGGGGTTCTGTACCGCGGGTACTACAAGTATTCTAGTCTACAGTAGCAGTATTTCGTCCGTTGGTAGTGTTCGTACTGCTACTTCTGCGAGACTCAGTACTCGCAGTAATGAAATACCCTCAATATGCCCAGTATACTTCGAGTGAGTATCATGTATACTTCAACCGTTTGTGCACCGCGTCGACAATTCTCAGGCCCAGCGTTCGGCACCAAACACACCTAGATAGTCCCACACGAGTGGGAGTTGGAGCAAACCACTTTCGCTGGAGACAACTTGAGTACTTAAAGCAGTCTGGCAGTATTTCGAGATACGCATTTGCGAGGAATATATATGCATGTACTGGGAATACTCTCAGTATCTCGAGGTTCTGTACTGCGCATATTGCCTTTACTCCAAGTATTTCGTGTTTCGATACTACCGCGGGTACATACTTTCCTGTATTCTCGGGGTTCGGTACTGCTCACACTCTCATTACTCTCAGTATTTGGGCCTTCTCAGTGATGGCAATATTTTTGCCATTTATCTGTGAAACCTTGATGTTACCCTGAGCACCAAGAAACATTAATTTTGGGGGAACATATACATACATTGTACCAGTATATATGTGCTGTACCTTACTCAACCGGTCACAAAGTATTATGGCGCAACCTCTACCTCGCGCAACTTTTTTGTACGAATTCATCGCCGCGAGTCGGCTCGATCAATATATCCACTTATCGCTACCCTACTTTATATTATTGTAGTAATGACCCCACACCAATTCCGCGAACAGTATAATAATAGTCTGTCCTCAAAAATATGTAGTGTGTGTTCTTCACGTTAAAATGATGGGTGGATGCAGGTACTACTTCTACACAAGTGTGCAGGGTTGCATACGAATATTATTTCGCTCTTGCGCCACTCCCCTATTCATACGGCACCTCCCGGAGGGGAACCTTGTATACTATACTACTACGACTACTAATGATTTAGTATATGTACAGCCTACGTATTATATACGGTTGAGGGCATCTGCTGTTATGTACTGGCCAGGTAGAAGCAGCATGCAAACGGTAACAGCAATAGCAGACACCACAACGACTACGACTATGGTACAGGTACTATTAATACTAACTTTCATACGATGGCAACGGTAGCATGCAAGCGGTACCATGGGTTGGGGGCATGACTACTACACTGAAATTATAGACCACTACCACTACTACGCAGATAGATGTAGTAAAGGTAGAAGCAGCATGCACTATACAAAATGTAATAGAACTGCGACTGCTAATGATGTAGTGTATTACAGGGTACGTATTATATAAGGTTGAGGGCATCTACTGTTATAGGCCAGGTAGAAGCAGCATGCAAACGGTAACAACAGCAATAGCGGACACCACAACGATTAGGACTATTGATACTATGGTGCAGGTACTACTCGTACTGCTACTGGACAGGCATCAAGAGATTCAGCATGCACTCAGCACCATGGGCTACTACCACTACTACAACTATCCTATACCATACTATACTACTGCTATATACCTGCGCGTCGAAAACAGCGTCAATAATACAGAAAACCTCAAGGTAAAAGAGAGGCCAAATTACCTGGAACATCACTATTAATAGGAAGCAGGTCCTTTGTATTTATGTATTAATGTACAGGTATACGTACGATTGGGGCGCGATGGAAAAATTATCTGCATTTTCTCATGCAAATTTTATGATGACTGTCAAATACAGATAGTACTCACGGAAATAGCAGCTGATTCGTGGCAACAGTCGTTAACTCTTAACATCACTATCAATAGGCAGCAACTCGGCTGTATTTATGAATTAATGTACAGGTATACAAACGTTTGAGGGCATCATGAAAAGTTATCTTCACTTGTTTGTCACGAGAAGTTTCTCCCTACGTAGACCGTCGAAAACAGCATACTCATGATAACAGCAGCAGACTCGTGGCAGCAGCAACACTATACTACTACCTATTACTACTACTATTAATATGACTATGATAGATGCACACCAAGACGGGACAGTAAAGCGAGACAGGCGGCAGAATGGGCCTGGCTCTGTGGCTCTTGGCGTGTGCGATTACCGGCTGCTGAGAGCGTGCGACTGAACTAGCTAGGTATGATACCTAGATTTTGGTGCCAATTTCCCCCAGGTAGACGGACCGAGGGAGGCAGTTTTGAGGTTACGTACGTGCTTGGTGTGAGGTGTGTGGTGTACGTCAAAATACTAGGTGAAACATATAAGACGCGCGACAGATGCGTACTGCTGCTGCTAATGCTGCTGCTGAGGTTGATCAAAAACCAAAACTGGACAGGTAATAAGCGGGCCATGTCAAAATTGTCGATATTTTCAACGCAGAGAAAACTCTAGGTTTTTGAAAGTGCACACAGCTCGTCGTATCGTACGTGTCCTGAATTTTTAGTACAAATAGAGTGTCAGCCAGGCAGTCGGGCAGTGTGGACGGAGGGAGGCAGTTTTGTGATCACGAACGTGCTCGGTGTTAGGTGTACACCACCCGTCAAAGGGGTTGGTGCAACAGATACGACGGCCGACAGATATGTACTGTTGCTGCTGAATGTCTGCTGCTGCTACTGCGACTTCTTCTGCTGAGCTTGAAAAACTATGTACAGCAGAGGGGGCTTGAAAAAGTGTTCGAGGGTGGCGGGCTATTTACTTATAAAAAAAAAACATGGGGTTTTTCCATGTTACCTACTCGGGCTGGCGAGGCGGAAAACAATCCCCTGTTGAATACAGTCAGCTCAGCGACGTTAAATGCCCCGAGCACCGCCATTGCCCGCCCGGGGATCCAGACCATGCGTCGAAACGTACCCACGGTCCTCTTTCTTGCCCCGCAGCCGAAAGTGCGAAAAAGAACCCTCGGCCGCCGGAGAGCAGCATGCCAGAAAAGAAAAGGTCCATTTTTTTGCATGTAAATATTTTCACGTTTTGGGTCCTGACAACCATTTATTTGACCTTTATGGGAACTACATAATCTGCAATCACCCATACGGTCGGTCCCGGGATACCGGCGCTTGAAAATCGTAAAGTCCCATTTAGCGGCGTATAGTCATCAAGTACCGGTATGTATAAACAACAGTATAAACTTACATGGTAAAACCTACGAGTATGAGCGGGCATGTTGTCCTGGACGGACTATGTAAGGGTATCATGATAAATTACGTGCTACCACTAAGAGCTGCGCCAGCCTTCAAACAGACTTGTTTTGTCTCTGCTGCGTCATAGCATCACAAAACAAGGGCGGGGGGGGGGGGGGGGGGGTTGATAGATTGATTTGTTTGGGTGTGTTTGAGGTATGCTTGATTGCATGTGTGGGGGAATATGCTGGATGCTGAAATGCGTGCAAGGGTAGCATCTGGGTGCATGCAAGAGAAGGGGGTGATCTGACAACTTTTGCTAGTCCGTGGGTTTTACTGCAGAGCAGGGATGAACATAAGCCACACACACAGTACACAAACCTGGCACGCCTGATTTGCACTTAACAACGACGGAGTTGTATGCTTGTACGCTATATGCCTGGTACTCTTGGTATGATAGCAAGAAGGGGATGTGCACATCGGCTGTTGATAAGTCGCACGATGAATGAGGGCTGATGAGCGTAGCACCTTGCAAGTGGAGGTAAGCATTTGTCAATGCGCTATCGCTGAGAGGGGACGTGAAGGTGAGCCCCTCCCTGAGGTTTTGGATGCTGTGGGGTTTCCTGGGGTTTGGTACCATTGTATGCTGTTGGGTGTCCTGGTTTCTGATTTTGCGGCGAGGTGAGCGCGCTCGTGGGTTGAGTTCAGTGAAGGTAAGCACTGAGAGCAAAGCACCTTGACAGTGAAGGTGAACACTCGTCATTGCAAGGGGGGATCATGGAGAGCTCTCTCATGGGACTTTGGTTTTTACTGGGTTTCTGGGGGTTTGGTTCGTGTTTACTTCGTGTTTACTGCGTTACGTAAGGGGTGGTGGATACTACAGCACGGTTCACTTGCAACCTACAGTAAATACACTCACTTTTTGCTCAGGTGACATGGGGTTATGTGCCGTCGTTTTGAAAAAGGCTATGCCACGTGCTCTCAGACCCCGTGAGGTTATGTGCCGTCGCTGTTGCAAAAGCTGTACCACTTCGGGTAATGGATACTACAGCACCGTACCACTTACTTCTAAGATACACTCACAGCTATGTACCACGAAAAAGGTCATGCCACTTTCGCTCAGACGACGTGAGGTTATGTGACGTCGTTATGGCTGAGGCTGTGCCACTTTTTTCCAGACGACGCGAGGTGTTATGCCGTCGTTGTCGCAAAAGGCTCTGCCGGCCTCGGCGATGTGAGGGTTCGTGCCGTCGCTACGGCAAAGGATTTGTCTTGTTTTCTCAGACGGCGGGAGATTGTGTGCCACCGTCGAACACAAAGGCAGGCGGTGGGAGGTAGACGATCGTACTCTGCGCCGTAGCAGTGTGCTTCGTCTAATTTCTACTGCGAAGACTGTGCCCTTTTTGCCCAGACGACGTGAGGTAGTGCTATGCCGTTGCTGTGGCAAACGACCCTGCCGTTTCGGTCTAGTTGACGTGAGGTTTTGTGCCGTCGCTGCTGCGAAAGATTTACCATGTTAGCGCAGACGACGTAAGGTTGGGCGCCGTCGTCGTAGCGAAGGTGGGCGGTGGGTGGAAGAGGATCATACCCTGCGCCGTAGGAGTGTGCTTTTATCCAACTTCTATTTTCCATGAGTAAATGGTCTGGATGCTCCGACAAACGAAGCGCAAAGAGCTCTGTATAACTTTTTAAGGTCGCCTGGTTGGCCTATTGAAGCGGCTCGTCTTTAAACACAGCTCTATGTATGGTAATGAGGGACAATCGACCACGGGTAGTCGTCGTACCCGTCTGTAGTCTCATAGCTTGTCACTATCGCTTGGTGGTTGCCCATGACAACGGTATAAACAACTAGAACACTACCAGGTATCGTTCAACGGTGTATACCAAAATATGAATTTGTACGATGAAATATATCTGATTCGACGTTTCTGCAGAGTTTATCTTCGTTCCATGTATCCAAGGGTGTACACCTGCACCCGTGCGATGGTGTACGTGATTCGGTGGTAAATGAGTTTGCCTTCGTTTCGCGCATGTTATCTAACACGAGACCAGGAATAGGTCGATACAACAGTTTAGTATCGCACCGAGAGTAGATGTTGTTTACCAGTGGATGTACCACAAGGATAACACACAGGGCCAAGTGGATGAAGTTACTCTTCATTTTTTTTTTCTTCTTTTATCCTCCGGCGGATTGGTAAAAATAAAGCTTCGACGTCTTGCGTTCGCTCAGCCGAGTGAAACGCAAGGGGGGGGAGAGAGAGAATGTCGAAGGTAAGTGGACTAGGCGGGCAACGCAACCCAGGGTTGAGTCCCCCCTACATACGATGAAAACGCGAACCTTCTCCAAGAATATCCAAGATAAGGCGGTCGTTGAGTTCCTCCATGATAAAAAGGTTCATTAACACCAAGATATAGGGGTCATTCAGGAAGTGGACAATCGACTCGAAGGCAAAGTATTTGGAATGGAGAGAACATTTACTCCAAGGATATCCGAGGCAATGGAATTGTTTTGGGCGGTCGTTGAGTTCCCCTACGATGATGAAAAGGATAACCGATACCAAGGTAAAGGGGTGGTTCAGGAAGTGCACAATCGACTTGGAGGTAAACACATTGGAACGAAAGAGAACGATCGATTCCAAAGGGATAGGGATCGCTCCGACAGCCGAACCCAGCCAAGAGAGGAGTTCTTATTCTCCTGGTGCCCGTGCTCGAAGATCGAGCGCTCAAAACGAAGGAAAACAACAATGAAAGGCTGCCCTATGAGCTATTACAGGTGCCACAATCCTTGAGAAAACAGGATTGTCATCAATGTGGCGGAAGCGGAAGGCTTTAAAACAGCGTGTCACATTCTTGAGGCAAAATAGGAGGGTCATCAACGAGACATAAAGGTAACTGGATCCGGAATTATCAGATATACGGCTAAGAAGGCAAGTGGAGTTGAGTCCAACGAGATCGGAGATGAAAGTCACTGCTCCGGAGCTACCACGGGTACTACCAAGAAGGTAATAAAGTCAACACCCACCGAAATCAGAAAGGTAACCGGCTGGAACACCGCGCCCAACGCCAAGAACGGACCGGCGTGTCTTGACAACCTTTTGAACGAGGGAGTGGTCAATTCAGCGGTGTGTCCACAACACTCCCAAGATCGACACTATGCCCGACTTACTCAGGCCAACGTGGCGGCAGAGGTGAGCCCCTTGGTTAGTGTGGCTTGGTACCGGTGAGTACGTGCCTCAATACCGTCCACTAGCATGACGACTTAACCTGGCCCGGCCAGACAGGAACGTCCTACACACGCAAGCGATTGAGAACAAAAAAGAGGGTCTCGCCAGGTAGACACGAACTCTGAGCGGGTCATCGAGTGTATTATGGCCTTGAGTCAATCAGGAATGCTAGGTGGCCATCCGCGGCACAGGAGGTGGGTGCGGTGTTGTGGTCGGTGAACCACTTCAGACCGTTGCCTTGGGAAGGGAGTTGCCCGTTGTCGACCTGGCTGTTTGAAAGTAAGAGACTTTGCTCCATGCGGCGCAGAAGAGATCTGCGCTTCATTGAATACGACATGGACCTTTAGTGGCCACCCTGACAAGGTTGGCGTGTTCTGCGTTGAGGTGAGAGCATCAGCGAGGCTTTTCCGGACAATGCACCGTGTTGTCAAACGTACTGAGGTCCGGGGGGACTAGCATCGGAGGGAATCATTCTTGCGGAGCTTCTTGAGCAAGGGCTACAAACAGGTAACAGGTACGAGTATGTGTTGTCTTCGGAGGATAATGCCAGCACATTATTTGATTACGTATCCTTTACCATCGAAAGAGGCCCTTGCGGTAAAGTCTCACACTGGAGCGATACGATTTGGAATGCTGCTATTGGTCTGGGGCGATGCAGGGGGGGAGTTTACAGTCCAGGTGGTGAAACATCTGTGCCAGTGGCTAAAAGTGTCGATATGCTACGGTCCCGTCAACCACCCCCGAGGGCAGGGAGTTGTCGAAGCGATGGGGTGGTGGCACAGAAAGCATTTTCGGGACTCCTCTTCGCCTCTTCAGTGGGACGAATTTACGTGGACGGGTGCACTGCCAAAAAGAGAACGACAGTGTTTGCGGTGCACATCAAGACATTTAATGAATGCTCTGCACTTGACGTTACCGTCGATTTGTTGGCTCGTGTACCTGGTCTGGGGATCGGATATAAGAATTGCCGATATTTACACTTTGGGGGCACCGTTGTAGACGATGACCAATCGCGATCTCTCGAGGGGCGTCCCAGACACGAAAGTATGGGAGTACTTTCTAACTGGCTTTATGAGGATAAGGCGAGAGAGAGTAGTACTCCGCTGCAGCTGCACCCATTCCTGGTGGAGACACGTCAGTATGGGGTCAGGATGAGGTGAGTACAGGTTTCACTCCATTGCAGCTGGATACGTTTTACGCTTTGTAAGGATTGCACCACGGTCCAGAATGCTGTCCTCGTCCGCCGGAGATACCAACAAGGGAAAAACGAGAAGCAGCCTCCAAAGCAGCGCGTGAGACACACCGGCTGAAGACCAAGGTCAAGAGGGAGTTTCCAGATATTCGAAGCCAGCAAACGATCATCGAAGAGGTATACGATTTCGGTTACCAATATCGGCGGGTCTGGTTGGAAAGGGGAAGAAGACTGAGAGAAGTTCCATCGTCCAGAGCTAAATCGGAGGAAGGATCTGGTGGCGATTTCGGTCTAAGCGGTGGGTCTGGCTGGAAGGGGGAAGAAGGCTTGGAGGGGTTCAATCATCCAGAGCTGAAGCGGAAGAAGGAGCTGGCGGCGATTTCAGTCTAAACCGTTTGTTCAAGCGGCGGGTCTGGCTGCGACGGGAAGAAGTGTTCCGTCATTACGGGCCGCACTCTTCTACGATCTGGAGGACCACGCCAGACTTGGGGGGGTGTTGCGGCGGAGGGACGCGGGAGCAACCAAAAGTACGACGAGTCGAGGCATGCAGCAACATGTCGTGGGGCGCAGAGTAGAGGCGGATTATTCTGTGGGTATGGGATAGGTGCTTCATTCAGCAGACGGTTTTAGCCTGTTGAATGCAAAACGCCTGACCAAGGTGTGCAGCACATAGAGCGCGTGCGCCAACATTTAGTGGCTTGGGACCAAGCAAGAGAGACAAAACGTGAAAAACCTGACAAGTACAGACAACAAAGGAATAAAGGAATACGTGCTAAGGGATAAAGGCTAAACCGACTGTTCGCTCACAGAAGCGCATCATTCCGCGTGATAACAGCCATTATCGAGTATCTGCATCACTGGCAATCGGGAGTTTCGGTCATCGTTTGCTCTGCGCCAACCCGAGCGAAGCCCTGGAGCCACTGGGACTGCCGACGGGTCCAACGTACGAACTGAGGAGACAATTCAGGTGAGCGTTGATAGCTCACGCCGAGAAGCTTGCCGGAACATAGCTGCAGCTCGGGCTCGAGTGTTGTTGTACGAGCAAAAGAGCACATACGAGAATGTATACGAGAACAAACACATATGAGTTTGTACGAGTGCGAGTACGGACGCTCTGCCTGTTAGGCTGATATGCTGTGCAAAATTACACATTTGGTGAACATGTGAGAACTCGAGCATGTGTGAAGCAAGTACTACTGCTGTACAGATCAACAACCCCCCTAAAGCAACACTGTAAAACATGCCGCTCACTACGTGAGCTAGACATTCAGGGTACCGTCTTTTTTTTCTTTTTTTTTGGCGGTCGCCCATAGCTGGTTGTCGAGTTAGATCATTTGTGCGAGGTGAAGAACCTTCACTCTGCACAAGGGAATTGATCGTATCACGTAGTGTTCAAGGTAAGGCACCCAAGAGGCAGTTACATAGTACTCACATTGCTGTCTCTGGAGGTGGCTACACCGGAAATTAAACTTAACTCATGTCATTGAAGCTGTCATCCATATGCAAGTCCGCCCCACAAGCGGTTCAAGGTAGGATGCAGCTCACCCTTCATGCGACTCGCCGGCCACCTCACGGCGCTTCGCGCTTGGTGCACGCAATGTCTGCCTGGTCGGTGAAAACCCCGACATGCTCCGTCCCGGCATTGTAGGGATGCGAGGGTCTATGGTCATACGACTACGGCCATGCATGAGATCGAGTACATCTCTCCTATCGAGTACACCCCCCCCCCCAAAGCCCCCCCCCCCTTATATATTATATATGGGTTGGGTTGGCGTCGGTTGGCAACGACACCGTAAAACATGCCGCTCACTACGTGAGCTAGACATCCAGGGTACCGTTTTTTTTTTTGTTTTTTTTTTTTGGCGGTCGCCCACAGCTGGTCGTCTAGTTAGATCATTTGTGCGAAGTAAAGAACCTTTACTATGCACAAGGGAATTGATCGTATCACGTAGTGTTCAAGGTAAGGCACCCAAGAGGCAGTTACATAGTACTCCCATTGCTGTCTCTGGAAGTGGCCACACCGGAAATTAAACTAACTCATTGAAGCTGTCATCCATATGCAAGAAAGTCCGCCTCACAAGCGGTTCTTAGTAGGATGCAGCTCACCCTTCATGCGACTCGCCAGACACCTCACGGCGCTTCGCGCTTGGTGCAAGCAATGTCTGCCTGGTCGGTGAAAACCCGACATGCTCCGTCCCGGCATTGTAGGGATGCGAGGGTCTATGGTCATACGACTACGGCCATGCATGAGATCGAGTACATCTCTCCTATCGAGTACACCCCCCCCCCAAAGCAAGCAACTCCCCTTCACAGCCCTCACGATGTGAATTGCGTGAACACCCTCGCTCCTCGAGGATTGATCTGCTGTGCATACTGCTGTATGAAGTGCCGGTACGAGTACTACTATGATTTCGACGAGATTTTTTTTTGTAGGTTTTCGGATCTTGAGGCTGGATCTGTTTTTATTATGAAAATGATCTCTTTCATTGTGAATTAAAGATTTTTCGTTTTCGAGAACACGCAAGAGTGTGTGAATGGATGAGCATGTATGAATACTTCGTACGTGTATACAGCTCGAGACATAGGCACTACGGTGCGTGGTAGCTCAACTCCGAGCTCGAGCGTTGTACGAGTACGGGTACTTCGAGTATGTACAAGTACGAGTACGCACGCTCCGCTGTGCAGGGCTGCTGTTCTGAGCCTCCACGTATGATACTATGCGAGCATCATCTCGATTTTCTTGGGTTTTGTTTCAAAGATTTTACTGGTTTGATATTTGTTTTCGAATCTTACACCCGGATCCTAGTTTTTCAATGTGGACACATATCCCATTTTGATTATTTTTCTACATTAAAGTTGGGTGCATTTAGGAGCACGAGCATGAATGAAACGTGTACGAATACGAGGCAGCTTCAGAGGCAAGCAGCACACGGCTATTATACCGTAATTGAAGCCCGAGCACGAGCACAAGTTGCCGCTGGCAGTTGGTACGTCTGCTGCCCGATAACAACCTACGGATTGTTGTTGTGTTGGACGCCCTCCATCTACAACAAGAGGCGAGTAATGAATATAATCTACAACAGCAGCAGCAAGCAGCAGTATTTACGTGTTTTAACAACCGAAGAGTTGAACGGCGAAAACACAAGGCCGTCAGCTCGTCTCTCTGAGCTCTGACGACATGAAATCGGTCTGCGAGGCTCGGATCTAGCAAGAGAAGCTGGCTACTCTCCATGGCTGCGTAAAAAACATGCAGCAAGTAGTCAGCACTGAGTCAGCGTGCCAGCCCCGGATGCTCGATTATGTCGTATTATCACTTGAAACGCAGTCGACACCCCCCTTCGTGGCGCGACTAGAGAGTCAGTCGGCGCGGGCTCGAATTTCGCCAAAACAAGACGGCTATTCCGAGTCACACGTTCATATCAACCGGTACCAGGTACAAGGTACATACATACCTGTCGATTCGGTTTGGTTGAACATACGACCGAAATCTGAAGCTCGGAATCGGATTCGCAGAAGAAATTGCGTAGGTAGTACTTCCATTATCAAAAGTAGTGTAGATCATTCGGCTATATTGAACGCTTGGCATTACTCATCATACTACAAGTACTATTTTTTCATGCGCGTAGTGATGTTAGCCATCTGTCGAAGTCGAACTGCTACCCTGCCCTACCCGAAGCATGGGTGCCTGCGAATGCCGGGACCCACACGGCGCCCTTGTATGTTATAAAATGAAGGCATGTACTGAGGGGGAGAAGGGAAGACACGTGTGACAACCGCTGCTTGTCCAGAAAGCCGCTAGGTTGAAAAAAGTTCTCACGAGTTGAACTGGAACCTAAAAATGACGTTAAACAAATGTTGCGCTGCTCCCGGGTGGCGTTTTTTCTCACATGGAACACGGAGCACGTCGTGGAAACGCACCTAACGGCCGGCTTTGCTGGGATCACGTGTGGCGTTTTCGTGTTTTCGCGAAATACCCGACACCTTTGGTCGAAACAACGGTAAACATTAGGTACGTACTCACGATACGCTAGCTTACTGATACGTGTACCTCGTAGGCGCTTCATGTTTCTCACAAGACGACATGGATCGACAACTATTGTTGTTCTTGCGTCAAGATACAGGCGAGAACACCGCATGGACTGCGCTGGTCATCGTCCAAGATGAGAACACCGCATGCACTGAGCTAAAAACCGTCGCCGACCAGTCGCGAGACCGCCGACAATACACTCGGTTGCTGCAGGCGCGTCTTGGTACACGGCAATGAAACAAGCCCCCCGTACGTTCCACCATCTCCTCTCTTCAATGAAATATACGAGGTATCGCACATCATGCATCGCACGGCGCCAAACAATCTCGTCACAGCAACAGGAATAAGATTAAGGGCAGCGGCGACAACAATAACAACAACAGAATCGGTGGGTCCTCACAATATTACTTTCTTCACTCCCTCCCCTACTCGCGCTGCAGGCTGAACGCAGGCTGAATGAACGCAGGCTCAACACGCGCACGAGCAATTCCGCACACCTGCGGCCTCATCTCGCCGCGCTGGCTGCTTCACGGCGGCGCGTCACACCACACAAACGGACACGCGTTGCTTGCCCCTGACCCCTGACTAGCCCCTGACACACCTCTCTGGCGAGGGCGTGGAATCCCTTTGTCTTGAATTTCCGCATGGGGACGAACTGGACTATGTCTCTCGACGCCTTCTTGCCGTCGATGTTTGCAATCCGGACATCATCCCCGTCGAGCTCCTCCATCAAGGCGAAGTCCGCATTGCCCACCCCCACGCTGGCCGGAAAAAAATAAAAAAACAACATAAACGGCAGGCAGGCACCCAGAAAAAAAACGAAATACGCGATTTGTCAAGGATCCCGATGGAAACGCCTCCGACCATACTATTACCACCTACTAAAGTAGAACATATTTTCGGGACACTATTCGGAGTGCTTTTGATTTTTGTAGGTTGTGATCCTCGCTACTATAGACGCTGGAAAATATCAAACCGGTGGATCCTTGGCATGAAAAAAGTTTGATTAAGATCGGGAAGCAAGGATAGATCTTAAAATTCGCTGCAAAGACCAAAAAGGGGAATCCATAGCACGAAACGTGTTGGCGAACATTGTGAAGCAACGATAGATCGAGCGCACCGCAAAGGCTGACTTTACGTTTGGACGAGACGGCCTCCCCGGCCCTGCTTTACCGGGACCACCTTGCAAAACAAAATCCGGCGAGAGGCACACTAACTGACACGATGATGCTAAATAACTGGCATGACAATGCTAGTAGATGACTGACATGATAACGCTAAGGGATCACTGACATGATAGCGCTGAGTGATAACTGACATGATAGCGCTAAAGGATAATAAGTGACGTGAAAATGCTAGTGGATAACTGAGATGTTATTACTAAAGGACAACTGACATGCTAACGCTAGTGGATAACTGACATGGTAATATCTAACTGGGATGCTATTGCTAAATAATGACTTGACATGATAGCGCTGGAGGATAACTGACATGATAACGCTGAAGGGCAAATCCGCGGCGGCGACCAAGGCGTTCATTGTGTTGCCCATGTCGTTGATAACCCCGTCGGTCACAATCATCAGGACGTGGTATGTCTGATTTTCGGGGTTGAGGGTGCGCTGCGACGCTGCCACGGCCGCCGCCTGCCGACAAATAACAAAAACAGGAACAACAGCAGGCACAAGCACAATCGCAATAACAAGAGCAAGAGTACGAACAACAACAAGAACAAGTAAAAAAACAGGAAAAATAACAAGAGCAAGGGCAGAGCAAAAACACTATTAGTAGCAACAAGAACTGCGAGAAACAAGGAGAAAATATCCGCACGTAAACACGCCATATGGAGGGTGGTGGACAGGGGACAATAAAGCTCCATCCCCAGGTTTGCCCATAATACGCATCTTCCGGGTGTGGCATGACCCATTCGCATATCTCAGGCAACGGTCGTCAAGACTCAAGACTCCAACGCCTAAAGCAGCGGCGTCGCACGGGGCAAGCAGTTGTGTTCCTCCGTCCACAACATCGAAACGTGCGAATTCAGAGTGAGGATCAAGACCCAAACTCAAAACAACTTTCCTGTGGAATCGACCTCTCGCCTTCCCTCGTATCTGCCCGAACGCAGGTGTTGGCGCTGCTCGGTCGACGTGCTACAAATATCAGACCAGGTACGCAGTAGTACCGATGCTTCTGATATGCTATTGGTCAGCGGCTGTCAGCAGTTGATTGTAAGTATAATTTAGTACCGATATTTTTGGCGTAGTCAGGGGCTGACCGACAGCCGGGGTGAGCGAGATGTCAGTTTAACAAAAAACAACGCCACGTCTAAATAGATCCGGGGTAGCTCAGCAGTATATATAACAAACAACAAAGTCACTACGTGTACATACTGAGGATGTATACTGGGGTATCGTCACCAATTATTACTCTTCGGTGAACCCTCGCTTTCACGACTACGGAATCGGTACGGCTCCCATGCCCTCATGGTGTAACTGATCACGCGAGCGACTCTAACGCTCCCACAACCACGATTTTCGTGTCCCTACGCTACGCCACGTGTAGTATTCATTCCCTCTTACAGTAGCTAGCTATTAACAGCGCGACGGCATGACCGGGCTGAAATACTCACTTGGTTGATCACGGGAGCGAACAGCGTCGGCCCAGAAAGCTGCACCCACGTCAAGCTTTCCCTAATCGACGAAGAGGCAGAAATAAGCGTGTTTGTTGGATCTATCTATCAGCATTACTAGTTACATATTTATATATGTTCATGTGGAGTCCATTCATATAAGGAGGCGCTATCCGGGAAGGGGAGGGTGTAAGTACTTACGCACGGTGTGAACAGCAGTGACCACCGCGGCGGTAAAAGACGTGGGGGGGGGTACTACTATACGTACCGGTGCAACGTCCCCGAACACGTAAGACCCTCGACATCACAGATGAAACAGCAGTAATAGTATCATCGACGCCCGCTTCAGGTGTGCAAAACTGACACTACGCTAGGTACGCTCATTGGGACATGCGCAAATTTCCCTCCATCGCACCGCTCGGCGGGTACACCCTGATCACGCGACGATTTCACGCTGACCGCGTGACGGTTACACGCTGACCACGAGCCGGTTTCACACCTGCTGCGCAAAGGTTACACATTAACCGCGCGCGACGGACACAAGCCAACCGAGCGACGGCTACACGCTAACCGTGCCACGGTTGCAATCCAACCACGTGACGAATATATTGTGAGCATTCGGCGGTGTACACGCTGACTGCGAGATGGTTGCACAGGCACACTAAAAACGGCGCGACGTTTACACGCTGACTGCGCGCGACGGCTACACGCTAACCGCGCGACGGCTGCACGCTGGGCGCGCGACGGTTGCCTCACTATCGCGCGACCGAGACATGCTGATCGTCCGACGGTTATTACAAGATGACCGCGCGATGGATACACGCTGACCGCGCGCGACGGATACATGCCCACCGCGCGACCGATACACGCTGACCGCGCGGTTACACGCTGTCCGCAAGACGGCTTCACACAGCGCCATGGTTGCACGTTAGCCGCGCGACGGTTACACGCTGAGACAAATCCGACTCGAATGCCACCCGTTGACAAAAGTATGCCATAGCAAGGAAAAAAAAAAACACTTCTGCTGCTACATATACACAGTAGCAGCAGTACCATTTCGCTGCCGAGTACATGACTGACGATCTCCCTCCCGTACCTGTAGACGTCCAGGATGGCGCTAATGCCGTGCACTTCCGGGTTGGCCTCGTTTCCGTTGACGGAGAAGCAGTGAACGGCCGCCCCCCCGGAATGGGGACGCCCGCCAAAGCCCAGCACCGGGAAGTTCGAGTCGGAGTCGTAGTGTTCGAGGATGGACCCCACGCTTGATATCGCGGCAGAGTACTGCGGGAGTGGTGGTAGTGTGGAAGGGAGAGGCATGCGGAAGGGGGGTTGAGCGGGGTGGGGTTATGGCGGGGTCTAAAGGGCTAGAGCAGGGAGGCAAGGAGGCGGCGGACGTGGGTCCTCAGCTAATGCTCCGATTGGCGGTTGAGGCCACAACGCGTCGTTTGATACTACTGTGACAACGGTTGTGGTACGATTGGATGGGATTCACCAACCATTATTCCCGTAACACGCGCGCCTCTCATGCGACAAAAAAGCGACGAACAACATCAACAGCAACAGCAGCTACAACACCACCGCCACGACGACAACGAAGACCACCATCACCACTACCAACAGCATAATGGATATAAAATCCATACATCGTATCGCACAATTAATATTAAAAACAGTCGACAACTTAACACCAAAACACATACCAGGTATTCTATTTTTCAGCCAGGAGCTGGGGGAAGCTGGCATGCTCGAGGCGCAAGCTTACCTCGTTGAGCGATCGTCCGGTTGGGTCGTGGTAATGGAGAGAATCGGGAAGATTCGGGTCACCGTTGCTCGCTGTGTAGTCAATGGCGACCGCGAACTGCATCTGCATGCCGCCAGCCAAAAAGTCGAAGAAGCTGCCACCCCACGAAACGGCAAAACACAACGTGCGTGTGTGTACCAGGTAGGCAAGAATGAGGACACTACAGACGAAACAGCAGTGACTCAATCATGCTTCATGGCACTCAGGGCATCTCGCTTCTAATATGGTGATGTGCCATGCTATGTTGATGGCATGGTGGGTATGGTATTGATATGGTATGGTATGAAAAGGTATGGCAGGATACGGCATGGTATGAGTACGTCATGGTTATGGCAAGGTAAGGTACGGCATGGTATAGCATCGTATGAAACGCCAAGCTTTTGTTTTACCGCCGTACGATCGCCTTCCATGGTGTGCCATGGTATCCTTGTACTATGCATGCCATAGGCTGTGCTATGCCATGAAATGTATTGCTATGCCGTACTCTGGGTACAAGCGCTTTACCGCAATGACGCTCGACACTGCTGTGCCACGCTTCGAGCAAAAACCTGTGCGAGCTCCCCTCCCTGCCCCCTACGTCTTTCCCTCGCCACCAGCCGAACGGAGCAAGGACACCATCGTCCCGTCCCTATGATATGTCTCCATTTTCCCATGATACGAGCCATGATATGCACCTGGGTTGGGGGACGAGGTTGCACCTGTGCACCACAACTTCTCCCATGCCGCCCCCCAGGGAAAAGGTGCTCCCGCTTCCCGCTTTGGCCAACATTGTGTCGACGCTCAATTTGCACGAACCGAGCGGCATGTGCGAGCCGGACCTGCCAGCATGGGACACAGCAACACAGCACGCAAGACAACATAGAACACGAAATTGAAACATAAAACATGGAACAAAAGATGGAATGCGTCATTGGTCGTTGAGCAACAACATGGATAATAAGTGGGGGAAAAAAAGACTAAAGGAAAAAAAAATTGAACTAAAAATAGAAAACAAAAATGGAAAAAAGGAACTGAAAAAACAGAAAACATAAATGTAAATGTAAATTGGACTATACATCGTATGCATCAAACAGGTTTCCCCTTTGGAATGTGGTTTACTTGACATCCCGGGGGCGTCGCAAAGGAAATGAGGGAGCATCATCATCGTTATGCATCCCTAGTTACTCCCAGTACCGCTGTGTGACAGGACGGGGTTCGATGACGTGTGCTGTAATTTAAAATTGTACTACTGCCGTATGTCCTGGTGAACACTGCACACACATATACACAAACAATTCTGTTGTACTGCTGTTGTTGTAGTGCGTACCGTGGCTGGGCGGTTGCTTTTGAAATACCCAGAAATGTGAGTTCGTACGAACCGTCGTCCTGCCCCCTGCGCAGCATCCAATTGTACCTTTCTTGAGATTATGTATGTGTTCATTCCTACTTCCTAGGTCGACAGGAATCATGGCCCACACACGCACACGCACACAAAATGCGCCGTCCGTGGCCGTCACCAAAGGAAGAGCTTGATGAGCGCCTGCTGCTAGTCCGTGGCGGCCTCATTGTAGAGAACTCGAGGGACGATGCGATCGGACATGATGCGGCAGCAGCAGTCAGCAGACAAATATTGAAATACGTGGGGTTTCCATTGTGCTGCTTGGTTTTAGCAGGTCGGAAGGACCCCGTAGTTATTTGTCAGAGTTCGCGACTTTGAAGGCCCAGAGCACGCGCCGCGGATCTTGGCCGGGGCTCGCATTTGACCGTGGTGTAAACGCGCGCTCCCTGCATGCCACGCAGCCGAGAGCGCGAGAGAAGACCCTCGGCCCGAGGAGAAAAGTAAACGTATTCCGGAAAAAAGTCAATTTGGTCAGTATATATGTCGCTGTACTGCGGGATCGGTTGGGGCGGTTCACCTCTTGTACGCGAAGAGTTCCACGACGAGCGGGCGGAACGGATCCCCGTTGGAGAGAATTGGCAGGCCGACTTGACTTTCCCGCCAACGTAAGTTGCCCGCCGTAGCCTGCACCTCGCAAAAGCAAAAAAGCAAAAATAAAATCATGTGTCCGAATAATACACGTATTCATGTGTACATGACGTAAAGGGGTCGCAAAAAAGTATACCACTCTATCCCGATTCATAAGGACCGTTTATCTATTAATAATAAGTATAAACGTTTTGGATATTTAGGGACAAAGTGGTACAAACATAGAACAAAAAACAAAAAAAACACGTTTTCAGATTTCAGGAGGAGCTCGCAAAACAACAAAACAAAACAAAATAAACATGTTCAGATTTCAGAAGAGGCTTGCAAAACGTGTACCAGGTTCACGTTTTCAGTACATTTATCACGTATACTTATTGTAAATAATACGGGCTAGCCAACAACAGTGCAAATCACAAAAATATACGCGGGTTCGCAATCAGCCGCTCAAAAAACAAGAACAATAAAAATATTCGTACCTGGTATCGTTTATTCACTTGTTTGCATTCGTATAGGCACGCAAACAACCAAAAAAACAAAACAAGTTTTCCGGACGGGCGGGCACACCGCCGCTTTGTACAAGCGCGGGTTGGCAATTGGTAAACGCACGGCGCCGTTGGCGAGTGACGGTTTTTGATAGCAGCTTCCCTCGGGCTGACTCTGTTCGTGGTGGCTCAGCGACCGAGGCTCAGTGACGCGTGAAAAAAGCCTGGGTTGCTACGAACTGATTCCACCTCGACGTTCGACGCTACGAGATGTTCTGTAATGATAACACGGTAAGTCAAGCATGTGGGTAGGCGTTTTCACTCCTCCAACACGACCGGGGTTAGCAGAGCATAAGCGAGGGGTGGTAGAAAGCACATACGGGGGTGATTGAAGACGCCTAAGGGGGTGGCTGAAAACGTACACTCGCCTAAGGGGGTGGTCGAAAAAGTCAAATCGCATAACTCACAGCTGGATTCGAGTTTCGTCTAGATATCATAAGCGCCAATTCGGAGCTGAAAACACACACAGCAAGGCGAGTTTCTATACGCGTTACTTGTGACTTCACAAGCAACACAAAACAGAGCAAGACCGGTCTCAAATGCGTCACGTCCGACTTCGCAAAAAGAACGTAAGTACACCAACTCAGGTCTCAAAATATACCATGAAAATATTCAAAAACAGCAAGACGGGCGGCCCTCCTCACATGCGTAACTTCCGACTTGAAGCACGGTATCGAAGACCCCGCCTCTGCAATCCGGCTTATTCGGAAAAACACGCTGGAAGCAGCAGACAGAGACATAAACAGAGACACACGTAGGCGTTCGACGAGGTCAGCGAGCAACAAGCATTCACCATTCAGCGTTGACGAGTGTACAAAAAGGCGGGGGAATCTTCGAAGTACAAACATATTTTGACACGATAGTGATTCCCACTACCATCATCGGCCTAACACTCTTTTTAACAACAACACCGCAAAAATAAGCCCACACTAATTCCAACTATTATCCCCAAAACTGTGGGTGCAGTGCTACAGAGGCAAACATTAGCACCTCCCCCCCCCCTCAAACGTGTATGGGGGAACGAGGTATCATAAGCACAGCACACCATAGGCACGCGAGAAAATACGGACAGAAGAAAACGGCGGCAGTATGAAGTGCACTGGCAACAGACGCCGCAAACAAGCCGGGGGGCGAATGCAATAAAACGAGGGCGGAGAGTCTGCTAGGAGGATCCCTCCCCAAAAAAGTGTACCAGGTTAGGGTTAGCTGTAGATACAAAAAAATCTGAGTCTAACTTGAAGTATTTATCATATTCCATGTACCCACAACGGGAGTGCAGCCCTCAAGGTCTAAGGGGTTAAAAGTGTTTTACTACTATTTAATCCATATGTATATGTACAAGATGCACTTCTTTTTTTTGGCATGCTGCTCTCCGGCGGCCGAGGGTTCTTTCTCGCACTTTCGGCTGCGGGGCAAGCAAGGGGGCCGTGGATACATTCCGACGCATGTCTGGATCCGGGCCGAGCACCGTGGCGGTGCTCGGGGCATTGAACGTCGCTGAGCTGGTTCTAACTAAAAAACAAGGGATTGCTTTCCGCCTCGCCGAGCCGAGTAGGTGACATGGAAAACTCCACTTTTTTTCTTCTTCTTTTTATAAGTAAATAGTCTGCTACTCTCGAACACTTTTTCAAGCCGCCTCTGCTGTACATATATTTTCAACCTCAGCAGAAGAACCTGTAGCAGAAGCAGCAACAACAACAACATCCAGCAGGAACAGTACACATCTGTCGGCCGTTATATCTATTGCACCGAGCCCTTTGGCGGGTGGTGTACACCTAACGTCGAGCACGTTCGTGACTACAAAACTGTTTCCCTCGGTCCGTCTACCTAGGAGAATCTTGTGGTACCTGGTATTGCTTTTGGTACCAGGTATTGTCATACCAGGTACCGTGCTAGCTGTCCAGTCGCACGCTCTCAGCAGCAGGTATCAAAGTCGTAACGGGAAAGAGCAACAGAGCCAGGCCCATACTGCCTCCCGTCTCGCTGTACTGTGTCTCGGTGCGGCACCTAGCACGGCCTACACTGCCCGACTGCCTGGCTGATATCCTATTTGTACGACTAAAATGTCAGGGCAACTGCGATATACGACGAGCTGTGTGCACTTTCGTCAATAAAGAATTTTTCATCCTGCTGAATTTTATCTGCGTTGAAAATCTCAAAAAATTGAAATCGCCCGCTTTTATTACCCGAGCAAAACTTTTTTGTTTTTGACCAGTGTCAGCAGCAGCAGATACAGCAGTAGATACAACAGCAGCATTACACCTCTGTCGAGCGTCATATATGTTTCACCAAGCCCTTTGACGTACACCACGCACCTCACACCGAGCACGTACATGACCACAAAACTGGCTCCCTCGGTCCGTCTAACTGGGGGAAATAGTTCCTACTAATACACGGAAAAAAAACTTCGAGCACCCGCCACGCGCTCCAGAGTGCACGGATTGCGCCCGGACCTCGACCAACGTGTCGGGCCGGGCTTCCCGTGTCGACTACTTAGTGTTTCGCCCAAAAGCGCTCGTACGAAGAGATATATTCGAAAAAGTACGAAAATTTCACAAACATCGCCATTAATATGTATAGGTATCATGCCTAGTCGCACACTCTCTGCAGCACGTAATCGTACCGGGCAAGAGCCACAGAGCCAGGCTCATTCTGCCGCCTGTCTCCCTCTACTCCCCCTGTCTCGGTGTGCATCCGGCATGGTCATAGTAGTAGTTGTTGCATTACGGGGGACCATAGTTAACAGGACCTACGGTACAGACAAACACCCATATATTTGCCTATTTTTACTAACAATATTTGGTCCTATTCACTATGGACCTCCGGAATAGTATATTAGTAGCAGTAGTAGTAGCAGTACAGTAGAGCAGTGGTAGTAGTAGTGGTAGTAGTAGTACTAGTAGTCGTAGTAGGTAGTAGAGGTGTTGTTGCCACGAGTCTGCTGCCGTAACCATGAGTATATACTGCTCTTGATAGTCATCAATTTAAACGTGGAGAGAAACACTTCATGACAAGTGCAGATATTTTTCTCATGATGCCCTCCATCGTATGTACACCTGTATATACAGCAATAATGATTACAGCCGAGTTGCTGTCTTTTGATAATAAAAGTGATGTTACTATTACGGGGGTCCATAGTTAACAGGACCCAATATTGTTAGTAAAAATACCTAAATATATAGGTTTTTATGTATGCGATAGGTCCTGTTAACTATAGACCACCGTAATATAGAGTTCTACTGCTGTTGCCACGAGCCAGCAGCTGTTTGTTGCCGTGAACACCTATTTGACAGTCATCAGAACTTTTCATGACAAATGCAGATACATTTTTCATCGTGCCCCAACCGTACGTATGCCTGTACATGAATAAATGCAGAGAAGCTGCTTCCTACAAACAGTGATGTTTGAGCTTATTCGGCCTTTCTGAGTATTGACGCTGTTTTTGATACGCAGGTATAGCAGTAGGTAGTATAGTATACTAGGTAGAATAGTTGTAGTATTAATGGAGTCCCATGGTACCGAGTGCATGCTGCTTCTATTAAGGCCTGTCCAATAGCAGTCGTAATACCTCTACTATAAGTACTAGCAATAGTCGCAGTCGTTGTGGTGTCCGCTATTGCTGTTGCCGTCTGCATGCTTCTACCTGGCCAATAGCAGCAGTAGATGCCCCCAACCATATATAATACGTAGCCTGTACATTAACAAAATCTCAACAGTAGTCGTCTTAGCATAGTATTTTGGAGCATGCACTCTGCTTCTACCTTTACGTTTTAGTACATCTATCTGCGTAGTGTAGTATTACGAAGTGGTATATATTAAGAGTAGTGTATTAATAGTAGTGATACCCCCAACCCATGGTACCGCTTGCATACTACGTTGCCGTTGTATAAAACTTATTCTTATAGTATTAATAGCAGTAGTAGTAGGTAGTAGTGTAGTATTTATTCATGCTTCTACCTGTACTGATATCCACGTATTACTGGTATTGGTGTATAGTAACCGTATAGTAGTCATACAGCAACCCATGGTACCGCGTGGTTATTTGACCTCTCTGTTTACATTGAGGTTGTCTGTATTGTATGAGCGCTTGCTCATGCTCCAGCAGTAGTACTTAGTAGAATAGTTAGTAGTCGTAGTAGTAGTGTACCAGGTAGTATTTCGCAGAGTGCATGCTGCTTCTATCTGTGCTACATCTGCGTAGTAGTGGTAGCGGTGTATAGTAACAGCAAAGTAGTCAACCCATGGTACCGCGTGCATGTAGTAGTGTAGTATTCACCACAGAAAGAGCAGTATTCAGTTCCTGCTGACGACCATTACACTTTCCTTCGAGCGGTACGCTAACCCATCAGCCATGGCTCACGTGTCCGCCAAGAACAGCTACACGTGTGATACCTGTGACCCCCTTTTCGCCTTGCGACGCCCCCGGGATTTCACGTTACCCACATCCTGAAGGGGAACCTTGTACTACATATGAAATACCTGGTTATACGCTTACGTAGTGGTACTCGTCGTAGTAAGCGTCATTCGGGCCTTCAAATTAGGCCTGTTTCAGTATGCTCCGAGGAAGACCGGGCTCCACCGAGCGCCATCCGAGCGTAAAACAGGAGTGCAGTCCTTAAGGACTAAAGAAGCTTAAAATGTTTTACTGCTATTGAATACAACGATGATAATACGAACTCCTCACCGACGGCCCAGTCTCACAGCTGGCGTAAGCGTTGTCCACATACATGTGCGTATAAAACAAAAACAAGAGCACAGGCAACTACAAACACGCTCAAGCATATGTTGTGATTACGGCACACGTATACCTCCCACAAAAACAGTCGAGTATTGTGAATATGATCCATACCTTATGGAAAAAACAGCTTAGTCTTTGTGAGCATGAAACATACCTCTTGTGCTTCGAGCCGCACCCTGACGCTCCGAGCATGAACACCACCAGATCGCTCGAATTTTCCGCCTCCTCCGCTCGGATGGTAATCGTCGCCCTCTGCGTAGGCAAGTGTGGGCTATCTAACGCCTGTGTCATCGTCTGTCCGTGTGCGCCCATCACGCTGGCCAGGACACACTCTGTGGTGCCTAGTCTTGACTGCTGCACGGTCATAATCATGGTTGAGCGCGGGGGCGCGGGGGGGGGGGTTATTCTCGAGGTGTTTCGTGCCTTGTTCGTGTTGGACGTGGGCAAAGCCACCGTAACTTTCACCCATGTAGGGGTGGGTTTCTACCTACAGTACTACTGCTACTGCTACTACTACTGCTACTGAACACTACTATTTAATACCACCATTACCACACCACTGTTACTACTACTACTACTACTACTACACTACTACCACTACTGCTACTACTACTGCCAATACTACTGCTACTACTACTGCTACTACTACCACTACTACCACTACTACCACACTACTAACCTACTACTACACTACCACTAACGTTTACTGCTACTACTACTTTTACTGCTACTGCTACTATTAATATTACTGCGACTACTACTACTGCCCAGGTAGAGCATAAACTGCGGTTACACCATATATAGATTTGCCACTGAGCCGGCTGTGGTCCTCAATAGCATATCGTGGCACCCACTTGGTCCGCAACAGACAGCTTGCTCGCGTCCGATGTGTTGAAAGACCCTGCCACGTCGAAGACTTCGAAACGCAGCATCTGCACTTCCTCGAAGCGAAATATCTGCTCGGCCCGAAACGACGACCCCAAAAATATGGCACAAAAACAGTATTAACAGTGGAAAGGGAACAAGGGAGGGGAAGGGGGAGCGATCGACGTCAACAGCAAGGACGAAGTGGGAGTTAAGCTTTACCACCGGTGCGGATTTTGTCCTATCTCGCCTACTGCACCGATGCGAAAGGATGAGAACGCCGGGACATCCTGAGCGACCGGTCATGCTTCGATTGTCGCTAGGGGTACATAGTGGTGCATACCGTAGAGAAGTGCAGACATCGGGCAGATCACCGACCTCCAGTTCCATCATCTACTATAGACATGTCAGGGCAGGTAGATATAATGATTCGCATGATCTAGCTCGTGTTGCCGGGTGAGCGCCAAAAAATTCCGCGTGATCTTGCACATATTTCCTGGGTTGGATCTGTATTATTCCAGATCGTGATCTGTCCGATGTGTCGAAAATTTGCCCCTCTTGGTCCGTATCTAGCAGCTCATCGCGACGACAACATGCCGGTTTAGCAGGACAAGAAAGTGGAAGGTCTTTGAACAGGAAGCGGGATGAGCTGTCCGAAATATACCGGGAGCTTGAGTAAAGAAAACATAGAAACATCTACGCCATTGTTTCGTGGACGAATAACTTTGGAATATACATGATGTATATGCATAAGATGCACTTCTTTTTTTTTTGGCATGCAGCTCTCTGGCGGCCGAGGGTTCTTTCTCGCACTTTCGGCTGCGGGGCAAGCAAGTGGGCCGTGGGTACACTCCGGCGCATGTCTGGATCCCGGCCGAGTACTGTGGCGGTGCTGGGGGCATTGAACGTCGCTGAGCTGGCTCCAAAAAACAAGGCATTGCTTTCCGCCTCGCCGAGCCGAGTATGTAACATGGAAAACCTCACTTTTTTTTTTTCACAGTAAATAGCCCGCCACCCTCGAGCACTTTTTTGAGCCCCCTCTGTTGTACATATGTTTTCAACCTCAGCAGAAGTAGCAGTAGCAGCAGCAGACATACAGCAGCAACAGCAGTTTACATCTGTCGGCCGTCGTATCTGTTGCACCAAGCCCTTTGACGGGGTGTACACCTAACACCGAGTACGTTCGTGACTACAAAACTGCCTCCCTCCGTCCGCCCATACCTGGGAGACATTGGTACCAGGTATCTATTAATAGGTGTTGGTGTCATACCTAGAGAGTTGTCCAGTCGCACGCTCTCAGCAGCAGGTAATCGCAACGGGCAAGAGCCACAGAGCCAGGCCCATACTGCCTCCCGTCTCGCCGTACTGCCCCCTATCTAAGTACGGCACCGCGTACATCCCACACCGCCCGACTGCTGATACGACGAGCCGTGCGCACTTCCAAAATAGAAGAATTTTCGCTGCGTTGAAAATCTCAAATCTCAAAAAAATTGAAATCCCCCACCTTTTTTCTGTTTGTTTTTTTATCAACCTCACAGCAGCAGCAGCAGCAGCAGCAGCAGGTACGGCAGCAGCACCAGAACACGTCTGTCGAGTGTCGAGAGTCATATATATTTCGCCTAGCCCTTTGACGTACACCACACATCTTACATCGTGCACGTACGTGACCACACACCTCACACCGAGCACGTACGTGACCACAAAAAAAACTGCCTCCCTCGGTCCGTCGACCTGGGGGAAATTGGCACCACCAGATATCTACTGTATATATGTATAAGTATAAGATGCACTTTTTTTCAGGAATGCTGCTCTCCGGCAGCCGAGGGTTCTTTCTCGCACTTTCGACTGCGGGGCAAGCAAAGGGGCCGTGGGTTCATTACGACGCATGTCTGGATCTCGCCCGAGCACCGTGGCGGTGCTTGGGGCATTGAACGTCGCCGAGTAAGCTCTAAAAAAACAAGGGATTGCTTTCCGCCTCGCCGAGCCGAGTAGGTGACTTGGAAAGCCCCACATTTTTTTTCTTTCGTGAATAGCCCGCCACCCTCGAACACTCCCTCTGCTGTACATATGTTTTCAACCTCAGCAGAAGAAGTAGCACCAGCAGCACCAGCAGCACCAGACATACAGCAGCAACAGCCGTACACATCTGCCGGCTGTCGTATCTGTTGCACCGAGCCCTTTGACGGGTGTTGTACACCAAACACCGAGCACGTTCGTGACCACAACGGTCCGTCTACCTGGGAGAAGTTTTGGTACTAGGTATTGGTGTCATACCTAGCTAGTTGTCCAGTCGCATGCTCTCAGCAGCGAAAATCGCAACGGGCAAGAGCCACAGAGCCGGGTCCATACTGTCTCCCGTCCCGCTGTACTGCCACGGTGTGTGGCACCGGGCATGGCCCACACTGCCCGACTGGCTGGATATTTTATTTGTACTAAAATTCTCGTATGATACGACGAGCTGTGTGCACTTTCAACAACGAAGAACTTTCTGCTGAATTTTCTCTGCGTTGAAAATATCAACAATTTAGAAATTGCCCGCTTGTCCAGTTTCGTTTTTTAGCAACCTCAGCAGCAGCAGTAAACGTCTGTCGAGCGTCATGCATGATTCACCTAGTCCTTCGACGTACACCACACACCTCACACCGAGCACATATGTGATCACAAAACTGGCTTCCTCGGCCCGTCTACCTGGGGGAAATTGGTAGCAGGTATCTAGTGTATATGTAGGTATCATACTTAACGAGTTGTCCAGTCGCACGCTCTCAGCAGCAGTTAATTGAACCGACCAAGAGCCACAGAGCCAGGCTCATTCTGCCACCCATCTCCCTCTACCCTCCCTGTCTCGGTGTGCATCAGTAATAGCTGTAGTAGTATAGTAGTAGCAGTAGCAGTAGTAATAGTAGGGATAGGAAGAGTAGTAGTACTACTAGTAGTAGCAGCAGCAGCAGTAGTAGTAGTAGTAGTAGTAGTAGTAGTAGTAGTAGTCGTAGTAGTACTAGTAGTAGTAGGCCAACGCTTGCACCGCAATGTCCACGCCGCCCCCCCTGCGGCCCCGCAGTAGGAAGCGCGAGAAAAGACCCGCGGCCAAACGAGAAAAGTGAAGCATTCCAGAAAAAACGGCCATTTGGTACAAAGCAATACAATATTGTAGTTGCAGTATTAATATTAATAGTAGCCCATGGTACCGAGTGCATGTTGCTTCTATTAAAGCCTGTCCAATAGCAGTAATACTACCTGTACTATAAGTAGTAGCAGTATTAAGAGTCGTAGTCGTTGTGGTGTCCGCTATTGCTGTTGTTGCCGTCTGCATGCTGTTCTTCTACCTGGCCAATAGCTGTAGATGCCCTCAATCGTACATAATACGTAACCTGTACATTTACAAATATAAATGGTGACGTGTTTCATACTCCAGCTTAGGGACCGTCAGGAAGCGAGAAGGAGCAGGGAGGGGGGGGGGTGACAGACCCATACCGATGACGTGGGGATGGAGTTTGGAGGCGGCTTAAGACATACAAACAGAATGTAAAGAGCGCATGTTTAGATAGAGTACAACAATAGAGTATTGTGGATAAAACATAGCCGGAAGTAGACATAGATGGTAGGTAGACCTCAGCATAGGTTTCCTATATTTCCTTCGTTTTCATCTTTCAGGAATGTTTTGAGTGATCAACGTTGAAGCTCATGCCGCACGTTGTCGAATGGCAAGCATAACAATAATATAAATAGTAGTCGTAGTATTAATAGTAGGTACTATTGATAGTGTAGTATTTATTCATGCAGCTTCTACCTGTACTGCATCTACGAATTACTGGCAGTGGTTATTAGTGTAACAGTATAGTAGCCATGCCCCAACCCATGGTACCGCGTGGTTCCTTGACCTCTCTGTTTACCATGAGGTTGTCTGTATTGTATAAGCGATTGGTCATGGTCTTGCAGTAGTACTTACTAATAGTACTGTATTATAGTTGGTAGTTAGGGTCATTCTTATCGGAGAGCTTTTTCCCCATAATTTCCACGTTTTTTTTGCGCATTTTTTTAATCTTCCAGATTTTCCTGTTTTTTTTTTTCCAAATATGTGAAATTTAACAAGCATGATTTTTTTGCTTCCGGAAACTTTCACGAATAGTGACAGAACGCCTCCGTATATTGATACATATCTCCAAGTATTTCCAAACTTTGGAAATTCTGGAAAAAAAGCTCTCCGATAAAAATGAACCTTGGTAGTCGTAGTAGTAGTGTACCAGGTAGTATTTTGTAGAGTGCATGCTGCTTCTACCTGTATTACATCTGCGTCGTAGTGGTAGTGGTGTGTAGTAGCGGTATAGTAGTCAACCCATGGTCCCGCGAGCATGTAATGTAGTAGTTACCACAGAAAGAGTAGTACTCAGTTCCTGCTGACTACGATTACTCTTTCCTTCAAGCAATACGCTAACCCATGGCTCCCGTTTCCGCAAAGAACAGCTATAATACGTGTGTTACCTGTGACTCCCTTTTCGCCTTGCGACGCCCCCGGGATTTCACGTTACCTACATCCCGAAGGGGAACCTTGTACACACCAGTATATATATAAAATGATGTTCGGCCAACGACAAGACAGGTATTGCAAGAAGTTTCTGTATCGTGCCGGCCCTAGTATTGGAAACTCGAACCTCGAATTCGCGAGGGATTTTTCTTTTCTTCGAGCGCCCTCTTCAAGAATCGGCTTCAACGCCCCCCGCTCTTCGTATTCGGTTGCATGCCTCGCCGAGAACGCGCACGTGGATCGAGAGAGACAAGCGAGAAGTAGGCACAATCTTGGATTTTGGGCGGCAGTCTCGAGCTTTTCTTTGAATCCTGATGTGGAGAGGTCGTGCAAATGCACGAGGAACGACTTTTAAAAAAAATTAATTGGCATCTATTTTTTTCTTGATATTTTTTATGAACACACTGCGCACAGCAGTTGCAGCAGTAGCTGCCGCCCTGGTTCGAGCGTTGATGTACGAGCAAGACCATAAGAGTATGTATACGAGGTCAAGCACGTACGAGCATGTACGAGTACAAGCACGCGCTCCCCAGCTTTTCTTTGAACATTGATAATATATTGAGAAGTCAAGCAAATAAATGCGGAATGACTCTTGAAAAATTGGTGCCTTTTCTTCTTGAAAAAAAACGACACTTTGCGAGCACAAAGGTGAGTGCATAGGGAAACAAGCTGCGCACAGCAGTTAGAGCAGTAGCCGCATCCCGGGCTCGAGCGTTGTTGTACGAGTTGTATGAGGAATCAAGCTACACACAGTAGTTAGAGCAGTAGCTGCAGCCTGGGCTCGAGCGTTGTTGTACCAGCAAGAGCACATCCGAGTATGTATGCGAGTCACGAGTACGAGTACGGGCGAAGTCTTAAATGCTGTGCAAAATGGGACATTTGGAGAACACGCTAGTGCTCGAGCATGTGTGAAATAAGTACTACTCCTGTAGCTGTACAGAGCATCAACCCCCCTACAGAAAGCAACTCCCCTTCACAGCCAACTCATGGTGTGAAGTGCGTGAACACGCTCGCTCCTGGAAGATTGATCTGCCCTGTGGTACTACTGTGATTTTGGCGACAATACTTTTTTGTTGGTTTTCGGATCTTGAGGCTGGATCTAGGATTTTATCAGTAAAAATGATACCTTTCATTGTGAATCAAAGATTTTTTGTTTTCGAGGACACACGTGAGAGTGTATGAATGAATCAGGATGTATGAATACTTATTCGCACGAGTATACAGCTTGAGGAACAGGTACTAAGGTGCGTAGTAGCTTGACTCCGAGCTCGAGCGTTGTACGAGTGCAAGCACATACTTCGAGTATGTACAAGCACGAGTGCGCACGCTCTCCTGTGCAGGGCTGCTGTGTGCCTTTACGTACGAAATTATAGGAGTATCATCTTGATGTGCGTAGGATTTGTTTGATAGATTTTACTGGTTTGATTTTCTTTCGAATCGTACACCCCGATCTTGGACTTTAATCAATGTAATGTAAAATAATTTACACCTATGATGATCTTCAGCCTAATCCGATCCGTTCTTGATCGGCGGATCTCTCCCGCCCCTGACCGTCTTTCCGCGTGGTTTCTCCGCCGGGGCGTTCCCCCTTCACGCCTGAAACACCCGGCGTCGGACGATCCGCCCGCTCAGCGCCGTAGCGCCCGCGCAAAGCCTTCACGTTGAGATCTACAAAGGAACCTCCGAAAATCCCTGCCCTGTCAGCGTTTGGGCCCATGGTCTCGACAGGGTGTATGCATTCGCGTGGTTCTTTTCGGCAAGTTCTCTCTGACCTCCTACCGATGGGGAGGGTCAGCTACCCGGCCGGCGCTGCCATTGTGGGGGCCTGCGCGGTGGCTGTATGTGGGACATGGATGGAACGCCCCGATAGCACATGCCACCCAGGCTTGAGAACTGCCATTCATCAAAAATTATGCCGGGATATATGAGAGAGATCGTATGTCACCTGCAGCCAACAGCACTGTTGACGACCAGCAGCACTTTTGGTGTGTACGCTATCGTACAGCGGTAGCTGCGGTAGAGCTGTTTTACGTGGATGCGGACATGTGCAGCTACAGCAGTATCGCTACAGCAGCTACTGTGACGGCACCTTTCTACGGAGCAGCGCTGTCGGTCATCGCGTACTCCCTGAGTTAGGAGTTGGCTACACCGCCTTCTAGAATTCCGCCGCTTTTCGGTTAATCGGCAGGTTATCATCAGCATTCTGCCGTCTTTTCCAACGTTCATGGGGTGTGGGACGCACGCTCTCAATCTCTTGGCATCGAGTCTCAGCCTCCTCCTTTACATTATACGCCCATCACGCAAGTTTGCGACCGGCGGCCGTCCAGGCCGTCGGCGTAGCCCCTTGTACATCCTAGTTTGTGTATTTTTTTACACTGAAGTTGGGTGCATTTAGGAGCACGAGCATGAAGGAAACGTGTGCGAATACGCGGCAGCTTCAGAGGCAAGCAGCACGCGGCTATTATACTGTAATTGCAGTCCGAGCACGAGCACGAGTTGCCGTTGGTTGTTGCTATTGTCTATCTGCTGCCCGACGACAATCTGCGATTTTTTGTTATTGTGTTGGACGCCCTCTATTTGCAAGAAGCGAGCGGTGAGTATAACATACAACATCAGCAGCAAGCAGTAGTATTGGTGTATTCGAATAACCGAAAACTTGACCGACGAAGATAGAAGACCGTCAGCTCGTCTCTCTGTGCTCTTGACATGAAATCAGTCTGCGAGGCTCGGATCTGGCAAAAGGAGCTGGCTACGCTCCATGGCTACGTAAAAAACATGCAGCAAGCAGTAAGCAGTCAGTCAGCGGGCTCGCCTTGGATACTTGATTGCGCCGAATATCGCATTAAATGCAGTCGACCCGTCTCTTCGTGGAGGGACGAAAGAGTCAGTCGGCGCGGGCTCGGATTTCACGAAAACAAGACGGCTCTTCTGAGTCACACATATATATCAACCAGTACCAGGTACAAGGTACGTACATGTCGTATTTGTTTTCATTGATGATCCGATCGAAGTCTGAAGCTCGGAATCGGATTCGCATAAGAAATTGCATAAATAGTAGTAGTTCCATTATATTTAGTGGTAGTAGTGGTAGAAGTAGTGTAGATGATTAGGCTATATTGAACTCTCGGCATAATTTTACACACCATTTTTTTTCGTGTCCGTAGTGTTGTCGTTTGCTATCTGTCGAGCAAGTCGAACTGCTACCCCGCCCTACCCGGAGCATGGGTGCCGGCGAGCATGGGTGCCGGCGAATGCACCCATGCAGAGCCCCTGAATATATAAAAAATGATGTACGACCAACGACAAGACAGGGATTGGCAACAAGTGTATTATCATGCCGCACTCAGTGTCGGAAACTTGAACCTCGACTTCGCGAGGTTTTTTTCATTTCTTCCAGCGCTCTCTTCGAGGATCGTCTTCAACGCCCGCTGCCTCTCGTTTTCGGTTGGATAACTGACCGAGAACGCATACGTGGGCCGAGAGAAACAAGCGAGAAGTAGGCACGATCTCGGATTTTGGGCGACAGTCTAGACCTTTTCTTTGAATCTTGATATGGAGAGGTCGTGCGAATGTACGTGGAATGACTTCGAAAACAATTGGCATCTATAGATATATACCAGGTATACGATATTGTTGGACCTGTGCTCTAAGCGCTCCTCATCGTTTCTTAGACGTATTTTTAAGCGTTGTTCGTGCTACAGTAGCGCAAGATGAGGTTCACCTCACGGGACGAAACTGCCTCATCGTGACCCCCGATCCCGACTGTGTCGGGGGCGGCCGCGGGCGTGCTTGCGCCGTGCCCCGGCTGCCGGTTGGCGTAGTGTAAATGCGTCAGCTGTGAGTTGGACCAGTTGAGTGATCGATACTTGATTTATGACAGTCTCGTGGCCAAATAATCTGGTTGTCGGCCTACCTTTGCCCCGTCGGGCCTACTCTTGGCCCGTCAAACCCTTTTCCAAAATATTATAGTTTTCATCATTAGGATGTCCTTGACAGCTGTGGCCGGATGTGCTGTGCTCGTTTCTTGCAGAAGCTTTTTATATTAAAACATCAGCTGTGAGATGGACGAGTTGAGTGGTCGATACTTGATTTATGACAGTCTCGTGGTTGACGGCCTACCTTTGACCCGTCAAACCCTCTCCTGAAATACGATAGTTTTGAGAATTGGGATGTTCTTGACGGCTGCCTGTCAAGGGGCAAATGTGCCGTCAACCGACATCTATGCTCGCTCGTGACGGTAAAAATATTCTGTTTTTGATGCCGGCACCCAGATTGGACCTCTTCTCCTTTGGCCGAAACGGGAGAGGCCGTATCCTCCGCGGCTTTCCACAGCTCATGGCGGCAAGAGTGTGGGGAATATGGGCTGGGGTGGCCGGTCTCATGCTCCGCTGTTGCTTGTGCGTTGAGGGTTGGGCGTTCCAGAAACGTGTGTCGAAATTCCGATTCGGGCTATTTTATGTGTGAAAGCACGAATTTTGCGCAAAAAAATTGACGTTCGTAGGCTAGCATATGGTGGGGAAACGAGCGTCACGAGCCTCTTCGACTGCTGCGCACGCCGGGCGACCAGGCTCCGTGAGGCAGAGAAGACAGGGTTTTTGGTTTCGACCGGATGGGATGATCCACGCCGCGAGAGGAGCGGTACAGTGGTGGAGGTACACACGGTGCCTACGATTTTGTTTTTTGTTTACACGCAGCAGGCAGCAGCAATGACAATGCTTGCCATCAATGGGAATGATCGTCATTTCCACTAGGCACCGGCAACATGACAATGACGAGTACTCGTCATTGCCATTTGGCATCAGTACCACATGAGGCGTGGTGTTTCGATTGTATTGCGAAGGCGTTTTTCTTTTTTATCGTATAACCACCACGCAAAAAATAAAGTCATGAACATGTACTGGTTACGACGAGGTACGACGACGACGTCGTGCTTCTTCCTCCTCGTGCGCCATCGAGCTCCCCTGCCCCGACTGTTGTGCCAGGGGCAGCCTCGGGCCTGCATGATGTGCTGCTACTGCTGCTGTGCTGCTGCTGCTGCTGCCGCAGCTCATCCGCTGCTCTGGTGCGGCTACTATGTATGTGCGGCTACTACTGTCCTGTTCTGCTGCTGCTCCTAGGACCTGCTGCTGCAGTGCTGCTACTGCCTGGAATATGTTTTTGCTGCTAACCCCCGTGAGCATGGTAAATATGCAAGTCAGCTCCTCTCGGAGACGTGTCTCCGCATTACAGCTGAAATACGGACCCATCTCTGCTTCGGAAGCTGTACGAGTACCGTCTCGTAATTGACTTTTTGTGGTGTCTCGGCGGAGGTCTCGTGCCAGCGTAGTACTCTTATGATACGTACCTGTACGCTATGCTGCTGGTGCTTGCTGCTGGTGCTTGCTGCTGTGAGCTTGCTGCACCAACGTAGCCGCCGGCGCTTCGTACTGTCGAATAAAATCGATCGACTGCTGCCCAAATATTAATATTTGTTTTATATCTACCTGCATACGGAATATACAGTACGGAACGTCTCGTACGTACGAGCTGAGCCAGCCGAAAAATGGATAAATCATCCGAAGGTCGTATCTCGTGAACCACTGCGAATTAGGACCTAAATTTTGCTTTCCCCGGGATTTTTCCCGTTGCTCATTATTGTTTTTTAAATGCACCCCTTGGCAATACTGTCGCATTAACAGCCTCGAGTTGCATACCGGTACGCCCAGCCATTACGGGCATGCGCGGAGCCGCAGGCGGGCGTCAGCCCGCCGCGGCGATGCCCTCCTTGATAGAGTCTATGACATCTACTATTTTCCTGATTTTTGTTTCCAAAATATTTTGAGCAGGAAAGTGAGTGTAAAGAGGAAACAGCTGCACACAGCAAATGTAGCAGTCGCCGCAGCCCGGGCTCGAGCGTTGATGTACGAGCAAGAGCGCATATGAGTATGTCTACGAGTACAAGCACATACGTACGAGCATGTACGAGTACGAGTAGGCACTCTCGAGCTTATCTTTGGACATCGGTATTATATGAGCTGGGCCAGCCAAAAAATGGATAAAACCATCGGCACGTCGTATCTCGTGAACCACTACGAATTAGGACTTGAAATTTGGAGGCACTAACTCTGACACAACACTGCATGTGCAAAAAAATATGTATATAAAAAATAATGCATGCTTCTAATTCGACTCGATCTCGACGAGATATTGGCGAAAACTCAACAACACCAACATTAAAAACACAAAATTCGTAATAAAATCGTCGTTCCCGACCAAGGCCAAAATTGGTGGAGACATATAAATAGCTGAAGACCCTACCTACGAGAAGACCGATATTCGTTTCAGTGCCCAATTCGCTACCCATCAAGAGATATCGCTAAAACACGATTTCCATACATAAACACAAGTAACTACGATCACTTTTTGTTCTTCTGCGATGCCGCGTTCAAATTTGCGAGTTCCGACCTGAAAATTTAACTTTGTATGTGCACGACATACGCAAACAAACGTAAAGCGAGCCCTTTTTTTTTCAGACGAGTTACGGTCGCTCTTGTATTTTTCCGGATCTTTGTAGCGGTCTTATCTCTCGAACAAAAATAAAGGCTTGCTTTCCATTTGTGGGTTGGTGCATGATCAACACCGTGTCAAAAAATCGCATCCAAATACGTAGTATTGAGCGGGGCGTGGACAATCAACCGATTTGGCCCAGCTCGAATGGAGAAGTCGTGCAAATGAATGCGGAATGACGTTTATGAAAATTGGTGCCTTTTTTCTTGGTTTTTTTCTTGACAGTTCGAGCACAGAGGTGGGTGCATGAGGAAACAAGCTGCACACAGCAGTTAGAGCAGTAGCTGCATCTCGGGCCCGAGCGATGTTGCACGAGCATGACCGCCTACGATCGAGTATGTAAGAGTATGAGTACGCGTGCTCTGTCTGTCAGTATTTTACCCATTTAGAGCACTAAAGCGAGTGTATGAGGAACAAGCTGCGCACAGCGGTTAGAGCAGAAGCTGCAGCCCGGGCTCCAGCGTTGTTGTACGAGCAAGAGCTTAGGCTGTTTCCTATGCGGTTCGATTTCGAGCTTCAGAGTTGTATTTTTCGATCTAAAAAAATGAACGACCCTGCTTATGCAGTCCAAATGTGCAAAATCCGACCGGAACTTTTTCGATTTGAGAATCCGATGACCCAAGTCTTTGGATTTTGGCCGTCAGATTTTCAAATCGAAAAATGGCAGGTTTTCGAAGTTCAAGATGTTATAAACGACAGCAAACAGCAGCAGAACGATCGATGAGTTGGATGGTGATACAGCTGTATAGCGACGTTGCTTCGCGCCCGACGCGCGGGCGGCGCGTCCCTCCGTGGCCAGACTAGAGTCGGCTGGCGCGGGCTTGGGCCTAGAGACCAAGAGAAGCGCACTCGGCACGCGCCTCTCCGTGGATACGTACTCGTAGACTACACTGCTGTACAGCAGCAGTCAGTCACAAAAATGAAACACAAAATATCAAGACAGGTTGATTCCAGCGCACTCGCCACGTCTCTCCGCCAGACCAGTGGCAGTCAGCGTGGGCTCTGACGCTTGGGTCCTACGCGCAGGGCAGCGCACCCAGCACGTCTCTTCGCTTCGCCAAACCACAATAACAGCAGTTGGTCTTAGCGTTTGCTCGAATCTCCACACGCACAATAAATCTGATTTTTCCGCATAGGAAGATTCTTTCGATTTGCCAAGTTCATATCTGAACATGCCATCGGGTCAAAATCTGAAGCTCAAAAATCGAACCGCATAGGAAACGGCCTTACACGAGTATGTACACGAGTACAAACACATACGAGTTTGTATGAGTACGAGTACGGGCGCTCTGTCTATTAGTCTGATATGCTGTGCAAAATTACACATTTGGAGAACATGTGAGTGCTCGAGCATGTGTGAAATAATTGCTTCTGCTGTTCGAAGCAACAACCCCCCTAAAGCAAGCAACTCCCCTTCACAGCCAACTCATGGTGCGAAGTGCGCAAACATCCTCGGTCCTCGAGGATTGATCTGCTGTGCTTATGTAGTACCGGTACGAGGACTACTACTGTGGTTTCGGCGATTTTTTTTTCTTGCTGGTTTTCGGATCTTGGGGCTGGATCTACTAGGATTTTTATTATGAAAATGATCTCTTTCATTGATTGTGAGTTAAAGATTTTCGTTTTCGAGAACACGTGAAAGTGTGGGGATGAATGAGCATGTATGAATACTTCGTACGAGTATACAGCTGCGGACTAACGCCCAGATGGGTAGGGTGACTCGTGTACTGAGTCAAGCTGGGGAGACTATCGAGAGGTTTTAGTGGGATCAACTCTTACACTACCTGAGCCGCGAGAGATAAAATCTAGACTCAGGTGCCTACATCCTCGGAGTATACCACACTATGATGACGGCACGGTCAGAGACAGGCCCGACTAAGGTGGAAGAAACGAACCGGGTTCGAACCGATTCGCGAAAACTTGATAACTAAGTGTGGACAGGGGTTTCCTCTCGCTCTCCGGGGCGCAAAAAAAAAAAAACGAGTATAATGCTCGAGAAACAGGTACTACGGTGCGTAGTAGCTCAACTCCGAGCTCGAGCGTTGTACGAGTACGAGCGCACTCCGCGCGCAAAAAAAAAAAAACGAGTATAAAGCTCGAGAAACAGGTACTACGGTGCGTAGTAGCTCAACTCCGAGCTCGAGCGTTGTACGAGTACGAGCGCATACTTCGAGTATGCACAGGTCGAGTACGCACGCTCTGCTGTGCAGGGCTGCTGTGCCGAGCCTCTACGTAATTACAAGGCGCTTCGCTCCGCGGGCGGCCTACGCCGCCCGCTACGCTCGCTCACGAAGGAAAAGTACATCAAGTTATGCGAAGCGGACAGAGGTCCATGATTGAAATAGTTTTTTTCATGATTGTACAGAGTTGCAAACAACCGATTTGATAATGCCAAGCGTACGTACGTACATACCCCAGGTACGCAAGGTATTTTTTTCCTTTTTGTGAGTAACTGCTGTATGTACGAAAGAGAAAGCACAGAACGGCCGAACAGCAGCACCGTAAAAACACTAAAAATGAAACCGAAATTCCGGAAAGAAAAAAAAATCCCCGTCCCCCCTCATGTAATAATTTTCTGCCTGATTGGAACACCATTGCACTGGTAAAAAAAAAAAAAATCCAACAAGCTTCTCTTTCAGCCTTGTACGCAGCCTGCCCCGCTCGTGACTACCTCGCCACCGATTCGGTCCGGGTAGAGCTTTCCTCACTCTCTGTCACAGTGAGCCCCGTCGCCCGCCTCGCGTGAAGCCCGGTGCTCACCGTGGTCGTCGTTCGCCAGCTCGACAGAGTTGGTGCTCAGACTAAATACCTCTCTCTTTGACCTTCAAGACCGGTTGCAAAAAAAAGCACTGCTTGAATCTTGTCTTGAAACAGCGAACGACCATGATAATCTCGTATATACTCTATCAAAAACCACAAAAGGAGGCCAGACAAAGTCTACGTACGAAAACGGCGACACCGCTCCTTCCAACCCCCCCCCTAACCACCAGCACCCGCTGACATCCGCGACGGCGCCGGGCTCACCCGCGATGCAATGCTCCGAGTACACGCACGCACACGAAGCGAAAAAAAAAGAAGGAAAAAAGAACCTAAAGTGCCAAGAAAAATGGAGAAAACAAAGACCCCCTGGAAAGGTCCGGCAAGTAATGAAAAGAGGCGATTCCCAAGGGGGAGCTCTGAGAGGCCAGGGATGTACCAACCGAGCACGCTCAGAGAGTGAGATGGATCTAAGTAAATGTTTCTACGCGAGTATCGTCTCGATTTCTTGGGTTTTGTTTCAAGGATTTTATTGGTTTGATGTTTGTTTTCGAATCTTACACCCGGATCTTGGACTTTTAACGTGAGAACGTGTCCTATTCGGTTTACTTTTTTACAATCAAAGTTGGGTGCATTTAGGAGCACGTGCATGAATGAAGCATGTACGAATACGAGGCAGCTTCAGAGACAAGCTGCACGTGGCTATTATACTGTAATTGAAGTCCGAGCACGAGCACGAGTTGCCGCTGGCCGTTGCTATCTGCTGCCCCACAACAACCTACGGGTTGTTGTTGTGTTGGACGTCCTCTAGCCACAAGAAGAAGTGAGTGGTGAGTGTAATAGACAACAGCAGCAAGCAGCGGTATTTATGTATTCCGACAACCGAAGAGATGAACGACGAACACAGAAGGCCATCAGCTCGTCTTTCTGTGCTCTGACGAAATAAAATCGGTCTGCGAGGCCCGGATCTAGTAAAAGAACTCTCCATGGCTGCGTAAAAAACATCACACCTCGGATAACGTTAACACTCGGATAACACTTATCTACGTTATGGGGCCTAACACAGGAACGTGGTAACGTACTATTAATAACATAGTGTTAGCACTAAAGGAGCGATCACGGCAACACAGTAACAGTGTCAACTGGAAACCCACGAACGTGCACGAGCCTTCACGTTATGTTGCTGCTCGGTCTCGTCCAGCTCTGGTACAGTAACATTATGTTATGCCGTGATCAGTCCTTGAACTAACACCGTAACACAGTGCTAGGCTTTGACCAAACACGTACGTTATCACTCTAACATGCCCAGATCGATATCCGCATATTTACCAACACGTTAACATAATGTTATTGTCGACGCAGCGTTAGACGTAACACAATAGCATTATGTTACCCTTAGGAGGAGTGTTATACATAACACCCTAACATCTCGTTACCATGTTCGCCAGCACTACTATTAATAGCACATAACATTGTGTTACAGATAACACACTAACGTAACATAACGCAATGACCAGCACTACTAACACTACGTTATCTGGAACGCCCATCTGATTGCCTTAGGGTCGGATAACGTAACACTTAACGTACGTTAGATACGTCAGTCTTAGCCGGCCCATACGTAACATTATGTTAGGATGTTAGCCTAAATGCGGAAGTCTCTGTAACATTTTGTTACGGTGTTACAGTCAGTAAAGATCTGATTTCGTTACCGTGTCACCATAAAAACCAATCCGGGTCTAACTTTATGTTACTGAGTTACCGTTGGGGCCGAAGTCGTTCTAACGTAATGTTACTAGGTTACCCTTTGGATCTTCCCGAGATCTAGCATGTGTTACCTGTGTTAGTGGTAAAGCGGGCGTGTGGGAGTAACATAGCGTAGCCGTGTTATCCAATTTCGCCGACATCCCAAGAGGGGATACCTACAAAAATATCCCCGGGGGGCAGGATAGCATAGCATCCCCGGTAAAAAAACATCTCCATATTTTAAAACCCCAAAACAGGGATATTTAGGAGGGATCCCCGCAAAAAAAAAACGCCTCATTTTGTTTTGTGGAAACCCCGCCAGTACGTTATCCATCTATAACATAATCTGCACACTCGCACGTACGAGTTAACACGGCAGTAACATATTGTTGACTTTAGATTGGGGGTGTACGTTATCTACTAACTTGTGTCACTACATACATTGCATGCGAGTTAACAACATCAACATAATGCTATTAATAGTGTTTTATCGATCATATACATGCGTTATCCGTTTGACGTATGTTATGTTGTTATGGTAGCAAGACTTCCGGAATACCCTCACATAACGTCGCTCGAAACGGACTGCTGCTGCGGCTGATACAGTAACATAATGTTAACGTTGTATTGACCATACATACACGTCATCTCTCTAGCGTGTGTTACGATAGCCCCTAGTAATAGGAATTTCACTAACCAACACACTAACATAGTGGTATGTACGCGTTTATTTGGCCGTGTACGTTATCCGTCGAAAGGGTGTTACGGTAGCACGAAGAATCCCGCTGACACACTAACATAACGTTACTCGCTACGGGCTGATGCCGCTAACACGGTAACATAATGTTAACGTTTAAGTGACCATGTACGCTATCCCTTCAACGTGTGTTACGATAGCCACCAGGAATTCCGCCAACACGCTAACATAGTGTTACTCGCTATGAGCTGCATACCCTAACACCGTAACACATATACTGCGGTCAGTACGAGATCAAGGTAACACTCTAACATAATGTTACGCGATCGCCCGCCAATATCATAACACACTAACACTCGTATGTTATCACAAAATCCGGAAAGTAGTTAACGTAGTAACGGAATGTTACGTTTTTTTTTCGCTGACCCCTAACATTAACATAAAACGTCAAGTGTTACGTTATCCGAGGTGTGAAAAACATGCAGCAAGCAGTCAGCAGTCAGTCAGCGTGCTAGCCCCGGATGCTTGATCGTGTCGAAATATCACTTGCTTTATAAGCGCAGTCGGCACCTCCCTTCGTGGCGGGACTAGAGAGTCAGTCGGCGTGGGCTCGGGTCGCGAAAACAAAACGGCTATTCCGAGTCGTACGTATTATCAACCGGTACCAGGTACAAGGTACATACATACATGTCGTATTCGTTTGGGATGATAATCCGATCGAAATCTGAAGCTCGGAATCGGATCCGCACAAGAAATTGCATAGACAGTTAGTACTTCCATTGTTAATAAGTGTAGATGATTTGGCTACATATTGAACTCTAGGCACTTCAAGTATTATTTTTTCGTGTGCGTAGTGCTGTTGTTCGCCATCTGTCGAACAAGTCAAACTGCTACCCTGCCCTCACATGCGGGGCGCTTGAAATATTACCTCCGACATGGGGAGGTGAGTTCTTCGCAACCACGAGGCGCGGGGGAGGGGGGTCGTCATACCATGCATTGATGTAGTCGTATGACCACAGACCCTCGCATCCCTACAATTATTGCTTCTTTTTTTTTTCCTTTGCTATTTTTTTTCTTTTTTTTTTTTTTTTTTTCCCAGCTCGTTCTCTTCAAGTGTCCGCCACATGCCCTGCGGGGGGGCACGACAGTCTGTTTCTTCTGTTATTTATTTTTCTTTTGCTCTTTCGATTTATATTCTATGTTTTTGTTTTTTCTTTGTTTTCTTTCGTTTCTCTATTTCATATAATGTGGATGTCGTGCCTCTCGTATCCAGTACATGGTATGATGACATGGCATTGCATTGTCCACTGCTGTGCTTACTGCATACGTGGCAACGTACTACCCCTGTGGCGTAGTTTTGTGACCACATAACTTGTATCTCTCTAGGATTGAAGAATCGGCACGGACACTGGTGGTGCTGGGTGTCGACGGGTAGAAACAACGGTTCAATGTAAAGGACACACACACACAATTCCGGAACGGAGCACGTCGGGTTTTCACCGGCAAGACATTGCTTGCATCAAGCGCGACGCCGTGAGGTGTTGAGCGGATCGCATATGGGATGAGCTGCATCCTACTAAGAACCGTTTATGAGGCGGACTTTCTTGCGTATGGATGACATGGTCGAATTAATGGGGGGGGAAAGGCTCACCGCTGGAATTAGGGTGACGAACGTTGGGTCGAGATTGTTGGCCACCACCTCTGTTCGGCCCATCTCGTACCATGAAGCCGCTCCTGCAGTCTTCAGCGAGACAACCTTCTCAGGCAACCAACCAAGGAGTGGCACGGACGGCGCGAATAATCATTTGTCAATGAACTTCACCTTCAGCAAACCAACAGCAGTTACGATACTTTTTTTTTTTTTTTTTTTTTCGATCATCACTTTTACTTTCCAGCCTAACTCGTAGAAGGCTTCATCCTCAGCGATCTTCTGGACAAGCCGTGGTCACAGGTCTCGTCCCTTTCCCCCCCCCGGTACGTGCCTTTAATTTTTTATCGCGCATAGGGTTCAGCATTCCCACTGCTCGTCGTTTTCATCGAATGTACAGCTAACTCGCGTTCTCGCGCTTTCCGCTTATCAATTTTACGCAAGAAAACGTCCCTGCGAGCAACTCGAACCCACGAAAATGATCTTGATAGGCTCGCGGACCACCTACCAAGCCACCGGGGACGCCGACACATTCCACGACTACAGCAAGCACTACAGCAGCAGTAGTAGTAGTTGTTGTTGTTGTTGTTGTTTTCTTCACATTAAACCGCTCTTTCTACGCGTCGACATCCAGCCCAACCATGGCAGTGTCCGTGCCGATTCTTCAATCCTAGAGAGATACAAGTTCTGTGGTCACAAAACAGTAATATATTATTGATACTCATAGCAATTACTATTAATACAGTAAAGTCAGTACCCTTAGCAGAGCTGGTCGTATTTCACCAGGATATACCCGAGGGTGTGTGTGTGTGTGTGTTCTTCACATTAAACCGTTCTTCTACTCGTCGACATCCAGCAAGCCCAGTGTCCGTGCTGATTCTTCACCCTAGAAAGATACGAGCTCTGTGGTCACAGACTACGACACAGAGATAACACACCGTAATGCATTGATAGCCTACGTAATACCATGCCTTCGCACTAGGTGCGGCCGATACAACATACATACATACGCCAGCAACCAAAATACACCATAAAGAAAGGGAAGCAACGAAAAAAACAAACCGAAAAAGAACAAGAAAAAGAAAAAGAAAAGGAGAAGAATCCCAAATCAATAAATAAGATGGGAAGCCAAAGCTCAGACACATACATACTTACCCCGAGCATGAGCCAAAAGGGACGTGCAAGGGGAAAGATACGAGAAGGAAAAAGGGGACTATGCATCCCGGTGAACACTTAACTAAGTAAAAAGAGCAATAGTGAGTGGGGTACAGGGGTATACAGCAGTTATTAATAGTCGTAGTTGGACGTGCTCGACATTGACGGGGTTGACGCCAAATGCATCCAAAATTTCTCAGGATATTCTAAGCGATTAAGTGGGGTATGGTACTGGAATACTTTTTCTTTTGATATATTTATAAAATACGTCAGCTGTGAGTTCGACTGATTAAATAGTTGATACTCAACTTTGGAAGCTGGGTAATACGTCTCGTCTACATTCCATTTTTACCGAATTTTACAAGTATTCTTGTAGTCGTGGCTATGCCGTACGTCATCCATGCATGATTATCCCGCGCGAAAAAAATGGGTAATCAGTCGAAAGAATTGGCGTGATGGGTCCAGGACATGGCTAGGCTAGCTGTGGGTACTACGACACCTGCTGCCACGCAGAGCGCAAGACAGCGCCACTGCTGTACGCGCGCCTGTCACGATGACAAACTGGAAGGCTGGAGGTGAAACCACCAACAGCAAGTGCCTGCGACATCCTGGGTGCTTGCAACCTGATGACACCGGCCTGCTGATAGTCGCTCGCTAGTATTTTATGTCGGCCTGCACCCGATCAAACCGGCATCTGTATCGCTGCGCCAAAGAGCACAAATACCAACTGTTACCAATGTAGCTCACAAACTTCTCTGGGACGAAGGAGAGGGGGGTGACGTCACAGCAGTATATTCCCCGACAGCCCAACATCCGAACCACAGCCGGGGGAGCATCTACCAAACATAGCTACCATACTCAGAATACATAGCATATCACTCTGACCGCGAATTTAAGCACCGTTTGGACTCTGATACGAATTTCAAACGGAGGATATATTCCCGTTCATCAGGCTTGCACGACGGTTACACAATGGTAGCTGCCGAATACCGGTATAGACTACCAGGCACCTCTGCTATTAATAGACGGTTAGATGCTGTTGTCTTAACCCTGGTTGTTAACTCGAAGCAAAAGGGAGGGAGGCGAGAAAACGCGAAAAGGAAAAATTATGCTGGCATGTTATAGAAGTACTCCGGTGTGTTATCTCTGCTGTGTCGTAGTTTGTGACCACAGAGCTCGTATCTTTCTAGGGTGAAGAATCAGCGCGGACACTGGGCTTGCTGGATGTCGACGAGTAGAAGAACGGTTTAATGTGAAGAACACACACACTCCTAAACACAGTCTGGTACACGCCATTGATACATCGCGCTGCTGTTGAACCAGGTGCGGCTCGAAACTAATTCAACAGACCACACTGCTAAAAAATACTGCTGAGTAAACCAGATATTACGCTTCACCTTTACCTGCTACGTACAGCAGTGATATTTTTGCTGAATGAGCGGGGTACCGGAACACTACGCCCTGCTTAAAAGAATACCCAGCGGGCATCAGGCACCTCGTATCAAGACCCGTGGGGTTGCCACACGTCCCCTCACCCATACCTGGTATATTTTACCACCGATGACACCATGTTGCGTACGTATGGCCTAGAAACGTACAAAAAAACTTGGTGTCGTCGTCATCGCACTTGCCAATACTTTTTCCCTGGGATTTGGACGCTGCACACGGCACACACTCACCACGAAGGGATCCGACTTGCTGCCGACGTCCACGTTGGCCAAGCCCTTGCATGATAAGGAGAGGTGCACGCGTGCCGTGAGACCCGCTCCCGCAATCACCGAAGCCGCCTGACGGGGAAAAAAAACAAAACGTGAAAAGATAAGCGAACCATGGCGTCAGGTGTCACGCAAGCAGTGACACTGGGGTACCAGAGGGTATCACGTACCCGAAGCGCATTATGCCAGTACCCTACTCCAGATAGGACACGATCAGGTAATATTAATATTTATAGTAATCGGTGCTACTACCGTTATATTACTATTGATAGTATTCCATGATATTAGTGCATCTGTTTTTTGTTGATTCCCTCGGCCTTTTTGCCGCCACTCGAAATGGTGATACCCTTAGCACTGCTGCACATCTCCAGTAGGAGGATTGGGAGTGGCGCGGACCCTGGGGGTGCACGTGTTGGATGTTGGATGTCGTGCGTAGGGCTGGAAATACGCACAAGGATCAAGTGCAAAAAAAACAGCAAAGAACGGAAGCAACATCACCAACCATCCTTGCCAATATCCACCAGGTACACCGGAAACACGGCCGTAGCAACCCGCGCTTCGACGCTTTCATTCGAGGAACACGCCTAGGCTCGGAGAACAAACAATTATACAACATAAACCAGTACCAGTGTTGTATATCATACCTGGTAGAGCACAATACCACTGTTGTAGACTGTAAGCTGTACGATTAGGATATTCATGAAACATGGAGAGAGATTTTTCCATTTCTTGTTTGTTTTGTGGGCTTTTTTCTAACCGCGCACGAGCGTGTCGTCGTCGAGCATCTACCACAAGCACAACATTGCACATCACACGCAATCAGCCCTACACAAGGCAGCAGAGCAGGTACTTGCCGATAAGAGCGATATGACGCAAGCAGTCAGACAGAGTTGGCGAGAGCCAGAATGTCGTCGAAAAATTATAGAGCTCGCTGTGTTAGCAAGACGAACAAAGAACTCGGAACCTGCTCGACCCCGCAAAAGATACAGCTGACGTATTTCTTAGATTAAAATACTCAAGTTTTTTTTTTTATTATAGCATGGAGCTCTTGGCACTTGCTAGTCACCAGGTTGCACCTAAAATCGTCGAACTCTCAGTCCGCTTCATCGCATTTTGTTTATTCCTTGTGAGCGAAGCGCCTTGTATGAACTACTGCACCATTTGCAATGGAAAGCTCTCGCAAAACTCAAAGCAAGACCTTCTGTTATCAGGAGTATTGACGAGAGCTTTCCACTGTTGAGAGTGCCAGTCATTTCAGCTTTTAGTACCCTCGGGACTCGCGGGTACTTCGTCATTTCAGCTCCACGTACCCTGGGGGCTCGCAGGGACTCCGTCATTCTAGCTACTGGTACCCTAGGGAGTCGACAGGACTCCAGCCATTTCAGCTTCTGGTACCCTGGGAAATTGCGAGGACTCAGATCTTCCGGCCTCTGGTACTCTGCGGACTCGCGAGGACCCAGTCGTAACAGCTTCTGGTACCCTTGGGACTCAGTACTTCCAATTGACTCGGACTCGCGAGTCAACGACTGAGTCTCAATGACTGGTACTGGTACTCTGACGACCTTTGCAAGATTTCGCAAAGTTTTCCAAGATGGCCCAATTTTTGACGAGACTGGAATGTCAGCCGGTGTTGGGCCAATCTACAGCAGTATTTGGCGACTTTGCAAAATCTTGCTCGCTCGTAGGGAACACAGCAGTACAAGGGAAACGAACTGCGGTGGACGAAAGTAGGAAGGAGATGGCAGACCGGGTAGCAAGGTACCGGGCAGACTAGGAAGTAGAGCATGCCTGTACTACTCATGCCACCAACTGGTGCTGCTGGTTCGAACGTGGTCTTCCTTTGTCTTCCGTTTTTTTTTTTTTTTTTCTTTCCTTGCTCTGATCCTCTGTGATTTTCATTTTATTTCTTTATCTTCCTTTCTTCGATTGATTTAAGCCTTATTGAAGGAGTCGCGTGGCGTGGGTGGATGACGAGCCTGTTTTGCTTGTTTCGTATTGTCTGACGCCGAGGGGCCGGGCATAGTTGACGAATGCTGGACGGAGGCGGCAGACAGGGTAGCAAGGTACCAGGCGGACTAGCAGGGAGAACCTGGCTGTGCTACTCGTACCATAAACTGCTGCCGCTACCTGGAGGATGCTTTGTGGTTTGGTTTGCCTGTTGTGTTATATTCCCTTGGTTCTTAGTCTTACCCTGTTTACGACGAGTAGTGTGTTTTTTTCTTTTTTTTTTTTTTTTTCCAGCTCGTTCTTTTCAAGTGTCTGCCACATCCCCTGCGGGGGTGCACGACGGTTAGTTTCTTACATTATTTTCTCGCTTCTTCTTCTCTTTCCATTTGTCTTTGTTTTTGTTTTTTTCTTTGTTTCGTCTCGTTTCTCTATTTCATGGAATGTGTATGTCGTGCCTGTCGTATCCAGTGTGATGACATGCCATTGCATTGCCCACTGTGTTTACTGTATACGTGGCAACGTAGTATCGGCGTCCCCGGTGGCTTGGTAGGTGGTCCGCGTGCCTATCAAGATCAATTTCGTGGGTTCAAATCTCACCGAGTGCATGCTCGTAGGGAATTTTTCTTGCATAAAAAAAATGATAAGCGGAAAGCGCGAGAGCGTGAGATGGCTGCATTCGATGAAAATCGACGAGCAGTGGGAATGCTGAACCCTATGCGCGACAAAAAATAAAGGCACGTACCGGGGGGGAGAAGGGTCGACACCTGTGACCACGGCTTGTCCAGAAGATCGTCGAGGGTAAAACCTCCTACGAGTGGGCTGGAAAGTAAAGTAAAGTGAAAAAGTATCCCTGAGGCGTAGCTTTGTGACCACAGAACTTGTATATCTCTAGGATTGAAGAATCGGCAAGGACACTGGTTGTGCTGGGTTTCGACGGGTAGAAAGAACGGTTTAATGCGAGCTTAATGCGAAGAAAACAACAACACCTTCGAAGCCAGTACCAGACAGACCCTGAATATCTAAACTACCAGCTGCAACGGGAAGAAAGCCCTCGCAGAAAGGATAACATATTCTTGGTATTAATAACAGAAATAGGTTCCTCGCGAGATACAGCAGCCGCTGAAAGGGTGTAAAAACAAACATTTCCCGAAAATTATTAATACACCATTTCCACAATATTGCATCGGCCTGATACTGAAGTATAATAACACTTGTAGAACGCACCCATTATCACTACAGGTTTGACTCGCGAACTTCGTATTTGGCATTTTCCTGTAAATGTCAGCCTGCCTTTCTTATGGCTCGTTCTCTTCATACGCGTACACTGCTGTGTGAGGGGGTCCTGTACAGCAGTAGGTACACCTGCAGACTGCTGTATCGCTCCGAAGCACGATTCCGCGACGTGAATGAGGCTGCCGAGGAACTTCGGACAAGTACGACAAGGCCACCTTCGTTCGTCTGTAAAATACCCGAAAATCTGGTACGACAGCTCGTAAGGGATACCTGGTACCTGGTACAGCAGTATTATTATACCGACCGTGCACAGCAGTAGCATTCCAGGTACGTGCACAGACAAACAACCAACTGAACGAGCGAACAGCGCCCCCCCCGTCTATCAAGTAGAAGTCTATCACGCACGTATATATATGTGCACTAGGTACAAGGGGGTTTAGTCGGCGGCCTTGTGAGGATCGCCGACGAAGCTAAGACCCGCAGGCAACAAAAACTTACCCCAAGTGGCAGCTTACGATGCCAACCCAAGGACTCCTTGAGGATGTTCGATCAGTCCCTCGAGCCATGATCAGTTGGAAACCGATGTTCGTGACTGCGTATTGCGAGATGAAAATCACGACCACGATGAAACTTGGGAGCCACCCCTGATTTTCAGGCTTTGCGTTTCGTTCAGGTCGGAACTAGGGTTAGGATTAGGGTTATCTATAGTTGCCGGTCTTTAGGGCTGTGAGAGAGCTGCAGCGACGGGATTTGACGTGAGTTACACCTGGCCTGGGGTGAGGGTTTATTGATCACAAGAGACAAGAGACGCTGCGGCAGGACCTCGCTGTCGTCTCACGCTGGTCTGGGTTAGGGAATCGATAGTTTACTATTAACATTTACCAGCAGTCGTTAGCAATTATGGCGGACACGGCCAAACGGCCAAATTGGTCGATTCAGCCATGAGAGCAACCAGAATTTATCCGAATAAAAGCAACTGTTTCTATACGCCATCGCAAACACTCTATTTTCTATTTTCTATTTTACGCTCTTGTTGTATGCTACTTACAAGTACAGCATAGAGTATTTCTTGCTTCGTGAAGGCGAAAAAATGCCGCCAAATCGTCGTCCTGTTCGTCGTTTGGTCCTTCAAACTCAACTACTATATTGTAGTCTTCGTTTTTCTGTCTAATGCAGCAGCAGCAGGACGAAGCATAGACGGTATCTGTACTCATTCATGAAGCCAAAATGCAAAGCAGGAGCCATGTTGTAATGTAAGTCGTGGTGCTTCGCTCAAGCAAGTGGAGACACTCAACAGCAGTCTGCACTCAACAGCAGTCTGCTGAGTGCTGATAGCCGAGTTTGAGTACGGTACGTCGTAATCTACTGCTGTAATACAGAATACGGACGGCATGTATGGCAATCAAGCCGCGAGCTGCAAGGGCAAGTACGCATCCGATGACAAACCAGAGGTTGTGAGCGTGAGACACGATTCTACGACACGAGTTCTGAAAGGCAATTCCAAGGTCACGTTATTATACACGCTGGCTTTCTCGTGCACGCTGGACTACTCGAGCTCTCGATTACCTCAGCTCTCGGAATACTGCTTGCTGCAGACAAAGAATATACACGCGGTGATCTCCACAAAACATCATTTTTCTATGTAAAAACAGACATAACGACACGCAAACCTCATCGGCGGCGAACTTTCCATTTCGCCTAGCTCCAGCGCTATCTCCGTCGTTCTCTTCCTGCGACCAGAACGAGCCCATTACCGTAGATAACTTCACTTACGCCCGGCACTAAAGCGACTTGTGACCCTGTGACCCGTGACTTGCAATGTTGCAATACTGCTTGTAGACCTAATCCGATAAACCAAGATTTTCCGCTCTATTTTTTTCTATAAACTAAAAAATCTGGTTCAGAGAAAAAGTCCCCAGACAGCGGGAACCGAATACACTGCTGTACCGATCCTAGAAACGTTCGGATAGCCGAGGGTTCTGTTGCTCCTCTCATCGCATCACAAAAATATTTATTTCGCACACCCACACAGCACAGACGGAATTTTTTCGGGCAAGAGAGAAATTAATATGTGTGAGAGTGAATCCCAGAGGGTCCTGCATTGCCTCGCGAGAGACGCAATCTGAATCACAAGCAGGGTGTAGTGGTCGTCTCCGGTAGTGCGATGTGTAAGGCTACGGACAACGAAAGTAACAGCAAGCAATAGCAGCAGCAGCAGCAGCAGCAGCAGCAGCAGGGCTGCAGCAGCAGCAGCAGCAGCAGCAGGGCTGCAGCAGCAGCAGCAGGCCTCCAGCGGGATCTCTTTGGGCACACCAAAGCAGCAGAGCTGCCTCTTTTGCTGCACGTCAAGTTATGGTTGTACCTTGCTTACATAGCACGAGGATGCAACATACGCATTCATACCTCATCTGCAGCATCTGATTGTACCCCTCCTAGCCTGGCTCCAGCACTGTCACGATCGTCCTCTTGTTTAGATGAAAAAACACAACCCATAGGTGCGGTAGTTGCCGTTCGATCGTTCGATGAACAGCAGATAGCAGAGTGTTGCAGAGCTATTAATAGCAGATGCTGGATGTACAGGTCAGTACGTAGCACGTCGTTGCAGATGTACGTAGTCGGTAGAAAATATTATTTTGTTTGGGGGCATGTCTTGTCTTGTCTGGTGTGGAGGCGTGGTTATGTCGGGGATAATTTTCCTGCGAATTTTCTCTGGGTTGAAAAAAGAGACAGACTGGAGACTGACGAAAGAAAGTGGAAGCGAGGAAGCAGACACAGACATACGTCTTTGTATATGTGCCGGCGTCCCCGGTAGCTTGGTAGGTGGTCCGCGAGCCTGTCAAGATCAATTTCGTGAGTTCGAGTCTCACCGAGAGCATGCTCATAGGGACTTTTTCTTGCATAAAAAATTGATAAGCGGAAAGCGCGAAAGCGTGAGTTGGCTACATTCGATGAAAATCGACGAGCAGTGGGATGCTGAACCCTATGGCGATAAAAACTAAAGGCACGTACCGGGGGGGAGAAGGGACGACACCTGTGACCACGGCTTGTCCAGAAGATCGTCGAGGGTAAAACCTCGTACGAGTGGGCTGGAAAGTAAAAAGTGATGATTAAAAAATAAATAAAATAAAATAAAAAAAATATGGGCTATACAGCTGTCACAAAGTGGAAAATTGAATGGAGAAAACTTGGACGGGTGGCTGGGAACCCAAAACTAGTCTGTATCACACCTCGGACCTGTAGCTTTGCCTCTTCTCGCTGTCACGTGCAGGTTGTGGCTACGTACCGGACAAGGAGTGTGTTACCAAGTGGCTGGTACGATTCATACTATTTTTTAATATTAATATTAATATTAGGGAAAATGCCAAAATCAGGTATACCTGATCCGTTTGAGCCAAAATCAGGTACATGCTAAAACCAAGTAAAAAACGCGCGCCACGAGCGGTGTGATGTCCATGACAATCCAGAAAAAAAAGAATGCGCCTAAAGCATTAGGCGTGCCACATTGCCTCCAAAATCTGAATTGTTTTGTGTTCTTCAGGGTGTAGGTACCACGGGCTCCACTTGGACCTGCAAAGAGTCACTATTAATATGCTTCGTTTGTTTCGCCACGGCGGGAGCGCCAAGAGTATTTACTCTGGCGCCCCCCCCCCCGTTGACGTCAGCTTCAAAGCTTCCAGACCGTCCTCGCGGAACCGCCTGCTCGGCACGAAATTATCTTGCCGTACCAAACCTGAGACCACCTCGATGCGGGGTGGTGCAGACGAAACGCCGAGTATCCATGGTGCTGTAAGACCGATGTGAACATAGAAAACAACAGAGCAGTACACACGACAACTAACTGAAGCACATCGCACACTTCAAAGGAGAAAAAGTGAAACCAGCGTACGCATGTATGCATGTATATATACATACATACGTGCTTACGACGACCTACGAGTACAAAGTTTATACGTCAATACAGAAGAAATTCAACCGAGGGAGGGCAGACGCATACGGAGCGAAAAAACAGTGTACGTATGGCCTCTCTGATTGGTTCAAAGTTGGCCAAAATCAGTTGAAAGCTAGACAGAGTAGAAAAAATCAGGTGTACCTTGGCCTGTTCGTGCCAAAATCAGTTACAATGTCAGCTTGGCCAATAGCAGGGCTCCTGGTGTGTGTTTTGTACTTGATTTCAGTATGTAACTGCTTTTGGCACGAAAGTGGCCAGGTATACCTGATTTTGGCAAAAACCCTTACTATTCCCATTTATCGCCGCATTCATCTGTTTATGTAAGTGGCTAAACTTCTTGCGTACGTACAAAACTCACAACCACAGCAGTAGTAGTCTCTCATTCTTCCAAGAACATTCTGATTTGCACTTTTTAATATTAATAGTAATATTACCATTTATCACCGCATTCATCTATGTAAGTGGCTAAACTTCTTGCGTACGTACAAAACTCACAACAGTCTCTCATCCTTCCAAGAATATTCTGATTTGCACTTTGCGTTCGAAGTTTCGTATTATATTGTATTTCGAGTATGGACAATCGCGTTGTACCCTGACGATGCAGGCAGAGGCTGTGTCCTCGGTGTGTTAGCCGAGAGGGGACACCGGGCAAGCGGTGGCCCGGCGGGGAGTAAGATACTCCCGTGCGGTAGAGAAGACGTGGTAACACGTAAACACTGGCTCTTAGATGGCCAACACACACAGATGTACTCCACAGAGAATGCAGGAGTCCAGATGACGGCAGCTTCCAGAGATGAAGATCACATCAGAGAGTGAGATACTCGGTCCTACGAGCAGAGACGATACTGCTGCTATTCCTCCGCATATGTACGTTACATGCCGAATCGTACATAGACTATGATCTACGATACAAGAGCAGTGCTACTTGAACATTGACTCATACATGGTCATGTGCTAACATTTCCATAACACTCCCCCTCAATGTTCAATTCGATGATGAAAACAATAAAGTCAAGAAGAAAACAAATCAAGTCAGTGATCATAGAAGTAGTCAAGAAACAACTCCATTCTGCAAGCAAGCAGTTCATTCGATGCGTTAGCCAGTAGAAAATTACAACGATGTTTTCGTGCCCTATGCGCATACATTCATGTGCTTGCAAAAGTACTGCTATCGTATCCTGCAAAAACCAATTTTACCATAACCCTCAATCCTACATGGCTCGTTCAACCAGTTATGGTGCGAGGCCGAATGTTGACTATCGAAATAGCAAGCTGATTCACACAAATAACAGATTCACAAACAAACACACAAACACTCAACACAATGTTGATGACACAAACATAAAACACAAGATGTTGACGACGACGTTGACGTCAGAAGTCGCTGATGACGTCTAGTAGCTGCTGGAAGCGCGGCCTGGCAAAATGCTTGGTCCCGATGTCGGCGGGGTTGTCTTTGGTGGAGATGTAGTGAGTCGAAATTGTCCCCTCGGTGACCAGCTCGCGGATGTAGAAGTATCGGAGTGCGATGTGCTTGGTGCGAGAACTGTACAAACGGTTCCCGAGCGCATGCAGAGTTGCAGTGTTGTCGCAGTGAAGCGACACTTGAACGAACTGCTCCCCAAACCCTAGCTCCGTCAGCATGTTCATGCAGAGCACGGCTTCCTTCATCGCGAGTGCCGATGCAACCAGCTCAGCTTCCATCGTGGACATGGCCGTTAGGCTTTGAAAACCAGACTTGAAAACTGATGGGAGCCCTGGCCAACATCATGATGTAGCACGACGTCGACTTGGCGTTGTCTGGGTTGTTAGCCCAGTTAGAGTCCGAGAAGCCCGTGAGCTTAAAGCCTCCCTTCTTGTACACTATGCTGAAGTCGGTAGACCCCGCCAGGTACCGCAGAATGTGCTTGGCCAACACCATGTGCACTTTCGACGGATTTGACATAGCGCGAGAGAGCTGACTCGAGCTGTACATTATGTCATACCTGAGAACAAAGGCCAGGTACATAACCGTGCCTGCCATCGCTTGGTACCTCTGCTTCTCGTCGGCGTTCAGCAGTGTCTCCTCCGGCTGCTTGGTGGAGAGCTCAGGTCCGTGACCGGGGGTTAGCGTAGGCTTGCAGTTTGCGAAGCCGAACTGCTCCAGCGCGGACTTGGTGTAGTCCTCCTGGTCGATTTTGAGCGTCTTCTCCGCACGGTTGCGGGTGACCTGCAGCCCAAGTACACGCGATACATCGCCCATGTCGGTCATCTTGAACCTGTCCAATAGCTGTGCGTTGATCTCCTCCATCACTTTGATGTTGCCACCAATCACGAGTAGATCGTCCACGTACAAGGTGAGGATGATGGTGACACCCTTATGCTGGTATATATAGATGCAGGTGTCGGACTTCAGCGGGATGAAACCGATGACCTTAAGGACGGGATCAACTGTGTGGAACCAGTTCCCGGGGCTCTGAGCTAGCCCGTAGAGGCTTTTCTCCAGCCTCATGACCAGAGGGCCTCCATCCTTGTCCTTGGTCTCATAACCAGGCGGCTGTGCTACGAACACTTCCTCCTCAATGTCCGCATATAGGAAAGCAGTTTTCACGTCCAGTTGAATTACTTCCAAGTCTAGCTCCGCTGCTATGACCAGTACCGTTCGGATGCTCTGCAGTCGGCAAACCGGAGCGAACGTGTTACGGCAGTCTAGGCCCAGAACCTGGTTCCAGCCTTGAGCTACGACCCGCGCCTTGTATGAGTTGTCAGCCTTGCGCTTTAAAGCCCACCTTGAGTTGATGACTTTCTGTCCCGGAGGAACAGAAGATCTCGGAACGAGCTTGTAGACTCCTAGTTCATTCAGACTAGCCATCTCCTTGTCCGCAGCAGCTTCCCAAAGTGCGGCGTCCGGCAGCTTCATGGCTTCGTAGTACGATCTAGGAACTCCCGGCTGCGAAGTCTGCACGGGATACGCGTACTCCACGAACCGAGGCATGCCGTCCTTGTGGGCGACGTCCTGACACTCCCCCTTCGTGAAGTACGCAAAACCGAGCCGTCTCAGTTCGCTGAGGGTCCTGGCGTTGGGCTGGTTCGCGGCAGATCTGGTTACGGCCGGTGTATTCACGCGACCTCCGCGCGACGCAGAACCACCACGTGAAGAACCACCACGCGAAGAACCACCACGCGAAGAACCCCCCGCGCGCAGCACCAGATGGCGTAGATCCCGATGGCGAAGCGGGCGGCGGAGGGCCAGGTGACGGAGAACTCTGATCGGAAGGGCTCACTCCCCCAGGCGAAGCAGGTGGGGCGGGGGCAGCAGGGCTAATGCCAAGGTCGCAGTTGGTGACATCACGGATTTTCCCCAAAAGTTCAGTCACTAACGGGTCTGCAGCGTCTAGGGAACCGATTTCTTGGTTAGACGTGTATGCGCGCACATCTCGTACCAAGTCGCCACTCTCGTCGTAAGTGAACTTTCCGTCGTCAAAGCCACCGACCTCCAGGCGAGGTAGTGCGGAGGGCGTCTCAATGAAGACAATATTTCGACTCTCCCTGACACGTTTTGTCGCGGGATTGTAAAGCCGGTAAGACTTGTTGTCCGTGCTGTACCCAACCAGGCGTCCTTCCCAAGCACGCGGCTCCAATTTCTTGGTGTGGGTCTCTACGTGCACGAAGGACCTAGCCCCGATCACCCGAAACATCGTTGCCGTAGAGTGCCTAGTAGGGCGTACCGTTACTCAACGCCGCATGTGGGACCCGGTTGCTCAGGTAGACTGCTGTCTGCATCAACTCCCCCCAGAGGAAACTCGGGAGACCCGAATCAGCAAGCAAACAAGGCACGATACCAGCAAGCGTCCGACCCGCCCGCTCTTTCGCGCCGATCTGCTGAGGGGTGTTGATAGACGCAAACTCCAACTTGACGCCGATGTCGAGACAGTACTGACGGAACTCCTCACTCGTAAACTCCGTACCTTTGTTCCCTCTCAGGCGGACAAAACGCTCTCCGGACGGAATCACGACGGCCTTGTTGAACAGCACGAGGGAGTCAATGGTGTGTGTCTTGCTCTTGATGAGGAAGATCTCCTTCCACTTCGTCAGCTGGTCAACAAACTTGGTGACGTAGTGTAGCCGCCCAGTGCCGGAGGGTTGATCGGCCCCATGGTGTCGACAGTGACAAGCGCAAAAGGCCACTTGACGTCATATACGACGCTTTGGGTGACGTTGCTGCTCACTCTTGCCGAAGGGGCAGACGTCGCACGGCGTCAGATCACCGTTGTATTCAACACCGCTGTGCGGCATCTTCCGCAGAACTTCCATGCTGTTGCGGTTGGCATGCCCCATGCGACGGTGCCACAGATCAGCAGAAACCACCTTCAAGGCAGCACCGTTAGGCTTCACGGAGATCCCAGCACGGTTTTCAAGCGCAACAGCGATGGAGCACATGATTTGTCCGGTCGTTGCGTCGACGCCCAGGGTCTTTATCGGCACAACGAGGTCGCCTTTCTTCAACTGCGGTTTGTCGTGGTAAAACAGGGCAGCCATCCCCTCCACCATGGCCAGGGAGACGGAGAACAGGTTCGTCCCCAGCCCAGGTACGATGATTGCACGGAAGGAGAAGTCCCGCTTGTTCCCACCGTCATCGGTAATGGTGCCGTTGATGGTGCCCGCAGCTACCCCGTACAGGACGTGCTGGCCAGCCGCGACGATCTGGTGAGGAACCTGCAGAGGTTCATAGTCCCGCATTGAGGCTAGCAGTCCCGGGGTCAGCTCCGGGTCGACGAAGTTGGATGATGCCCCGCTGTCCACTAACATCTCAATGTAGGTGCCGTCGGTGAGGAGCCCACCTCCACCTGACAGGTCAGGAGTGTTCGTCATGAGCGCTCGGAAGACCCCATCGGGAAGACGGTAGTTCAGCAGTGATGCCGCCGGAGCAGACGCAGGTTCCGCCAGTTTAGCACTGGACTCCGCGGTGAGAGCCCCAGGAGACGGCGTGGCCGCCGCTGGCAGGGACACGTCCATCGCGGTGAATGAGTAGCCAAAGCTGTTCTGTGTCTGCGGAGGAGGCAGAGCTATGAGGGCGCTCCCGACGTGAGCTAAGCCAGCGGCCCCCGACGGTGGTTGAGGAAGAGCGGCCAGGTGTGCGCTCCCGACGTGGCCGAGGCTGCCTTGCCCCGGAGGCTGCTGCAGCAGCGCCAGGCGCGCAGTCAGCGACTGGATCTCTCGCTGCGCCTAGCACTCGCTGTCGCTGTGAGTGGTGGTCTTGTGATAGCTGCACCACTTCGGAGAGGGGTCTCCGCCGCCGCCCTTCTTGCCCTTTTTCTTCCACTGCGGCTTTCCCGGCTTCGACCGGCTCTTCTTGGCCGGTTTAGGGCGGTCTCGCTGGTAGTGCCTGTACTCGTTGCAGTTGTGGCACCGGTCGTTGCTGGTCGCGGCCATCGCCGCACCACGGCCTGAGACCGCGGGCCCCGACGACTTCCTCGACTGTGCATCGATGAAGCAGTTGACGGCGGCTCGCTTCATCGCCTCCACGTCTGGAAACGGGTGCCTATAGTGCATGTCCCGCAGGAAGCTGTACTCCAACGAGTGGACGAGAGCATTCAACACCAAGTCCTCGAACGTCTCCTTCGATGTGGACTCCCCCATGTCGTCGAGTCGAAGCTTGAGGTCGTCCATGATCGCCAGGAAGTCGATGACGTTCTGACCATGTCGGAGCTTGGCGGCGTGGAGCTGCTCCCTGAGGGCCCGCCGGGATTCCTTGGTATTACCGGCGAAACGCTCCTTGAGGGCCGTCCAAGCCGCAGCCCCATCGCCCATTTCGCCCCCAGACTTGCCTTGGAAAGGCTTCGTGGTGATGTTGGCGGATTCGACGGTGGAGAAGTAGATAAGAGAGTACAACTGGTTGTTTCGGCTTTTCCAGTTGTATGTTGCTGTGACATCGTCAACCCCATCGCCCTCGGGGCACGTTTCCCCGTCGAGGATCTTCAGGAGTTCCTGCGAATGGATACCCACCGCCATACGAAACTTGTCCGCCCACTCTCGGTAATCCCGTTGATCCTTGCACAGGCCCACGGTTTCGAGCGTCTTTTTCAACGCGTTGTAAGACGATTCCGCCATCGCCTCCCGACCCCTAGCCAGGGACCGGGGCTACGCGCAAGGCGCGCAGGATTTCCCCACGCGTATAACACCCCGAGTACCTGAGTAAGCTCGACGTGCAAGGGACGGTGCAGGGTGATAGTGTTGCTACACGGAAGTAGGCGTTGCAGGATTGCAGCCCCGAAGCTCACAATCCTAGTCTGCCGGACACCCGTCAGTATCCGCCCAGACTCCTATGCTCTGCGAGGCACAGGTTCAACCTACCACAGGTGACTAAGCTGCGGTGTGTGGCAGCGGAGGCGTCAACTCCGGCCACGTCCTGCAGTCACACGGGTCAGATGCACTGCTCAGACTGGTCGAATCCTCAACCTTACACACGCACCACAAACCGGTACGAGAAAGGTGGTCTTGGATGTAGACCGTACCTCGCGTGACGACGCACGCGCAGGTAACGTGATGCGATTCACGTTGTATTTGTGAGGCTGCCGCAACGGATGCACCCAGCCTAGCCAGATCCTCACCCCTACACACGCTACTAAGTCGGCACCCAGCAGTTGGAAGGTATCTTGGACAGACTACGCCTCGCGATACGACACACGCAGGCGATTTCGGGAAGTCAATTACACACACGCGGAGCACCAGAACGGTACTCTGCACGCGCAAACCAACAACCCTGCACAACTCTATTTGCCGACCGGAATCAACGCCTAGAAGTTATGCCCCCGAATGCTTTACACACAGCAGTAGCGTAGCGAATGTGCAGCCGAGAACCCAGGTGATCAGTCCGGATCCAACAGCAGACGGGTTGACTCAATGTAGACCTCCAGCAGAAAGTTCACTCCGGCAGAAGAAGCCTCCGCAGAGAGGATGTGTGTGCACACTACTCGCCAAACTCGAGGCTCATAAACCTCTTAGGATAATTGCGTTGTACCCTGACAATGTAAGCAGAGGTTGTGTCCTCGGTGTGTTAGCCGAGAGATGACACCAGGCAAGCGGTGGCCCGGGGAGTAAGATACTCCCGTGCGGTAGAGAGAAGAAGACGTGATAACACGTAAACACTGGCTCTTAGATGGCCAACGCACACAGATGTACTCCGCAGAGAATGCAGGAGTCCAGATGACGGCAGCTTCCAGAGATGAACAGGCAGCTAGGATACCATCACGATCCGGGTAGAGATCACATCAGAGAGTGAGATACTCGGTCCTACGAGCAGAGACGATACTGCTGCTATTCCTCCGCATAATATACGTTACATGCCGAAACGGTACATACATAGACTATGACCTACGATACAAAAGCAGTGCTACTTGAACATTGACTCATACATGATCATGTGCTAACATTTCCATAACAAATGCGTAACCCCCCTACCAAAGAAGAGAGTAGAGAGGGGGAACCCCGGGGCACGGCAACCTCACGCTGACATCCGTGTACTCGAGTCAACTCCCAACCCAACTGGCGACATAGAACTCTCGACGCCAGCCTCCATCACAAAATGTGAATTGACCCGATTTACGGATGTACTCTGACCCCCCCCCCTGCCAGCAATACCATAGGGAGCGCATTTGATAACACGCTTCGCCATGATTTCACGTCTTTCTAGTGAGATCTAAGGGTGGGTTAACTTGCACCCGCTCTGTGCCTTGCCCCGGTTGAATCTCATCACTAATTTCTTCCTTGTCCGTAACGTCTGCTACCAACTGGCGTCCTTTCCGTGACTGCGAACATACGTAGTGTACGCATCGGACGCCCATCGGCCCTCACACTGCAACACCTTTGATGTCGCACCCTCCGCCAACAAACGTGTTGCGCCTCCGATCCCCAGAGAGTGCAACGTGTACTCCTCCGCCCGCCCGCCAACGCAACCACTTTCCGCAAAGCTATCGTCGCTTGCTGTTGTGTCCACATGGACCATCTGCCATTACCAGCGCCAAGCGTGGCAAGGGGGACCGACGAGGGAAGAAACAGTCAACAAGAAGACTTAATTCGATCATGAGATGGACAGCACCGCCACCGTCGCCCACGCACATTGCCGGACCACCACATACGCGCATAAAAACCGCCCCTTTCCGCAATTGGTCCCCGTTCGACCCATGAAATCGAACCTCAACGCGGTCCGTGGTGGACCACTGCGCCGCAGTGAGCAGAAACTTTCCGCGAAAGAACGCTACGTCAGCCAGTCGCAAACAATAAGTCTTGTGAACACGCCACCGTGTTTCCGCAAACATTTCGGACGCACTAGTCAGGAAACAAAAAGAAGCACAAAGGGTAAGCCACAAGACGCGACCCCCGGTCTGCCACGTGGGGATCAATTTCGCGCCCGCGATCAACATTTCCCACGAAACGGGCCGACGCACAGTTGCTTGGTTACCGGCGTCGGCATGCGATCGAGCGGCGCCTTTGAGGGTAATAACCAAGACGGGATGAGTAGTGTTCAGCTCGATCCCTCGCGAAATGCGATGGAAAAACTTGATCGCTGACAAATGGCTCTCGATAGTTGCCGACCGCAATTCCTTGGTCGCAAAGGCGTACACTACGTACTCGAACAACTGTCGCGGGTTGGTCATGCTGTCTCTGCAATGCTCGAGGAAACAGGCATGCCACAACGTACCCGAAAATCTACCCATGCACAAAAATGTCCCTGAGAACTGTGTTTAGACGAAGTCGCAGTGGCGTTTCGCATGAGTTCGAGGCCAACACCGAAGTACAGAGGGATGTGCCCGCGTCCCCCAGGTCCTGCTCCTGCCACGGAATGTCGGGTCGAAAAGCACACAAATCAACGAGGACGGATGTGCAATCCCACCAGTAGATACCAGCGGCCACGCTAAAAAATCCCCGAGGACAATTCGAGCACGCTCAGGAAGCGCATCAACGCGCCCGATCTCGCCTCCTTGCCCCCTCGACAACGCCACCCCGACTCTGCGGCTGCTTCGTTGTCGCCACGAAACAACACACAGTCCCCATCACGGACGGGCGTTCGGCACACGGAGAGATGAAGACCCATGCAGAAACGACCATGCCCAGCAGTTCGAGAAAGTTATTTTGATACGTCGTTCTCGTCTGGAACGAACTTGCTCGATCCGCAGAATCGAGACTGCTCCCCGGCGTCAAGCTTGTACTGCCAGAATACACCAAATTCAAGGCAAACTCACGACAGAGGTTTTGGATGCGGCCGAAAACAAAGTACGTCGAGGGCGGCGCTCAAGCAAATGATACATTGGAGCCGACAAGGGTTTTTCACGCGCGTCCAATCCGTCTTCAACGAACCACCGCCAACACTCGAGGTCACCGTGGAACTCGGGTCCCAGGGCGAGACTCCGCGCGGGACTGGCCATACGGCAAGCAACATCAACTCCGGACGCTACGCGCGGCATACCAACCGAAGCCAACAAGCAGTTAGCAGAAACAAAAGATCGGACGCACAGCAAAGGAGACACACAAAACCAACAACCTACGACACTTACTTCGCTGAAGCAGATGCACGAGACGGGGACCACTCCGCGAGGATAGTGTGCAGCTTGAGGCGCTTCTGGGACGACAACGTGACCGTGAGCGCCTCGGTGTCAATGATCCAGTCCAACACCTCGAGTTGCGTGTCCCAGTTTGTGCTTTTTCTGGCGGACAGGAGGGGTAGATTGTAAACCCCACGTTCGCTCAACAAGCGAAATGGCCCGACGCCATCGACTGTACAGCACGCAAGCAACGGCGACCGTCCGGCCACCATTGCAACTCGACGAGAATGTCATTGTCTACGCAATACCCGGTGTTGCCCCCTGAACCAGGAACGAGGCCACAATCACGCTGGATAGCAACGACCCAAACCCCCCGCGGCAGGGAAATTTCGACGTGCGCCACGGCGGCAGCCCCTTGTCGGGAAACATCTGCGCCTTGAAACGAGGAGTGGGTGTGAGCATGCTCGAGCGCAGATGCCACTAACCCCCAAAACCCAAGGCTATTACACCAACGAAATTGCAAGCGCAAATCTACAACTCCGTTGTCGCCGAACACGTATCCAATGGTAGGCGCGCCTACCGGATGAACCAAAACCTGCCGAAAGGCATCTTTGACGTCCACGCGGCACAAGAGGATTCGAGCGCGACGACCGTGCGTCTGTTGCCAAACAACACCCGTAACAGCACATCAAGAAGCACATGGCCAAGCTCGCATGGTGGGGCAGATTCAAAGTTAGTGTCACCGTTAACGCTGGTCGGGCCGGCCTCGCGCGCAAACGAAAGATCGTGAAGAATTCTTAATTTGCGTTCGAGGACGACGCTCAGCGGTGAATTGCGAAAACCCTCAATTTCGTCCGCAAATCGCAAATCAAGCACAAACGCACGGCCGTGCACAACGTCTGCGCATATATTTTGATGGATAGCAACAGTATGCGTGGCGACGACCGAGTGGTTACCATACGCGAGGTCTGTGGTCAAATATTCCCCACGCGCAACGCTGACAGGTGCGCTCGGCGCCAGCACACGAAGCAGCAAAGGAATGTAGGGAAAGTTTTTAACGGCACCAAAACAATGCTGTACGATGGTGTGCGGAGAGAGCGATGAGGAGCCGATGGTGGACAGGAAAAGGTCAACACTGCCTTGATATTTTCGCAAGAGTGAGGAGCTGATTGAAGCGACCTGATCGAGGCTCGCCAAGCGTCGCTCAGACACTGCCTTCGCCATAACCTTCCGAGTGGCAAGCCACGCATCTACCGCATCGATTCGCAAAGCACCCAACCGCACGTCGCCGACCGCACCTTGCACGCACACCGTATCAACTGACAAATAACTCGCACGCGCATCCACACCCGTACCTTTCTCCCCGAAGGGGATCGCACCCGGAGCCACAGCAACGCGATCGCGCCCGGCGCCGCCATCGCCAGCCAGAGCTCCTAATGGACGCCCACGCAATCCCCCGGCTCCTCCACGCATGGCCGGCCGAGCCCCCGCTCCACCGCTGGCGACCGGTGTTGTCGACGCTCCACCAACGGCCCGCACGGCCCCCGCCCCCCCAGGTGTTGGTCCAGTCGACAGGAAGGGCCCGTGTCCTCATCCCGAACCAGCGCCGCCACCACCCCCGACCCCGCCGCTACCACCATCCGGGCGGAGCACCAGAGCACGCGATCCACCAGCCTGCGCCGCCACGCTGCCTCGGGACCCTCCAGCCGCCGCCGCCGAGATGCCATCGTCGCGCGGAGAGCTGCAGGAGAGAGGAGGAGTCGGGCCGAGAGAGGAGCATGCGCGATGATGTAGTCGGAAAACCGGCATTAACCTGTGGACGAAAACTTCCTGCACAGCGCGGCGCTCTTTTTCCTGGTCGGACCCATCTTGGCGGGAGCGAGCCTGCGGTTCCGCTTGGATGCCCAGTCCCGGCTGTAGCGTGGGATGTGCGGACCTTCGACAAGCTTGAGACGTCGCCCCCGGTGGTGCAAAAGAAGCGTGTACGAGTGAAGGCAGGCGCAGGCGGCGCGTTGAATACGGCATTAGACTGAGGAAGAACAGTCGACGAATGAACTTGCTGGGGGAATCTCATGAGGTCGTAAACCCACAGGCGACGGTTGGCGTTCACCGTTTCGCTCATAGCGGCCCGCACCGCGCAGCCGGAGAGCAAGATGATGCTACTGAGTGTGTGGTGGCGCAGGCCGGAAGACGCGGATGTGAACGAGGCGTCGATGGGTGCAAGCCGGTCCAAGCAAGCGCGGTCATTGGCGACCTCAGCAGAGAGTCCAACGGTGAGAACCGCCATAAGCGCAAGAAGTCGAGCCGGTCAGCGACCACCATGCCTTCCGCGCGTGGCCCATATACGGCCCCGTCAAAGCCACTGACCGCGCGGAGCTGAGCTACCACTATCATCGTATCGTTTACGGCCTCGCCCACAAACGACTGAATGTCAGCTGCCGACTCGCCGAGGTTCGGGGGCAGGCGCCCCCGAAGCAGCCAATGTTTGCGGGAGGGTTTTTTTTTTCCGACAGGGTCATGTCGTCCGTCAGCTGAGACTTTTGGACGTGGCGCTCCCTCGCGTCCCACAGGGCCGGCTCGTGGTCGGCAGTTTTCCACAGACTTCTCGAGAAGGACCTCGACGTGAGCGGTCTTCGATGCGCCACCGGCGACCGCGTCCCGAAGGCCACCGACAGAAAGACGCACGTTGTCCTGCGTGGATTTGATGCTGAGCACCTCTCCGTCGATGCGGGAGAACTCAGTGACGACCTAGTCCTGCCAGCGCAGCACTGCAGCCGGTGTTACCACCCCCCCGAGGCCGCCAGTAGCGATAGAAAAACAGCGGCCGCAGCAGTAGTAGCAACAGCTGCAAAACTAAACTACTGTAGTCTATATCACACCTTGGGCCTGTAGCTCTGCCTCTGCTCCACTGCGCTATCGCGTGCAGGTTACGGCTACGTGCCGGACTAGGACTGTGTACCAAGGGCTCCGATTCATGCTGTTAATACCATGTATCACTGCGTTCATCAGATTGCCTAAACTTCTTACGTACGTACAAAACTCATATTCTCTCATTCTTCCTAGAACATTCTGCTTCGTATATGGGCTACATCACAAAGTGGAAGATTGAACGGAGGAAACCTGAGGTTTGTGGAGAGGTACTGAACCGTTTAACAGAAGGGATAGGCAAGAGGGTCGTGGAGTTGATGACGGGTGAATTTGGTTGAACTAGGAAGACAGAGACTAGGAAGGGTTGAGATAGGAAGGAAGAAGACCATCTACGGCAGTATGGAGCTCTACTCGCGGGTGTGGACGAGCAGGCGTCTGGCACTGAGTAGGAGGTCGGTGAGTTGAAGGAAGAATGATTCACCGCGCGCAATGGTAATGAAATAAACTACTGTAGTTTATGTCATTATCATCGACCACGCGAGCGCGCACGAATCAGCAGCAGCTGCCGCGGAAGCGTAGAAAAAAAAACCACATCCAGTCTGTGGCGGCGTGGCACGGCAAGGGAGACTAGGCAACGTGGGGGCTAGTGGTTGTGGAAAAGCTGCTTCGAGCTCAACGAATTTGCTGTGCTGTGGAGCATAAGAAAAACGCTGCTTTTGAGAGGTGACTTCACACCACTGACGACTACACAAGAAGCTACCGGGCTCGCCACTGCTCAGAAACAGCAGCGTCGTGCTGCTACTGTTTATGTCGCCGCTGTACCAAGCGGGTAGGGGTTGTGTTTTGTTGTGTGTCGTGCTCTAGGCAGCTCGGTGCTTTCAAAACCAGTTCGGTGTCTACATTTCGCGTACTCGTGTCTCTCTTCCGCAGCTTGCTCTTTCGGGAGGCTTGCGAAGACCCTGCAATGACGGGGGTTTTAATCTGAGCGGCGGAGTGTTTAAAATCCAGCAAACTTATTGTTTGTTCGGTTTTTGGGTGAAAATATAGGAGAAACCATACAATATGCAGCAGTGTATATAATGGGTCAGGTCGAGCTATGTAACTGTGGAAATTCACCGACCATGCGCGTTGCGAATTGCGGACCATGATGTGTTCACCTATACGTCGCAAATGTCTTTGGATTTTATCCAAAATAAAATGTACCTGGTCCATTATGGACCGAAATCAGGTACGCTCTAAAAACAGGTGAAAAATGCACTCCAGGAGCCCTGCCATTGGCCAGCTTTATATCTTTTTACCTGTTTTTGGCTTGAAACTGGCCTGTTGCACCTAGATTTGTCTACTTTGTCTAGCTTTCAACTGGTTTTGCCTTACTTTCAGTCAATCAGAGAGGCCATCCGTACGCTGATTCGATTTTTCTTTCATTGGGATGTACAATGTGCCTCAGCTGTTGTGATGTGTACTCTGTTGTTGTTTTCTATGGTCACAGGAGTCGTATTAAAGCACCGTGGACACAGATGGCAGTTCGTCTGCCCACCCCGCGTTGAGGTGGTCTCAGGTTTGGTACGGACAATAATTTCGTGCCGAGCAGGCGGTTCCGCGAGGATGGCCGAGAGGCTTCAGAGCTGGCAACGGAGGGGGGGGGCGCCTGAAGAAATACTCTTGGCGCGCCCGCCGTGGCGCAAACGAAGCCTGGTGACCCTCTGCAGGTCCAAGTGGAGCCCGTGGTATCTATATTCCTTGAAGAAAACAAAACCATGCAAATTTTGGAAGCCACGCGCTCAATGCTCGGGCAAAAACGAAATGTTTGTGATTTCTCATGGCCGAAAACATCGCTCGTGGCGTGTGCTTTTAGCTTGGCTTCGGTATATGACTGTTTTCGGCTCAAATGGAACAGGTGTACCTTATTTTGGCTTTTGCCCATTATTATTGTTCTTCGCTACCCCAGCGGTGCCTCTCTTTCCTTGCTTGCGATCAACTGAACAGTGTTTTTTTTTCCTTCCCCCCCTCCCTGCAGCAGAAAGAAGAGATGGCCAGAAATGCAGAGCAATTTTCCGAGCTGTTAGAAATAATAGGTACAACAAGAAACGATATAGAGAGAGATAATAGAAGGATGGGAGCAGTTGGTCAAGACCACACTAAGTAAAGTAATAGGGAAGAAGTTGATAGTATGCAACAGAGCAGCAACATGGCGGGATGAGGAAGTGAAAGAGGCTATAAGAGTAAGGAGAAAGGCACACGCAAGGTATACATCGAGTAAAACTACGACAGGGTGGTAGGAATATGCCATAGCTAGAAAAAAAGTAAAAGAGATGGTAGGGAAGAGGAAGGAAGGGATATGAAAGACGTAGTAAAAAAAAAAAACGAATGAAGACCTTGTGGGCGGGATGAAGCAGATGTGGGTAGGGATAAAAGGGATACTGGGCAAACAAGCAGGAGAGGCAGGCACGAGAATAGCTACTCTAAGAGCACATAACGGAAAAATGGTTAGTAGTTCGAAGGGGAAAAGGGAAGTACTAGTAGAGCATTACCGTAAGCTAGGAATACCCACAGCCAACGAAACGTTCGACGCAGAATTCGAGAAGGAAATCAACGCGTGGGCAGAGGCGAACGTAGATACATCAGAAAGGGAAGACAGTGGTTCGGGAGGGTTACAGAGAAAGTTCACAAGGGAAGAAGTAAAGAAGTGTGTAGTTAAAATTAAGAATAGAAGGGCAGCAGGGGCAAAACCAAATAGTGAATGAATTTATGAAGTACGGGGGAGAAGGAATGCTTACCATGATAGTTATGTTGCATAACTGGATATGGAAAAACGAGTACGCACCTAGGAGGTGGAGAGAAGGAGTAGCAGTAAACTTACTCAAGAAAGGAGATAAGACTGACCCGGGGAACTATGGAGGGGTAACGCTACTAAGCACAGTAGGCAAAACATTCTGTAAGATTTTGAACGATAGAATGGGAACGATGATAGACAAGGAAGATAAAATAAGCGAAGAGCAAGCAGGGTGTAGGCCAAATCGTAGCTGCGTAGACCAGGTGTACACCTTAGGTAAGATTATTCAAGGTAGAAAAGACGCGGGATTAACAACGTATTGTTTCTTTCGATATGTGCAGCAAGCCTACGACACAGTACATGGAGAAACGGATTGTGGAAAAAAGGGTGGGAAATAGGAATCAGAGGAAAGATGTGGAGAATGATGAAACATATTACGGAATGTGCGAGAAATGCTGCTGTGATGCTGGACGGGGAAATATCGAAGTATGTTGATATTTTACAAGGAGTTGCACAGGGATGTACGTTGTGACCTAACTTATTCAAGATACCTGGTACATATTAACGACCTAATAGTAGCAGTCGAGGCAGCAAGGCAGGGAGTCACGGTAGGGGAAGATACGGTGTCGGGATTGATGTTTGCGGATGACTTCGTGGGGATATCAGAAACACCCGAAGGATTGCAGAAACAAATAGAGAAGGCGCTAGAATGCACTAGGAAATGGAGGGTGACGGCGAACGTCAAGAAATGCGCAGTAGCTGTTTGTAACAAAGATAAGGTATACCCGGTAAATTTCATTTGGCAGTGGGGAGAAGATGAATTGCCGATCGTAGACCAGTATACTTACCTTGGCGTAGAGATCTCAAAAGGCTGCCCTTGGGATACAAATTTAGCAAAACTAGTAGGAAAGGGTGAAGCCCACGTAAGCAAGATGGATGCGAATCTAACAGACTCGCACCTTGACACTAGGATTAAGAGATGTATCCTGATGAATGTGATAGTACCAAAGCTAGAATATGCAGGAGAAGCATGGGAAGGGAACGCGAAACTCGTAAAACAGGTGGAAACAGCACAAATGACAGCAGCTAAAAAAAACTCAAGATGCTCAAGTACGACTAGTAATACAGTATTAAAAGTAGAACTGGGAATGCACCCACTCAAGACAAATAGAGACATCAGAAAGTTGAAATGGCAATATAAAGTAAGGAACATGCCAAAAAAGAGGTTTCCAGTCATAGTTGATAGAGCTGTATGGGAGAAAGTAACAAAAGGGCCAGCCGGAATAAGGTGGGAAGTTGAGAAAGTATGGAAGGATATAGGGGGAAACCAAAAAGAGGTGATGTCTGCCGGGAAGTTTGGGAGGTACAAGGCAGAAGTAGAAGAAAAGATAGAAAAAAGGCAAAGGCTAGCGCTAAGAAACAAGGTGGAATCGGAAAAAAAACACTTGGAGATATACGGGGGATTGAGGGAAGGAATAGGAATGAAAACGTATTTGTACGGCCGAAGGGACTGCGCGGAAACGATGAAACTGCGCTTTCGTGTACATGACCTGGACCTGCCAGAAAGAAGAAAGAGGTACACCAGTAGCCGTGAGGAGGAAGAAGTATATGCACACATGTGCCCGTGTGGCAAAGCATAGAGAGTAGAACTCACATAGTAGGAGAATGTAAAATATACAAGGAGTAACGGGATGTGTTAGAAGAGGAGATGAGGGAAATAGACGAATGCCACATGGAGGAGTTTGATACACTGAATAGCAGCGAGAAAACGATCGCTATCCCAGGAGATAGATGGTGGCCACAGGCGGCCAGACAGGAAGGGGACAAGATTAGCAAAAAGTTTCTATGCAGTGTATGGAAACAACGTAATGAGCGCCCAATTGTTGGAGGTGTCTCTGTTAGGAGTAGGAACGGCGCTCCGTCTCGAAAGGGAGGCGTGGTCAATGGTCAAATGACTAAGACAAGCAACAAATGAGTACGCCCCCCCCCCCCCCCGTCTCCCTGCTCCGCCCCGAAAGGGATGCGTGGTCATGTTTATATGACTAAGGCAAGCAACAAATTAGTACGCCCCCCCCCCCCGCCGGCCCCGTTATGTATAGGTTGGGTTGGCGTCGGTTGGTAGCGACACTGTAAAACATGCCGCTCACTACTTGAGCTAGACAACCAGGGTACCGCTTTTGTTTTGTTTTTTTTTTTTTTTTGGCGGTCGGTCACAGCTGGTTGTTGACTTAGATCGTTTGTGCGAGGTAAACAACCTTTACTCCGCACAAGTGAGAATGATCGTGTCACGTAGTGTTCATGGTAAGGCGCCCAAGAGGCAGTTACAAACCAGGTAGTACTCCCATTGCTGTCTCTAGAGGTGGCTACACCGGAAATGAAATTAACCCATTGAAGCTGCCATCCATATGCAAGTCCGCCTCGCTAGCGGTTCTTAGTAGGATGCAGCTCGCCCTTCATATGACTCGCCGGACACCTCACGGAGCTTCGCGCTTGGTGCAAGCAATGTCGGCCTGGTCGGTGAAAACCCGACGTGCTCCGTCCCGGCATTGTAGGGATGCGAGGGTCTATGGTCATACGACTACGGCCATGCATGAGATCGAGTACATCTCTCCTATCGAGTACACCCCCCCCCCACTGTGTCGTAAAACGCTCTTGTTACCTTCACAGCAATTCCACCCTCTGTTCATGGGCCCCGACTACATCGGCCCCGCCATGGACCACTTCCAGGAGATCACTGCGCAGCACCCCGAGGTGAGCTTGGGTTTGAGAAGTTCAATCTTGAGTACGTAGGCATCGGTTCAGTCGTTGGACAGGACTTGAGACTGACTATATTTAGACTACTACTGTTGTACGAGTAGTCTAATTAGACTTGGTACTGGGATACCGGTATATTGTATTGTTGTGGTAGGAGTCTACCACTGCTGTACGTAACCACCAAGTACATATGCGCACATACTTATATTATTCGAGTTTAGTATCAGAGTATGTAGTGAGTAGATTATGACACAGCGTACGCGCGTACCGGGTAACGAAAGACCCCTTATCAGTCTTCAGGACACTTCAACACTGGTTATGTGTAATCTGATACCATACAGTAGGTGGAGCTCCAAAAGCCCAGAAGTATCAACACCTCTGAAGTAGCTTCACGCGCACACCGACGCTCAGCTTTATAGCTTTATTGTTTGAATTAACAGACCCCAAATCATCTGTCCGGAAAATGACCTTTAGTTGACTTTGCGTCGACGGCTGTCGTTACGCTCGTTTCATGGAATCAATCGGTCTGACTTATTCATCATATGGATAACCCAAAAATCCATTCATAATTCAAGCTGTTGTCTCGTACCAGGCACCACTCAGGTACCTGGTAACTAGAATTGGGTGAGTTTGTCGTTTTCCTTGTACAGGGTTACAGTTGTAGTCCAGCAATGTCTAAACAGGTGTCGAGCATCGGGAGAACGCCATTTGTACCTCGGTGCGGAGGCGTGCGGTGCGGGTGACATGATTTGGCAATGGAGGCGCCTCCGGTGCAGTGGTTCAAAACTAAAAACGGGAATTTTTGGCGGTGTGGTACACACGTATGACAAAATCTAATCTAGGGAGACGAAACACGCGCCTTGCGCTTCCTTTCATAAAATGTTCAACAATGTACATTGTACTGAAGTTTCACTGTTTTTCGCCTCCACTGCCTTTTTCGTGAAAAAATATTCTGCATGTTCTCCCTTCTCGGCATGGCCCTGGTGGAGTACAAGTCTATCATCACCGCCTTCGCTGAGTCCAGCCCCGTCATCGGTGAGCGTAGACTCAGGGAGGGCTAAACCTCGGGAGACCTCGGCTTCGGCCTCCTCGGCTTCAAGCCCAAGACCGAGGCGGCACTGTATGCAGACGAAGGAGCCCCACAACGGGCGCCTGGCCACGATCGGCGTCGCCGGCATGTTGGTGCAGGAGCTCGTCAGCCTGGTCAGCATCCTCGTATAAACCCGCCCACCACTATTGATAGACAGGGCGCACCCTTCCATTTCGACTTACGAGAGGAAGGGGTATCTCGAGTTTCATTATCATAGGAAGCGTGTTTTCTGAAGGGAAAGAGGTCGCCATATTGTGTATGTCTAGTTGCCAACGGAACAATTGCACTGGTCGCGTTAACTGGGCGTATGTGTGCTCATATCGGGCATTGTTAGCCGCGTCAATGTTGCGTGCTTCTTGTCTGATCGGTGAGAGTATTTCGTCGAAGTTCCACCGACAGCGCTGTAAACATACTGTAGAGTTCTGCATGCCGCGTGCATCGCGACGGTGGCTGTAAAGGGTGGGTTCCCCGTATTGCTAGTCTTCCCCCCCGCTAGTTTGCGACGATGGGAGTGTGCGTGTTTTATTCTGGTTTGATTGTTTAGGATTGCATCTTTTGGTGGCCAACCGTGAGTTCCACGCGTCAGTTGGATGAGTATTGGTAGGGTTGCCGCTAGGCTAGATCTGGGGAGCAGCACTCTCCCTGGTCATATCTGATGTACAAGCGTACGAGTATTGGCTCGATGTTTCCGCGTGGACCCCCGTGTTTCGCGGTAGTAGACTTTGACATGCGGTGGAAGCTGGGGGGCTGGTGACGAAATATCAACATGTTTCAAAACTTGACGGAGCTCTCTGCTTGTATTTCCGGCCGTTTTCGATCTGAAGGCCACGCCTCTACTCTTCTTGTGGTCATGCGAACGACGCACTTGGTACATTTTTCGCGGCATGATGCGTGCACGTATATCTCATACATACAAATCGCTCTTTGCCCGGCGTACCCTTGGTCGGTGCATCATTCCGCACGTGTATATATGATCGAACAGAGTTGGAGGTCGATGTCGAATTGTCGATTCTGAATCGCGATTTCTCGATATTCCGGAGATTGAGGTCGCTTTTCATTTTTCACGATTCTCGATCCTTAGGGCCGTTCCTAACGAACCAAAAAAACATCACGATTCGTGATTTTTAGGCACGCCAAAAGATCACGATCCGTGACATTTCAGTTCTAACGAAAAAAGCCGAAAAACGTCGCGTTTCGTGATATTTTCAAATAGTTAAAGTTCTGATATTTCAAACCCAACGTTTTTTTGGGGGTGTGGAACAAACTCTCGAGAGTGGGGCACGGCCAGGCCGGGCTGGGCCGTCCGCACCTGGCCTAGCCCGTGACATACTCGAATCGCGAGCCGAAGCCTGACCCAGCCTACGAGATTCCAACTTCACCGGCCGTCGGCCAAGCTCGTTTCGCGAGATTCCATCTCGCAGGCCGTCTGCCCGGCCTGGCCTGTGACATCCCCAGGTCACTTTCCCGTTTGTCTTCCAGCAGTGGCTCCTCCTCCTGGAAATTTCGAGGCCACAACCTCCTCGTTAGCCCGCGCCCAGCGGTGTCTTTGGGTAGCCGCCCGTTGTCCACAAGCAGCGTACGAAGCAGAGTCTGCTATGCCCCTATGACGACCATCGGATACCGTTGGTGCACGTGGGTTGCGTAGTGCCTTGATCAGGCGTATTTTTAGACACGACAAATGTCACGAATCGTGATTTTGTTTTTTTTTTAGGGAAAAGCTAGAAAAATTGGCGTCATGAATCGTGATTTTTTTTGTTGTGATTCACGACAAAAAAATCACGATTCACGACAAAAATCTCACGAATCGTGATTTTTTTTGTTCGTTAGGAGTGGTCCTTAATCGCGAAAGAAAGAGAGGAGATCACGACTCTTTCGATTTTTTTCTCGCAACCCAGATAACGTCTTACCATGGCACAGGATAACTTACGGCAGTTTTTTTCTCACATCAGTGTGCACTCAGAGCAGCACACCAGACAACAGACTACACGCACTCGAATACGACTACCTACTACGGGACGAGTTTCTTGGAAAAGCATTTGAATATATTTGGATTCATGGTCTTACTGCTCATAGCCGACAAATGGCATACAAGTCGGTCGAATTTCGCGAGTATCGAGAATCGAAATCGTGAAAATCGAGACCGCATCCTGTTCCATATATCGCTCAAAAGATCGAGATCGGCTTTGTTTGCCGGATCTTTTCAAAGAACCGATCGCCATCGATTCCAGAGACGATCTCCAACAACACTGGATCGCACGAGATTGGTCAATTCTCCAACAGTTGATTCTCAGTCTAATGACAATCCTTTAGAATCACAATCGATTTTTTTTTTTTTTTAATAAAATCGAGTATTGAAATCCACGGAGTATTGTTGTTTTATACATAGCTCGAACGAAGTAGAACGAAAAAGCAAGAAACGAAGGAGGCTCTTGCGGGTTACAGGTCAGCAGAATACAACTCGGAGGTCATGCTGACCAAACCCACGAGTTGCCCGTTTCTCGCGGGTCATGACCTGACCCGACCTGTGAGTTTTTCCTCGCTTCCTGACCCGACTTGACCAGACCCGTGAGATGTAAATAATTTCTTGATCCGACCCTTAAGATTCGAAAAATTCCTGGCCCGACCTGACCGCGAGACTTGAAAACCTTTTTCACCGACCCAACCCGACCCGTGAGATTTTCGACTCTTCCTGACCCGGCCCGTGACATTTTGATCACCTCTTGACCAGCCCCGCGGGTCGCGTCTTGACTCCCGAACATCCCTGTTTTTTTGTCGCGTTGGCTGGGCTTTTCGAGTACCAGGTATTTGACTACGTGGCTGCATGGCATGTTACTTGATTGTATGATGCTGCCGCTGCTATCTAGCATGTGAGACAGCTCCCACTGCTGCGGCAGCTGCTACTACTGCTGCTGCGGTTGTTTGTTGCTACGCATACTACTTCGCTGCTGCCATGATGTGACGCTACCGCTGCTGCCTACTGATTGCATGCAAGACCGCAGCTTGCTGTTTGTTGCTGTGCCGCTGTGCAGAAACATGTCCGGCACATATGCGAATCACGAGACCACGGGGTAATCCCGAATATCGCGCAAAGACGATCTTCATCGTTATTATACTTACAAGTACGCACATTCGCGGGACGGTGATAAAGCTTACAACCCTGGTTTTTAGTCGCGTGGACTGGGCTTTTCGAATGCTACTGTATTATAACGTCCGCATACAGCAGTAGTAGTATATATTGTAGTAGTAAAAAGTGCCTGTTCTGCTGATTGTTGTTGTATCCTTTCCTTCGCGGCCTCATATTGCCCTTTTCGGCGTCTCGTGTTGAAAACAAATGTTTTGAGGAAACCGTTAGGGGCCGAGCCCGCGCACCGTCTTTAATCCACAATATACCCGTGTACTATACGATTATGTATGCATTAAGCACGCATTTATTTCCTTGGCGGGTCTTCTGATCAAGAAGAAAGGATCTAGTCAGCAGTTTGGAATACTATGTTAAAAAACACACCAGTACGAAGTATTACAACAAAAGGCCAGTCATCGTGCAGACTGCCAGGATAAATATTGACCACTACGCGCATTTCGTTCGGAAGAGTTCGTCGGTTCCGGCAAGCCCATCGAAAGACACCTTTCGCTGTTGAAACGCGTTTCGCCTCCGCCACTCTACATACTATAATGTTATCGGGGAGGCCCAACTTGGAAAATACCGCCACTGCATACGAACATATGATATTAAGTGTAAGTATTCGTATTGCCAACAAAGCATTCATAAGTTTTTATCACACGCAGAACTAAATAAAAAAGAATCGGCACAACATACATCAGGTTATGGTTACAGTACATACGTACCTGTTCCTTAATACACTGGCAATAGCAAGTGTGTACTGTATTGCGTGGGGGGAGGGGAGAAGCATTAATAATTTTATTTAATTCTGGACGTGGATATAAAACCGTTGGGGCATAAATATGAAGACCACACGGTCCTTCCATTTTTCTCCCAGAGATGTATATATTTATCTGATGGTTTCAAGAGCTGTCACACCTTCAGTGTAAAAAGCTCTACGACTGTATTTTCCATAGTGTAATGTGATACGGTATAGTATGGGGCTATGGAAGTGGTTATGACACATCCCGTAGTATCAAATCCCTGAATACCCTAAGGGTATTCCCGGGCTCTGAAGTTTCCTTTGCAGTACAATGGTCAGGATAGACGATAGGAGAAGAGTAGAAATGCGCCCCAGGAAAGTTCCTAGGACAAGTGTATTTACCCGTCCAGCGGGTTAATAGAAGGAGAGCAGAGTGGGCTTGGTGCCTTGAATCAAGCCCCTATCGATTCACTCTCTCAACAGCTCCCATCTCTCGTCATGGGGAATAATGCGACAACAGAAGAAGTCTACTGAACAAGAGAAGCTGTCTTCCTAGACAGTTCCAATCGTACCTGCATTCCATCCCCCAACCACGATAATCGGGTTATACTACAGTAATAAGTCAAGCAAAGGAATCCGTAGCGGTCGGGAACACTCAATACATATCATACGTTCATGTGCTATTAATCAATGCCAATACCGTAGCCGGTTGCCCGCTATAGTGCCGCTTGACCGCTGTAGTGCCGGTGGAATCGCTTGGCACAGATTACGCAAGCTAGTGTAGAAGTGCACATTCAACTTTCTGAGGCTCCTATATTGTAGAGCAGGACAAGGGTTACCGTGCTGTTCCCTAGGTGTTCCCATCTAATACAAGGTTGGACTGAGGTATGGAAATTCTCTCCGAGACATAGATACTTGCTATTGCTATTATAGGTAGAATTTACTTGTTTGAAGATGTTTATTGTTCATTGCGTGGGTTTTCAGAAGAAATAAGTGATAGCAGCAGGAGATACCAGGCATGCTCATACAGTAGACGCGGACCACCCGACCCGAACGCTATGAGGTTTTCTGAGACTCCTATACTATTCGTAAGTCAAGACCTGACCTTGGAGAAATAGTGCGCAAGACTGCCATGACCTACAGTAGGTCTATTACGAACAATCCTGAAGAAACACAAAAAAGGTGTTCCGACAAGATTGGGAAGTCCTCTGCTGATTAGCGCTAACACTCAGAAACACAAATGCCCAAGAGGCTGCTACGTACCCTTATTCTAGCATGCCTCAGATGGGATTCACCAGTGAAATGCAGTGTGCGGCGTAGTGCCTGTTGCCGCTATATAGTACCGGTATTGTCGGCTGGCGCATACCGGCACTATAGAGGGACCACTACTGTACCGGGAGTATCACCTGGCGAGTTATCTACCCGAAAACAATAAAACCAGGTAGAACTGATCACTCCAGGCGGATTTTTGCGCGCAGTCCTCGGGCATAAATGCTCCAATAATCGTAACACCGCAACTACATCGGATTGAGCACAGAGAGGTAGAGCTCAAGATGCGCGCGTACGCCGTAGTCGATTCACTCCGCTCCCAACCCGCCTGCCACCCTGTACGCATCAAACCGCATACCAAAGCTAGACAATAGCCCCGTACGGGGCTAAGAAGATGCGGCAGAATACTAAGCCGCCAATCAGAGTTGCCGAAAAGACTGGCCGTTCAAAGAAGCGGCCAATCAGAGTTGCTGGAACAGACGGGGGAGATCAAAATACGCCTCCAATCGGCGTTGCCGAAAGAGACGAGGCGTTCAAATGAGCGGCCAATCAGAGTCGCCGGAACAGACTGGCCAAAGAAGCAGCCAATCAGAGTTGCCGTACAGCCTGGCCGTTCAAAGAGGAGGCCAGTCACTGGTGCTGGAACAGACGGGGCAATCAAATATGACGCCAATCGGCGTTGTCGAAACGTACGAGGCGTTCGAAAAAGCGGCCAATAAAAGTTGCAGAACAAACAGGTAGGGGCGTTCGAATAAATGGTCAATCAGAGTTGTCAGACCAGGCGGGGCGTTCAAAGAAGCGGCCAATCAGAGTTGCCGCAAAAGACGGTGCGTTCAAATAAGCGACCAATCGTCATTGCCGAAATAGATGGGACATTCAAATAAGCGGCCAGTCAGCGTTGCCGGAACTGACGGGGCCTTCAAATGAGCGGCCAGTCAGCGTTGCTGAAACAGGAGGGGCGTTCACATAAGCGGCCAATCAGCGTTGCCGAAACACACGGGGCGTTCAAATAAGCGGCCATCAAGCGTTGCCGGAACAGATAAGTAGGCCGCCAATCAGAGCCGGCACACACCGCGTAATTAAATAAGCGGCCAATCAGCGCTGCCGGAATAGAAGGGGCGTTGAAAAAAACTTCATACAAACTGGGCCACTGACCTTCGTCGATCGCCTGGCTGGAGCGTAGTAGCACAACAAAACAGTACGCGAGCAAAAATTCGACGACGCGCTCACTAGCTGGCGTCGCCTATATAATGCCCACTCCATTACAAACAGACCACAAACAGAAAGCGGCCACCACCTTGGATAACGTCAACGTTTCATGTCAAGTAATCTAAGCATTCCCTACCAATCAGAACACCCTAAAAAATAACCCATCATATATCGGCGAGCACGAAATACCTCTCTCTACCGTAGTCCATTGACTTCAATAGTACCGGCATAAAAGCTGCCCGAGACAGGACAAACCAAGCACGTAGACGTGAACATGAGGATGCCGACCACGAACAACGATAAAAAAGCACGGCCAACTACTAGAAAGGGGGGGACGATATCGAAAAACATCAGGTCAAGTCCACGTTCGGGTAGGGGCAAGTGAACCACAGAACTCAAGACATGAGAGCGTCTTCCACGTGGACAGCAAGAGGCGTCAAACCAAAGGCGAAAACACAACCAAACACTAATAACCATGGCGACGCTCGCCGAATTATCACACCATACACACCCCCACCCCCCCGTATACAGCACCCCGGTACACAGCACCCCGGTACACAGACAAGTGCCGGTGCCACCCGGCAAAAGGAATCAACAGCAACAATAACACAAAAGCGCAGAGCAAAGGCAGCCCCCCCCCCCTCCCCCCTGGCCTCCGGTACGAAATAAAGCACCATCCTCGTGTGCGTGCAAATGTCACCCAAGTCCGAGGTTTCGGAGCCGAGCCGCGGCGCCGCTTAATATATATATATAACTTCTTATAAAGGAAGCACACTGCCTTCATTACCTGTTATGCCCTATATGCAGAACAGAATATATTCTGCCAAGAGGGTCTTATCACATCGTTCCTACGACCCAACAACACAAGGCCCAGTCAGCAAAAAGTGCAGAAAGTACCACGTTCCGGCCCACCAGAAATCCGGCGCTCGTTGGTTTAGCTGCTATTGCCCATACGGCATGTGGTGGCTTGGCGAGGTAGGCACGATGCCCTTGGCGTGGTACTGAGGCGGAGGCGGCAGTGGTAGACTTGGCTTAGGCTTGCAGGGGATGATGCGGTTGTTGGCCATGTACTCCACAACCTGCTGAGGGATCTCTGCCAAGATCTTTGTTTTTCCGCGGGAATCGCACGATTGCATAGCCGACGGGGGGGCGGGGCACGAGACAAGAGTGTCAAGTGTCAGCAGAAGATAGACGGACATTGGGAACGCTGAATGGGTCCCATGCGCGATATACATATGTAATAAAATGAAGGCACGTACTGAGGGGAAGAAGGGAAGACACGTGTGACCACCGCTGCTTGTCCAGAAAGTCGCTGGGATAAAAAACTCCCATGAGTTGAGCTGGAATCCAAAAATGACGTAAAACAAATGTTGCGCTGCTCCCGGGTGTCGTTTTTTTCTCACACAGAACACGGAGCACGTCATGGAAACGCACCTAACGGCCGGCTTTGCTGGGACCACGTGTGGCGTTTTCGTGTTTTCGCGAAATACCTGACACCCTTCGCCGAAACAACGGTAAACTTTAGGTACGTATTCACGATACGCTAGCTTACTGGAACATAATATGTGTACCTCGTAGGCGCTTTACGTTTCTCACAAGACGAGATGGATCTACAGCTATTGTTGTCCTTGCGTCAATATACAGGTGAGAACACCGCAAGGACTGCGCTGGCCATCGCCCAAGATAAGAACACCGCATGCATTGAGCAAAAAATCGTCGCCGATCAGTCGCGAGACCGCCGACAATACACCCGGTTACTGCAGGCGCGTCTTGGTACACGGCATGAAGCAAGCCCCCTGTACGTTCCACCATCTCCTCTCTTCAATGAAATATATGAGGTATCGCACATCACACATCGCACGGCGCCAATTAATCTCGTGACAGCAACAAGAGCAAGATCAAGAACAGCAGTGACGACAATAACAACAACAGAACCAGTGGGTCCTCAAAAATATCACTTTCTTCACTCCCTCCCCTACTCGCGCTGCAGGCTGAACGCAGGCTGAATGAACGCAGGCCGCACGAGCAATTCCTCACACTTGCGGCCTCATCTCGCCGCGCTGGCTGCTTCACGGCGGCGCGTCACACCACACAAACGGACACGCGTGGCTGGTCCCTGACCCATGACTAGCCCCTGACCCACCTCTCTGGCGAGGGCGTGGAATCCTTTTGCCTTGAATTCCCGCATGGGGACAAATTGGACTATGTCTCTCGACGCCTTCTTGCCGTCGTTGTTAGCGATCCGGACATCATCCCCGTCGAGCTCCTCCATCAAGGTGAAGTCCGCATTGCCCACGCCCACGCTGGCGGAACGAAAACAAAAAACCATAAAACGGTAGACAGGCGTCAGAAGAAAGTAATACGCCATTTGTCAAGGGTTCCGGTGAAAACGCCTCCGACTATACTATTACCACCTACTTGTAGTAAAACATTTTTCTGGGACGCTCTTCGGAGTGCTTTTCGTTCTTGTTGGTAGTCATCCTCGTTACTATAGATCGCTGGAAAAGACCAAAACGGTAGAATCTTGGCGCGAAATAAGTTTGACCAAGATCAGGAAGCAAGGATAGGTCTTATAAATCGCTGGTAAGACCAAAAAGGGGAATCCATGGCACGAAACGTGTAGTCGAACATTGGGAAGCATGATAAATCGAACGCACCGAAAAAGCTCACTACCAGGTATACGTTTGGACGAGACGACCTCCCCGGTCCTGCTTTACCGGGACCACCTTATAAAACAAAATCCGGCGAGGGGCACAATACCTGAAACAATAACGCAAAATAACTGACATGACAATGCTAGTGGATGACTGACATGATAGCGCTGAATGATAACTGACATGATAGCACTAAAGGATAAGTGACGTGATAATGCTAGTGGATAACTGAGATGCTAATGCTAAAGGACAACTAGCATGATAACGCTAGTGGATAACTGACATAGTAATACCTCACTGGGATGCTAATGCTCAAGGATGACTGACATGAAAACGCTGAAGGACAACTGACATGATAACGCTGAAAGGCAAATCCGCGGCGGCGACCAAGGCGTTCATAGTGTTGCCCATGTCGTTGATCACCCCGTCGGTAACAATCATCAAGACGTGGTATGTCTGCTTTTCGGGGTCGAGGTTGCGCTGCGACGCTGCCACGGCCGCCGCCTGCTCACAAACAACAAAAACAGGAACAACAACAGCACAAGCACAATCGCGAATGCAATAACGAGAGCAAGAGCACAAACAAGAATAAGAACAATAACAGAGATGAGGAGTAATGACAAGAGCAAGGGCAAGAGCAAAAACACTATTAGTAGCAACAAGAATTGCGAGAAACAAGGAGAAAATATCCGCACGTAAACACGCCGTAAGGAGAAGGGGGGGGGCGTGGTTTCCAGGGGACACTATAGCTCCATCCCCGGGTTTGCCCATATTACGCATCTTCCGGGTGTGGCATGTACAGTAGGCGCGTTCGCCTTTCTCAGGCAACGGTCTCCAAGACTCAAGACTCCAACGCCTGAAGCAGCGGCGTCGCACGGCGCAAGCAGTTGTGCTCCGTCCACAACATCAAAACGTGCGTATTCAGAGCGGATCGAGAGCCAACCTCAAAAAAGTGTTTCTGCGAAATCGGCCGCACCTCGCATTCCCTCGCATCTTCCCGAAAGCAGGCGTTCGGTCGACTTGCTACAAACATCAGACCAGGTGCGTAGAAGTACCGATGCTTCTGATATGCTATTAGTCAGCGGCTGTCAGAGGCTGATTGTAAACATAATTTAGTGCCGATACTTTTGGCGTAGTCGCCGACAGCCGGGGTGAATGATTTGTCAGTTTAACACACAATAACGCCACGTCTACACAAACCCGGGATACCTTAGCAGTCTATTTAACAACCAACAAAGTCACTACGTGTGTATACTGGGGTATCGTCACCAATTATTACCCTACGGTGCACCCTCGCTTTCATGACTACGGAGCCGGTATGGCTGCCATGCCCTCTCATGATGAAACGGATCATGCGCGCGATCCTAACGCTCCCACAACCGCGCGATCTGTGCGTCCCTCCGTTACGATACGTGTAGCATTCATTCCCTCTTACAGTAGCTAGCTATTAATAGCGCACGGCACGACCAGGCTGAAATACTCACTTGGTTGACCACGGGAGCGAACAGCGTCGGCCCAGAAAGCTGCACCCACGTCAAGCTTTCCCTGATCGACCAGTCGACGAAGAGGCAGAAATAAGCGTGTGCATTGGATCTATTTACCGGCATTGACTAGTTACATAGATATGTTTATGTGGAGTTCATCCATCTTTGGAGGCATTACCCGGGAAGAGGAGGGTGTAAGTATTTACGCGCGGTGTGAACAGCAGTGACCACCGCGGCGAAAAAAGACGCGGGGGTACTACTGTACGTACTGGTGCAACGTCCTCGAACACGAAGACCCTCGACATCACAGATGACACAGCAGCAATATGTTTATCGACGCCCGCCTCAGGTGTGCCAGACTGACAATACGCTAAGTACGCTCATCGGGACATGGGCACAGATCGCCCTCCATCACACCGCTCGGCGGGTACACCCTGACCACGCAACGGCTTCACGCTGACCGCGTGACGGTTACACGCTGACCGCGAGCCGATTTCACGCCTACAGCACGAAGGCTACACATTAACGGCGCGCGACGGATACAAGCCAACCGCGCGACGGTTGCAGTCCACCACGAGGCGGTTAAATTATGAGCATTCGGCGACTTACACGCTGCTCGTGCGATGGTGACACGGGCACACCGAGAACGGCACGTCGTTCACACGCTGAGCGCGCGACGGCTACACGGCAACCGCGCGACGGCTGAACGCTGACCGCGCGACGGTTACTTCACTACCGCGCGACGGATACACGCTGACCGCGCGCGACGGATACATGTCGACCGAGCGATGGTTACACGCTGACCGCGCGGTTACACGCTTTCCGCACGACAGTTTCACACAGCGCCATGGTTACACGTTGACCGCGCGACGGTTACACGCTGACACAAATCCGACTCGAATGCCACCCGTTGACAAAAGTACGTCGTAACAAAAAAGGCACCTCTGCTTAGCAGCAGTAGCATTTCGCTGCCGAGAACATAACGGCCGATCTCCCTTCCGCACCTGTAGACGTCCAGGATGGCGTTAATGCCGTGCACTTCCGGGTCGGCCTCGTTTCTGTTGACGGAGAAGCAGTGCATGGCCGTCCCCCCGGAATGGGGACGCCCGCCAAAGCCCAGCACCGGGAAGTTCGAGTCAGAGTCGTAGTGTTCGAGGATGGACCCCACGCTTGATATCGCGGCAGAGTACTGCGGGAGTGGTGGTAGTGTGGAAGGGGGAGGCATGCGGAGGGGGGGTTGAGGGGGGTGGGGTTATGGCGGAAGCTAAAGGGCTAGAGCAGGGAGGCAAGGAGGCGGCGGACGTGGGTCCTCATCTATTGCTCCGATTGGCGGTTGAGGCCACAACGCGTCGTATGATACTACTGTGACAACGGTCGTGGTGCTATTGGACGGGATTCATCAACCATTATTACCGTAACACGCGCGCCTCCCATGCGACACAAAAGCGACGAACAACAGCAACATTTACAGCAGCTACAACACCACCGCCACGACGACAACGAAGACCACCATCATCACCACCATCACCACTACCAACAGCATAATGGATATAAAACCCAAACTTCGTATCGCACTATTAATATTAAAAACAGTCGACAATGCAACACCAAAAAACAGACCAGGTATTATATTTCTCAGCCAGGAGCTGGGAGAAGGTGGCATGCTTGAGACGCAAGCTCACCTCGTTGAGCGATCGTCCGGTTGGGTCGTGGTAGTGGAGAGAGTCGGGAAGATTCGGGTCGCCGTTGCTCGCTGTGTAGTCGATGGCCACCGCAAACTGCATCTGCATGCCGCCAGCCAAAAAGTCAAAGAAGCTGCCACACCATGAAACGGCCAAACACAAATAGAAGGCGTGTGTACCAGTTAAGCAAGAATGAGGACACTACAGACGCACGAAACAGCAGTGCTTCACTCATGCTTCATGGCACTCAGGGCATCTCGCTTCTTGTTTGGTGCTGTGCTTTGCTACGTTGATGGCATGGTATGGTATGGTACGGGGATGATATGGCATGCTGTGATACGGTATGGGTATGGCACGGTATGGTATGGTATGGTATGAATACGTCATGGTTATAGCAAGGTAATATATGGCATGGTATGGCATGGTATGAAACGTCAAGCTTTTGCTTTACCGCCGTGCGATCGCCTTCCATGGTGTGCCATGGTATCCTTGAGCTATGCATGCCATAGGTTGTGCTGTGCCATGAAGTGTATTGCTATGCCTTGCTCTGGGTACAAGAAAATTACCGCAATGACGCTCGACACCGTACCATGCTTGGAGCTAACCTGTGCGAGCCCTCCTCCCTGCCCCCTACGTCTCTCCCTCGCCACCAGCCCAACCTGACAAGGGGGCAGACACCATCGTCCCGTCCCTATGATATGTCCCTATTTTCCCATGATATGAGGTATGATGTGCACCTGGGTTGAGGGACGAGGTTGCACTTGTGCACCACAACCTCTCCCATGCCGCCCGCCAAGGAAAAGGTGCTTCCGCTTCCCGCTTTAGCCAACATCACGTCCACGCTGAAGTTGCACGAACCGAGCGGCACGTGCGAGCCGGACCTGCCAGCACGGGACACAGCGATGCAGTTCGCGAGACAACATGGAACACGAAATCGAAACATAAAACATGGAACAAAAAGATGGAATGCGTCATTGGTCATTGAGCAACGACATGGAAAATAAAGTGGAACATAAAATGAACCCAAGAAACAAGAAATGGAAGAATAAAAATGGAAAATAAAAAATGGAAACAAAAGGAACTAGAAATGGAAAACAAAAATAGGAACAAAAAACAACAAGAAATGGAAATGTGAAATGGACATAAAACTGAACATCGTATGCATCATACAGGGTTCCGGGTTCCCCTTCGGGATGTGGTTTTCTTGAGATCCCGGGGGTATCGCAAGATGAAAAGGGGGGAGCAACATCATCGTCAGACATCCCTATTCACTCCGAGTACCGCTCAGTGACAGGACGAGGTTCGACGACGTGTGCTGTATTTTAAAATAGTACTACTGCTGTGTGTCCTGGTGAACATTGCACACACATTTATACAAACACTGCCGTTGCGCTGCTGCTGTTGTAGTGCGTACCGTGCCTAGGTGGTTGCTGTCGAAATACCGAGAAAGTGTGAGTTCGCACGAATCGTCGTCCTGCCCCCTGCGCAACATACAACTGTACCTTTATTGAGATCATCTCATCTATGTGTTCGTCCTTATTTCCTAGGTCGACAGGAATCATGGTCCACATACGCACACAAACACAAAATGCGCCGTCCGTGGCCGTCACCAAAAGAAGAGCTTGATGGGCGACTGCTGCTGTTCCGTGCCTGCCTCATTGTAGAGAGCTCGAGGGACGGCGTGATCAGACATGATATAGCAGCAGCAGCCAGCAACCAGCAGCAGACAAAAATATTGAAATATGTGGGGTGTCCATTGTCCTGCTTGGTTCTAGCAGGTCGGAATGATTCCCCGTAGTTATTTGCCTGCATCCGCGATTTTGAAGGCCCAGAGCACGCCCCACGGATCTCGGCCGGGGCTCGCATTTGCGTCGTGGTGTATACGCGGGCTCCCTGCATGCCATGCAGCCGAGAGCGCGAGAGAAGATCCTCGGCCCGAGGAGGAAAGTAGACGTGTTCCGGGAAAAAAAGTCAATTTGGTCAGTATATATTTCGCTGTACTGCGGGATCGGTTGGGGCGGTTCACCTCTTGTATGCGAAGAGTTCCACGACGAGCGGGCGGAACGGATCCCCGTTGGAGAGAATTGGCAGGCCGACTTGACTTTCCCGCCAACGCAAGGTGCCCGTCGTAGCCTACATCCCGCAAAAACAGGAAAATAAAAACAAAAATCATATTATACGTGATACAGATAAATATGTATACATGGCGTACGGGCTCGCAGAACAGTATACTGAACAAATAAAAAAAAAACACGTTTCAGATTTCAGAAGGGGCTCGCAAAACAACAAACAAAAATAAACATGTTTCAAATTTCAGGAGGGGCTTGCGAACAATAACAAGAAAAAAGATATATGTTTTTAGTATACGTACGTCTACTTATTGTATCAAATACGGGCTCGCCAACAACAAAGCAAATCACAAAACTATATGCGGGCTCGCAATCAGCGGAACAAAAATCGAAAACAATATCCGTATAGGCACGCCAACAACCAAAAATACAACAAGAAGTTTCCCGGACGGGCGAGCACACCGCCGCTTCGTAGAAACGCGGGTTGGCAATAATAAACGTGCGGCGGCGTTGGCGAGTGACGGATTTTTTGCTAGCAGCTTCTCTCGGGCTGACTCTGCTCGTGCTGGCTCAGGGAAGAGGCCCATTGAAGCGTGAAAAAAACTTGAGTTGCTATGAACTGATTTCACCTCAACGTTTGATGCTACGAGATGTTCTGTAATGATAGCACGGTAAGCGTGTGGGAAGATGTTTTCACTCAAACACGACCGGAGTTAGCAGAACAAAAGCGAGGGGTGGTATAAACGCCTTCGGGGGTGAATGAAAACGTACACTCGCCCATGGGGGTGGTCGAAAACGTCAAATCGCGTAACTCACAGCTGGATTCGAATTTCATCTAGATATCATAAGCGCCAATTCGGAGCTGAAAAACACACACAGCAAGGCGAGTTTCTACATGCGTTACTTGTGACTTCACAAGCAATACAAAACAGAGCAAGACAGGTCTCAAACGCGTCACTTCCGACTTTGCCAAAAGTACGAAAGCACAGCAACTCAGGTCTCACGATATACCATGGAAGTATTCAAAAACAGCAAGATGGGGGGCCCTCCTCACATGGGTAACTTCCGACTTGAAGCACGGTACCGAAGATCCCGCCTCTGCAATCCGGCTTATTCGGAAAAACACGCTGGAAGCAGCAGACAGAGACATAAACAGAGACACACGTAGGCATCCGACGAGGCCAGCGAGCAACATTCACCATTCAGCGTTGACGAGTGTACAAAAAGGGTCACTAGTATCATGAAAAAGAAAAATTCGTGCCCATAGCGAGAGCGGTACAGAAACATTACGAGTACTGCACGGCGGGGGAATCTGTGAAGTACAAACACATTTTGACACGATAGTGATCCCCACTGCCATCATCAGCCTAAGACCCTTTCAACATAACACTGCAAAAATCAGCCCACTCTAATTCCAACTATTATCCCAGTTATACAGGGCCAAACATTAGCACCTCCCCCCCCTACGTGAACTAGACAACCAGGGTACCGTTTTTTTTTTTTTTTTTTTTTTGGGGGCGGTCGCCCACAGCTGGTTGTCGAGTTAGATAATTTGTACGAGGTAAAGAACCTTTACTCTGCACAAGGGAATTGATCGTATCACTTAGTGTTCAAGGTAAGGCATCCAAGAGGCAGTTACATAGTACACATTGCTGTCTCTGGAAGTGGCTACACCGGAAATCAAATTCACTCATTGAAGCTGTCATCCATATGCAAGTCCGCCTCACAAGCGGTCCTTAGTAGGATGCAGCTCACCCTTCATGCGACTCGCCGGACACCTCACGGCGCTTCGCGCTTGGTGCAAGCAATGCCTGCCTGGTCGGTGAAAACCCGACATGCTCCGTCCCGGCATTGTAGGGATGCGAGGGTCTATGGTCATACGACTACGGCCATGCATGAGATCGAGCACATCTCTCCTATCGAGTACACCCCCCCCCCCCCCCTCCTCTCAAACGTGTATGGGGGAACGAGGTATCATGAGCACAGCACACCAAAGGCACGCGAGAAAAAACGGACAGAAGAAAGCGGCGGCAGTATAAAATGCACTGATAACAGACGCTGTAAACAAGAGGGGGGGCGAATGCAAGAAAACGAGGG